>JAQPPZ010016383.1:14200000-14751914 GCA_028583015.1 Wollemia nobilis
ACAAAAACCCTTCCTTGCACTTTCACAAAACATAGTGCATGCCATCATAGATCCTTTTGACATCAAATAACCTTTTGACATCAATGACAACATTTTAGCTTAGGGACTCAAAATGTCCAACAATATCCCCCTTTTTCATTGATGGCAACCCATATCATTTTACTAAAATTTGACCTTCTTTTCTGCTCCCCCTGGCTCAATGCTCTCTCAAATATCAAATCTCTCCCCATATAAAAAACTCTCCCCAATATACACAAATATCTCCCCCTTTGTCATCAATGGCAAAGGGTCACCTTTAGGGCTTGAGGCTAAGAATGAGCCTCTTATCTTGGCCCCTCCCCCACCTCCACATGAGATGATTAATTTTGGGGTGGGAGTATCACTCCCAACTTTCCTCAAAAATACTCAAAAGTGTCTTTTGAGAGTGGCTTAGTGAAACTATCTGCTATCCATTCCTTTGTAGTGAAATACTCCAATTTGACCTATTTATCTAACACATGTTCTCTTAGAAAATGATACTTAATTGGAATGTGCTTCGTCCTAGAGTGCATTACCATATTTTTTGAGATACATATGGCACTGGTATGATCACATAGTATAGGAATAGGATGATCATACTTTATCTTGAAGTCTTCTAAAGTCCTCTTCATCCATAATACTTGTGTACAATTGGCTACTATTATGATATATTTTGCCTCTATTGTAGATAGAGATACTAAAACCTGCTTCTTATTTAACTAGGAGACTAGTATTTCTCCAAGAAAGAAATCTCCTCCACTTGTGCTTTTACTATCATCAATATCGCCAGTACAATATGCATCTATATATGTTGTAAGTGTGAGACTTTCACTTCTAGGATACCAAAGTCTAAAATCCATAGTCCCTTTTAGATACCTGAAATTTCTTTTTACTGATGCCACATGTGTTTCCTTAGGTGCTGCTTGAAATCTTGACACTAATCCCACTGATTGTACTATGTCTGGTCTTGTGGTTGTGACATACAATAAGCTGCCAATCATGGGTATTTATAGTCTCTAATATGCCTCTGGAGATTCATCATCCTTACTTAACTTGCACCCTATGACCATAGGAGTACTTACTGGTTTGCAATCTTCTAATCTGAATTTCTTTAACATCTCCTTGATGTATTTGGCTTGAGAAAGAAACACTTCCTTTTCTAATTGTGAAATATGAAGACCAAGAAAGAAGGATAATTCACCAAGAATAGACATCTCAAATTCACTCTGCATATTCTTAGAAAACCCTTTGCACATCTTGTCATTATTTCCCCCAAAAATTATGTCATCAACATAAACAACCACTATCAAAAGATCATTTCCTTCATTTTTGATATACAAATTACTGTCTGATATTCCTTTCTTGAATCTCTGTTCCTGTAGATACCTATCCAATATTGAATACCATGCTCTAGGGACCTACTTTAAGCCATACAATGCCTTTTTCAATCTGCATACCTGATCTGAGTATCTGATAGTATAAATCCCTCTAGTTGTTCAATGTAGACCTCTTCTTCTAGAATCCCATTTATAAAATCTTACTTAACATCCATTTGATATACTTTGAAATTCTTGAAACTTGAAAAAGCTAAAAACATCCTTATAGCTTCAAGTCGTGCAACTGGAGTAAAGGTTTCATCAAAATCAATTCCTTCTACTTGTGCATAACCTTTGCAAACTAACCTTGCTTTATTTATGACAACTTGTCCATCTTAATTCAACTTATTTTTGAAGACCCATTTTTTGCCAATCATATTTTTGTCCTTTTGTCATGGAAAGATTTCCCAAATTTTACTCCTCTCAATCTGATATAATTCCTCATTCATTGCTTTAACCCAAAATTCATCTTCACAAGCCTGAGAAAAATATTTTGGCTCAATCTTAGATAGTAAAGAAAAATTTGCTTATTGAGATGGTTTTATTATTCTTATCCTTGTCTGTATTTCATCTAGATTCCCAATGATATGATATTTTGGGTGATGCTTCTATACATATTTGGAATGAGTTTTAGGAATAAGCCTTTGTGTTTATTCTTCATCATTCTCTGATTCTTCACAAAAATCTTCTTGACAACATCCATATTCTTGGTATACTGTTTGCTGAATTGGCTCTCTGGAATCTATCTTTTCATCAACTGTCACATTCATACTTTCGACCATAGTGCATGTTCTTTTGTTGTAACATCTATAAGATTTGCTTTTAGTGGAGTATCCAAGAAAAATTCCCTCATCACACCTTGGATCAAATTTTCCCAAATTATGATCTTCCCGTCTTTGCTTCCAAAAATCTTGAAATGTTTTACAGTAGCAGGTCTTCCTTTCCAAATATCATAAGAAGTCTTATGATGATTTACCCTTAATTGAGCCCTAGTAATTATGTACACAGTTGTAGATACTACTTCTTTCCAAAAACCATCTGACAACTTAGATTCATTTAACATAGCTCTAGCCATGTTTTCAACATTCATGTTCTTCCTTTCAACTACTCCATTTTGTTGGGGAGTTCTTGCTTATGAGTACTCTCTCTTGATTCCATGTTGTTCACAAAATTCTATAAACTCATATGAAGTAAACTTTCCTCATCTATCAGATCTTATACACTTAATTATTTTGCCTATTCCATTTTCAACCAATTCCTTGAATGCTTTGAATTTTTTGAAGGATTTTAACTTTTCTTTTAGGAAAGTTACCCAAACCATTCTAGAATAATCATCTACGAACAACATGAAGTAACTCTCACCCTAAATACTTTGTGTTCTGGTAGGACCATAAAAATCAGTATGTATTAAACTTAAAGGCTTATAAGACATATAGCCTTTTGGTTTGTAAGTTGTCCTAGTTTGCTTTCCATGTTGACAAGGTGCACAAACTATGTTTTGAGGTCTCCTTATTTTGGGTAAATCTTTGACTGTATGTTTGTTGCTTATGCTGACTATGTTGTCAAAATTCAAATGACCTAATCTTCTATGCCATAACCAGCTCTCATATTCTTGTGATAGAAAATACTTTTCTCCTTTGATCTCATTGAGCATGTATAAGTTGTTTGGAGTCCTTATTGCATTTGCAATAATTATTCCTGTTTTAGTTTTCATTATCTCACATCTATCTTGATGTAAGGTAACCATATATCCTTGATCATAGAGTTGACTTGTACTCAGTAGATTGTGCTTTAATCCTTTGACATACAAAACATTCTCTATTTTTGTTTTTCCACTGTCTAGACTTAGAGTACCTCTCCCAACAATCCTCGATGATCCATTATCACCAAAACTTACAGATCCTCTATTTGTTTCCTTTAGAACAAAAAATTTATCTTTATCTCCTATCATGTGACTAGAGCAACCACTATCCAGATACCATTGTTCTTCATTATTTTGAGCATGCAGGGCTATTTGAACTAACATAGATTTGGCCCTATCATTATTTCTTTCATCCTTTCTAGTTGTTGGAATTATTTTTCTAAACTTAGAAAATATCATTTTACACCATCTAGCATTGTGCCCAAATTTATTGCATTTGTAACATATAACATCATTATCCATGAGAGGTGCAAAATAATTGAAATGTTTATTGTATCTTGCATGATGAGTACAGTGTGCAGCTATATGACCATATTTATTACAAGAAAAATAATGACCATGAAAGATATTATGTAACCTGTTTGGAGATCTTGGATATTGTGAAGAAGTCATACTCTTATTTTAATTAACTCTTATCTAGGGTTCCTATTTGCTATCTTCCTTTCTGATGCCCTTTGATTTCTTTTCTTTGTTTGAAGTTTCTACCTTTTAGAAGCTTGATTACTCTGTTTGTTTCACATATTATGTATTTTGTAGTATCTTGATTCCTTCTAGTTTATTTCTTAGGATAACAATTTCTACTTCCAATATTCCACATTCTATTTCCTTGGCTCTCAATAGATCTGAAAGCACGAGATTCCGGAAACAAAAGGAAAACTATAATTATGCAATATAAGACGAAATATAACGCTTTAATCCTATGCACAAAAACAAGGAAAGGAGATAAATTGGAGACGAAAGAAAAGATGTAAGGAAATCACAGCCCTCTTTATTCAAATTTCTTATCCTCGGTTACATAGACGTCTCCTCCCTTTTTAGGGGCTAGGAGCGTTAAATTGGTCTTTGTTACAATTTGTGACTTAGTCTTCCTCCTTCCGCATGCCCACGTTTGGAATGGGCGGGCCAAATGTTGCCGCCGCTTGCGTTGGTAAGGTAGACTCCTCGCCGCTCCTCTAATGCTCGCAACTCGCACTCAAAGAAACAAACAAGAAAGTCAGTAGCACCTGTGTATGAAAAATAAAAGATGAATCTAACGATGGTTGAAATGAATCTAAATGAAATGAAAAACTTGACAAAAGCATAAACATGAAACTAAAAGAAATACCACGATTATGAAAGCACAAATCGCCAGTAAGTGAACTAGCAGCACTTCGTCGCTCAAAATGCTCCTTCTCTGTATCTCCTTTGGGTGAGGAAACTCACCATTTTATAGACCCAAGGGGTCTCTTTGAATTAACATGCAAAAGTGTTTCTTTGCATGAATGCTTTTGTTTGTGAAGAGAAGACTTCTTCTTGATCAAGGGCTTCTTAACTGCCTCTGTGCATGTCTTTGTATGTTTTAGAAAAGCTCACTCTCATTCCCATGCAGTGAAGGGAAAGTCAATTGGCAGATATGTGTTGTCAAAAGAACTCACTCGCACTCCTATGTCATGCATGAAAAGCTGAGTGGTAGTTCTGAGTTGTCATGCGCTGAGGTCTGACTTTTTGCTGGTCAAACCTGGCATTCGTCCCACCCCGGAGCGAGCGCTAATAATCGTCCCTGGGTGAAACGAGTACAAATCCATACTCGTCCCTGGGTAGGACGAGTACAAATTCGCACTCGTCCCTGGGTGGGACGAATAAGAAATAAAGTGTCTAAAAGGTGCCAAATTGATTTTTGACTTGCAAAATTGCTTGTGTAAGTGGTTAGAACCACTGTTTAACCTCTGAGGGCTACCCTGGGGGTTGTGTGTGTTAATGTGATCAGTGTTTGTAGTCACATAATCGGATTGGTGCTGTTTTGGTGTCTATAGATGCCCCTTTTTGGGAAGCGCTGTGCATGGCACAGCGTCGAGCAAAAATAGATAACCAAAGCACTAATGATTAGGGTTTCTCAGTAACCTAACCAACTCTTGATGCCCCAAGCATGGAAAGGGCATGCATTCTTGAATCCTTGCTTCTGACGAGCTAAGGAATTTGATTTCAAGTATTAACCTATTTTGGTGAGGTGTGACTTGAGCTTGGACATTGATCAGTCATGAATAGGCAAAGGGCGCAACCTTTTATCCATGGGGGAACCTTGTGTTCATGCTTCGGGAATGCCAAGTGTTTGATCAATTTTGTGATTATTGCTTGTTTGCTGCCCCAAGCAGGAGCGTGATTGTCTTTGTCAATGATTCTTTGAATACATGCCATTGCCTTGATTGGGTGTGTTGTTGTTGATTGGTGACTTAAGTGTGACTACCCCCTCAAGCGACGAATCGATGAAGGAATGACTGACATGAGAAAAGCGACGAGTCGCTTGACCCAAGATGACTTAAGTGAGGGTGCCTTTAGATGTTGTCCGTTGAATGCACGAGCAATTTCTCGATTTTTTTTTGACCTATTTTTGGTGGGTGTGAACCCATTTTGGGATGCCATTTGGGGTTAACATTGGCGAAAATCCGTCTTCCCGTGGAGCGGTCCGGCTATGGTAGCCTTCTTGGGGAGTAGGATAACGACAAGGTAGACCCCGACATCAGTTTTCTTATGCCAAGAGGTTAAGTGCAAGAGCACTTTTGTCCGGCAATTTTTAGTGGTTTTGTTGGCATTTGTCATTTTTATATTTTGGTTGTTTTGTTGTGTTTGTTTTTTTGTTTTTTTTGTTTTTTTTTTTTTTTTGTGGCGTGTTTTTATGTATGTGTTTGATGTATGCAGAGGCGATTATGAATGTGATGTTTCTAATTTGTATGATGTATGGATAGGGAATGAATGAAATGAGGTGTTGATGATGTGTCGATGCACCATAGACTGTACAAGATTTGACTGACTTGCTATACTAATGGGATGACTTTGTGGAATGACTTTGCATGTGAAAACTTTGTTTTTGTATTTTGCATATATTTTGATGGTGATGTACGAAATAAAATGTGACAGTTGTTTTTAAAATGTAGTTAAGCTTTTCTGAGATGTAGATATTTTAACTAACTAGCCAAGACTGTACATTTATCTCGCAAGACTTCTTAAACAAGGTCTAAATCTGACTTGAATTTAACCAAGTTATTTCACATCCCTGTGTGTGCAATTGAGTTCGTTTATGTGTTATTCATCGGGATACCGCCGATGCCGGATGGGCTTTCAACCGAACCTCGTATCGAGGATCACCTAATTAGCTCCACTAACTCCTTTATTGTATTTAGTCAGATTTGTCTGCGATGCTATCTAGGATACCATAAGCTAGCTCATCCACATGCAAACATTGATCTGCACACAAGTTAATGTGACAGATATATCGTCATGCGGGAGGTTTACTACCAGTGACTGATAGGCTATCAACCAAACCGGTACTGAAGCTTGCCTCATGACCTGTCGAAATGCTGAGAATTCCAGGGATTCAAGTTCGACTCCCTTCTTTTCTTCAATTGTATTGGGATACTTGCTCTTTATAGTGATAAGATCACTGTTTATTTTTGTTTTATTGATGTTTTTTTTTTTTTTTTGAGCAAGGGATAGGGAGTGACGAGAATCACTATTGTACGTGCCTTTTGATGTGTGCACTGTAGGATGTCAAATTTTAGTGTTTTGACGTTTTGCAAATTTTTGATGTTTTTGCAACTTTTGAGAACTTGGGATTCATGGGGAATTGGGTAGGGAGGATGCTTGTCCTTTTGCCAACTCTCAGCATTTCTAGGGTCATTCGCACAGGGGGATAAGCAAGATAGCCATTTTGCTTATGGTAGCCGGGATTACGGTGCAGGTTTCATCTTTCGTCCACACAACTTAGGAATTATTTTATGTGTGTTAATTTGTGTTGGGATGCTACGTACCAAGGTGGGATCCAAGTAAAACTTTCCCATGTAAAATCTGCTTAACTGTGTACAGTTTTTGGCTAGAAATTTAAAGACATCTGAATGACGAAAACCCTATATACATTAGGAAACAACTGACTATGCTAAAAATGGTCGTAGTGTTATGCTGGATGTATGCATTTATGCACATGGATGTGATGTGGAAAATGATGGTCTTGTCAAGTAATGACAGCCTATGGTATTTTTGACTTGTATAATCTAGCAAATGTATAATGTATGGATGCGATGCCTAATGCAACCTATATTTTTGTATTTTGATTTGTATGAGAATGCATGGAATTGGAATGCAATTGTTTTTGTAATTTTGATTTTTTTATGAGTATGCATGGAATTGAAATGCAATTTGTTTTGTGATTGTTGATGATTTTATTGTTATGCATGGAATAGAAATGCAATTGTTTTTGTAATTTTTGATGATTTTATTGTTATGCATGGAATTGAAATGCCATTGTTTTTGTAATTTTTGATGATGTTATTGTTATGCATGGAATTGAAATGCAAATGTTTTTGTGATTTTGATTTTTGTGTTGTTTTTGTTGATTTTTGAATACTTATGTTGACCAAGCAGTTATGGTAACGCTTGGAGCTTTTGGGTTGACCAAGCGATTGTGGTAATCCTTGGAGCTTGGGATGACCAAGAGATTGGGATAATCCTTGGAGCTTTTGGGATGACCAAGAGATTGCGATAATCCTTGGAGCTTTTGGGATGACCAAGAGATTGCGATAACCCTTGGAGCTTTTGGGATGACCAAGAGATTGCGATAATCCTTGGAGCTTTTTGGGATGACCAAGCGATTACGATAATCCTTGGAGCTTTTGGGATGACCAAGCGATTGCGATAATCCTTGGAGACTTTTGGGATGACCAAGAGATTGCGATAATCCTTGGAGCTTTTTGGGATGACCAAGAGATTGCGATAATCCTTGGAGATTTTTGGGATGACCAAGAGATTGCGATAATCCTTGGAGCTTTTTGGGATGACCAAGAGATTGCGATAATCCTTGGAGCTTTTGGGGTGACCAAGAGATTGCGATAATCCTTGGAGCTTTTTGGGATGACCAAGCGATTGCGATAATCCTTGGAGCTTTTGGGGATGACCAAGAGATTCGATAATCCTTGAGCTTTTGGGATGACCAAGAGATTGGATAATCCTTGAGCTTTTGGTTTGACCAAGGGTTTATGGACACCTTTGGAGCATTTGGTTTGACCAAAGGGTTTATGGACACCTTTGGAGCATTTGGTTTGACCAAAGGGTTTATGGACACCTTTGGAGCATTTGGTGTAACCCACTGGCTCTTCAGGGAATAGAGGTACCCCCAGCGTGATGATCTTTGTGCACCGGATCTGGCTCTGTAGGAATTGGCACGAATGGATCGGCCTTATGCATGGATAGGAGGGCAAGGTCTGCCTTCGGCACTGATGGTGCTATGATATCTCTGGGTGGAAGGTGCTCGCGATCTTCCCAAAGGAGTGGGATCAACATGTGATGCCAGTGGGCTGGGTCTATGCGCCACTCATGCCCTAGTCTTATGCCTAGTTGGGCCATTAGTTCATCATGGGTTACAGGGTGATTGTGTCGTCGTGCATGATTGAGATATGCCATCTCAGTTTCATCTTCGTAATCATTGTCGATGATCCAAAGGCCCTCGTTGGCCTCGACAGCTATCTGCGACATGCTAAGCTCGTCCGACTCGAGCAAATTGACATGGTCTTTATGGGGTTGTTTCGCGCTTTATGGGGGGACCGGATTTTCTTGCAATGGCACGGGCTCGATGGGAGCCTCCAAAGGGAGTAATGTTAGGAGAATTTTGTGATGCTCATCCATGGGGACCACCCGTGAATTAGTGTTGTCATACTCGAACGGGTCCCATGGCACTATTGCATATGCTGACTCGTCTTTGGCGAGAGAGTCGAGCTCATCAAATCTCGGTGATTCTGAGATATGGAAGACCTCGTCATTAGGTAGCTCTACAACTAGGGGTTGATCCTCTTTGAGAGGATTTTCACGTGAGTTGGGCATTTGGGGCCCCAAAATCTTGGTCTCTACCGACTCTAAGTGCTTGGGTAGCGCATTGCTTGTATCGGGGGATTTGAGCTCCTCCTGTTTGATTTGTTCCCATTGCAAGTTGTGGGAAACTTGATGCCTTGGGAGGGGTGGCTGGATAGCACCCCCCATGCTTTGGTATATCATTTCATCCGCTCTTCTTCTCGCTCAGGTTCCTTAGAGGCTTTTTGAAGAATTTTTGGGGGTGGTCCATGAACCCGGGTGGGCGCCTGAAGAAGGCACCCGTCATTGGTCTTAGGATTGGCCTCCCGCTCAAGTCTAGGAGGCATCGAGGGCAACGTTTGATAAGGTCGTGGAGACCTGTCTCGCACCCAATTGTGTCTCTCATAATGTTTTGTCTTATGCATGCGAGGGGTTGGAGTCTTCGCCCGCATAGTGTGTTGGAACAACTCATCCTCCTGGCTCTGAATGCACTCTTGATTTAAAAGATATTGTTGCTCTAATTGTTGTTGTTCCAGCTCAAGTATCGTGAGTTGCATCCGACGTGCAATATGCTTGGCAGATTCTAAGATAGTTGGTCCTGTCGTCTCATGTCTAGAAGGCCTAGATGCCTCTCCTAGATATCTATCTCGGTCATGGTGATCCGAGATCTCTATAGGTCGCCTCCCTCTGTTGGGGGTAGCGGCATTCCCTTGAGGCTTTGGCCTCAATAGGTAATCCTGAAAGCTAGCAATTGCGGAGGCGTGTTGCTCCTGCGATGTATATTGTTCTTGAGGAAGGTAAGGGTTTTCCTCGTGCTCTCTTTTGTAAGTGAAAGAGGAACGGGAAGAGTTGGCTCGCCCCGCCTGAGGAGCCTTGTGCTCTGTATTTGTCCTTGTAGTCCTGACAACTAGAGGGGGTGAAGGAGGGATAGTGTAATCATGTGGTTCCTCCCGTCGAACCCTATGTTGACCTAGTGCTTCATTGCATGGTGACCACTCATAGCGAGCATCTAAGGGAGCTCTCCTATGAATGTACCCCTCATGGGAGGATGCGTGTTGGGTGCTATGCTGAACAAGAGTGCCCCTAGAAGAGGTGCCCCTATAGTCCCTTTCCGTTAAGGTGTGTAGGGGACTGCCTTGTGTGTTAGGTCACCAAGGTGGTATGACCAAATCTTGGGGACTATAACGGATGCGACTCGTGTTTCTTTGGACATTCGTCGCAGCGTCTGCCCATGAGTGGGCTTGACTACGGGTGAATACCATGGCGATGTCTCTCTAAAAACCCTAAAAATTGAAATGATTCAGATGGGGCCCAAAATTGGTGTGCGCATCCCTCTTATAGTAGATAAGACAAAAATGAAGTCTCAAGTCCTAACTCTAAATACATTAGGAGATATTGACATCCGAACAGCTCAAAAAGTGCAAAAAAATGCGTGCCCAATTTTAAAACCTAATTTTGGGGCACTAGATGATGGAATTTGGCCCCAAAAAGATTTTTTGGAAAAAAAACTCAAGGGATTTATTTGTTTAAAATTATCCCATCTAACTCCCTGTAAAATTTCAAGTCAATCGGAGCTACGGTTGAGAAGTTATGGCCCCGACAAGATGCACTAAAATTTAGAGAAAAATATAAAATTTCCCATATTTTGTTGGATGGTCCTGCATCACTTATGGGAACCTTAGGGCGCTTTTGGGTTGACCAAAGGGTTCATGGACACCTTTGGGGCATTTTGGAGTGACCAAGCGATTGCGGGAATCCTTGGAGCTTTTGGAGCGAGTGGCAAAATGCATAGATTTTTATCTTTGTTTATGATTTTTTTTTTTTTTTTGATTTTTTTTGTCTAAACAGAAAATAGCATACACACACAAGCAATGATTATCTCTTTTAAAGATTAATAGTGTGCCCTAAATCTGGTTTAGTGTGTTTTTGTTGTTTTGTTTTGTTTTTGTAGGTTTTGAAGAACGTTTAAATGCATTATGACGGCTCATATAACTCCCAAAATGGTCGCCCCTTCAATATACCAACCAAGCCGATATACCAACCTCTCTATATACCCGCCCTTACGAGAGGGAGACTATAGGTACGTGAGAGCAGATGGTACGTGGTACGTAGGCGGTACGAAAGGGGGATTGTCCTGTTAATGGCACCTACCATAGAAGACTTATCCTCGTGCGCATGGGAATCACCCCAGCGACACTCGGTCAGCTTTCTTCAGGATTTACGCCTAACAATAGTTGACAATCGGGGAATGGATGCAAAGCTAAGCCAAGGTGGTGATGAACCCACCGTTGGTCTTGCTCAAGGGTTGGGGTCTTACGACCAACGCCTTGGTTTAAAATGTAACGTGATGTGTGGGGTTCGTTTTAATTTTGCAAAATTGAAACAAGCAAACGAAAAGAAATCTTTCCCTAAGCCATACAAACTGAAAACCAGAAAATAGAAAAACAAAAATTTGACAGAAGCTGTAAAAACCCCTACCTCTTCTCTGCCTAATCGGAAGTTTCTGATTTTGCTCTGAAAATTGCACAGAACTATAATCGTCCCTGGGTGAGACGAATAACAGAACCGTAATCGTCCCAGGGTGAAACGAATAGTTTATTCGTCCCGGGGTGAGACGAGTAAAAATTTTGTAATCGTCTCAGGGTGAAACGAATAGTTTATTCGTCCCGCGATGAGACGAGTAAAAATTCTGTAATCGTCACTTGCAGAGACGAATAACAGTCTGATGTTGAAAAACAGGTACCTGTAAAAAAAACAAGCAATTTAGATCAGTAAGTTAACCTAAAAAAAAAAACAGAGGACAGAGGTCCCACCGTGATCGCCATTGAAAGCACGAGATTTCGGAAACAAAAGGAAAACTGTAATTATGCAATATAAGACGAAATATAACGCTTTAATCCTATGCACAAAAACAAGGAAAGGAGATAAATTGGAGACGAAAGAAAAGATGTAAGGAAATCACAGCCCTCTTTATTCAAATTTCTTATCCTCGGTTACATAGACGTCTCCTCCCTTTTTAGGGGCTAGGAGCGTTAAATTGGTCTTTGTTACAATTTGTGACTTAGTCTTCCTCCTTCCGCATGCCCATGTTTGGAATGGGCGGGCCAAATGTTGCCACCGCTTGCGTTGGTAAGGTAGACTCCTCACTGCTCCTCTAATGCTGCAACTCTGCACTCAAAGAAACAAACAAGAAAGTCAGTAGCATCTGTGTATGAAAAATAAAAGATGAATCTAACGATGGTTGAAATGAATCTAAAATGAAATGAAAAACTTGACAAAAGCATAAACATGAAACTAAAAGAAATACCACGATTATGAAAGCACAAATTGCCAGTAAGTGAACTAGCAGCACTTCGTCGCTCAAAATGCTCCTTCTCTGTATATCTTCAATTGTATTGGCTTCTAGATATCTATCCATTGAGACTCTATCATCTATACTCTATCACCTCCAAATATCTATTAATAGGTTCACTCAGAACCTCTTCAAATATTTTCAATAGGATCACTCAAAACCTACTCGAATGTGCTCAATAGGCTCACTCAGAACCTGCTCAAATTTTCTCAATAGGTTCACTCATAACCTGCTCAAATTTGCTCAATAGGTTCACTCAGAACTTTCTCAAATTTTCTCAAATTTTCTCAATAGGTTCACTCAGAACCTACTAAAATATACTTAATAGGCTCAGTCATAACCTGCTCAAATTTTCTCAATATGTTCACTCAGAACCTACTCAAATCTACTCAACAAGCTCACTCATAACTTGTCTAAATTTGCTCAATAAGTCCTCTCTCAGACTTGCTCATATCTACATAGCAAGCTTTCACAAAAGCTTATTCAAAATCAGTCCACAATCCTTCTCAAATACTTGCCTCAAATCAGCTCAACAAAATCTTAATTCAATCTCATAGAAGCATAAAGAGAATTTTTTAGACTCAATATGTTCTATACTCAAATCCCAATCTCAACTCAAATCAATCTCATAGAAGCATAAAGAGAATTGTTAGAGACTTAATATGTTCTATACTCAAATCCAATTTCTTTCTCAACTCAATTCAAATTAGAATATATAATATTTTGTTTTATGGAACTTGAAGAACCACTTCACACAATATCTTGACTAGACTCAAACAACTCTACTCAACCAATCACCACAAGGAACAACTATTTCTCACAAATCCTAGTCCAAGCATGAATCAACCAACTCAAAATATCTTCAACAATACTCAACAACCACTTTACATAACAATGATACTCATGTTCTTTTCATCTCAAGTTCAAGTTCTTTGCATAACAACTCACTCCAACAACAATGCTTATAAAACAAGGTTTTAATCACAACTTTCAAACCAGAAAACCTTGAAGCATTAAACCAACTATTTTCAAATAGGAAACCACAATCAATCATTTTCACTCCAATGATATTTTAGAAATCAACCACCCAAATAAAATCAATGGAGAATGTTACTCATACCTTTTTGATGCCTTATGAGTTGTCCACTAAATGTGCCACACTCAACACTCTTCCTTTTTCCAATATCAACAAGGGTAAGTGATCTTGAGTAATAACACAACAATAAAATAATGTCCAAATAACACCTTATTACTCCTACTTTATTTTAACATCCACCAAAGTTCTTTCTAAATAAAACCCTTACTCAAAAATAAATTTCACTAAAAGAACTTTATCAAAACCCTTATTACTCCTAATAATTTTAAAAATCACAATTAAAAATTTAATTCCATAACTCAAACAACCACTATAACCTTATTCCTAAGGTTATTCAATACATCAATATCAAATCACCTTTACCCCTTATCACTCCATCTTAGGCAATAATAAAATAAATAAAAACCTCAATACCTGCCTTAAGGGGAATTGAACCCCCGTCCTCTCCAACGTGAATGCCCTAGTTGTGGCTAAGCTACCGTACAAGCTACGTGATCATCATGAAGAAAGAAGCACCACTCACTTCTTGTTCTTCTCTCCTTCCACCAAGTGAAAAATAAATATGCCTTGGCACCTTACTTGAAGAGGAAGGCACTAGGAGAAGGTAGGCGCCTTCCTCTTCAAGGAAGGTGCCAACAGAAGGTAGGCACCTTCCATATAAAGAAGGCGCCCGACATACTTAGGCGCCTTCCGCATAAGGAAGGCGCCCCATGCAAGGCAAGGCGCCTTCCGCATAAAGAAGGTGCCCAACATCAGTAGGCGCCTTCCCCATGAAGAAGGCGCCCGATCTTAGTAGGCACCTTCCGCATGAGGAAGGCGCTCAACATCAGTATGCACCTTTCGCATAAGGAAGGCGCCTACCAAAGCACATGAGGAAGGCGCCTTCCTCATAGAGAAGGCACCTCCATTTTTTGCCAGTTGACCAGATAAAGAGACGTGGGCAGTGTTGACCGGTGCAGTTCCAGTTCCACGTCATGCAAGATAATTCTGGGAATTGTACCAATGGATGAGAACGTCTTACCTACGCTAGGCGAAGCATGAACCAATCAGTGAATGCACCACCGTTAGGAACAATGCCTATTTTTAGCAGATGTCGATTGCGTTTACCAGACTATCCCAGTTTAGTCTGGACTGAACTACTGTTGTAACTTCCTTGTAATAGAAGATCTGTGTGTGTGCTATATAAACACACATAGACCTCTCTGATAGATATCCAAATTGAGAATACATTTATCATTCTGAGGAGATAGAAGCATTGTATTAATTCTTTTGCAATCATAATAAAGTTTGAGAGTTCCTAATCGCGTGTTCAGCTGGAAGGGAGCTGTTGGAGCCTGGGCCCACTCCAAGCCAGTATTCCTTCCCTTTTACTTGTGCTTTCTTAGATTAATTTCCTGCTTTCATAGGTTTGCTTTTTGTACTATTATTTTCATTGTCGTAGTGAACTTACTTTCATGTCTAGTTAATTATGCACGTATGAATATTTACTTTCTAAGGATTTAATTATTCATACGTAAATTATTGTGGTGTGGATGAATGATTGTTGATATTTTAAACCCCCCAATGATAGAATTAGTTGGACTCATCTCAAAGTGGGTATTGTAGTGATCTTGTATGAGACACTTCTAAAGTTTACGAAGCTCCCTGGGTTGACAATTTAAATGCATGGGCAGTGACAAAATAGGAACAAAATTAACCTGTGTTTGGCCCGCAACATTTTGGCACCATTGTCGAGGAAGCACCTCTACTAGATTAATTGCAATACCTAAAAACCTTCCATCTGACTTTGTATGAGTTCCTCGAGAAAAAGAGGACCTGACGGTCATTTTGTAAAACAAAGTCCACCAAAATTTGAGTCAGTCGAACACTCTGAATTTGAATTAGATTCCCTAGACTTGTCACCAGTAGTCCACTGGAGTGAGAATCCTCACTTTGTGCAAAGTGCTTCCTCATCCCACCAACCGGGGGAAGAACAAACCATTGTAAACCCATTATTTAAGAGGACACCCTCAGAGGAAGCCCTGTTGTGGAAAGTTGTAGAGGATCGGACGATAACACCAACCGATTTTAGAGCCCTGACTCAAAAAGTTTTGAACGACCGTGAGGCCATAAGAACTGCATTAGAGACCACATTTCTTGAAAAAATGGCCGACGAAGAGGCTTCATCTGGCTTTAGTTTCCCAATTGAGGAAGGAGTAGGAGAAACCAAAATGAAAAACATATCCCCTGCTCACCTTCCTACCTTCAGAGGATACCCAACCGAGGACCCTGACCTATTTTTATTTAAGTTTGATGTTCTATGCAGGTCTGTGGACTACAAATCTGATACGTAGAAGCTGAAGCTCTTTCCTTCCACATTAGATGATGCAGCTCTACGGTGGTTCATCGGTCTGGGAGACAAACACATTGCTACATGGGATCAAATGAAGAGGCTCTTTTTAGAGCAATATCAAGACTTTGGGAGAGCAAGAGACTCCAGAGAGGAGGTCCTGAGCATGATGTAGAAAGAAGATGAGTCTCTTGAGGAGTACTGGGAGAGATTCAATTTCAATCTTCAATGATCTCCTCACGCGAAGTTAGCCGACAAGTCTCTTAAAAGCATATTTTTGAGAGGACTTAACAATGAATCATTAGAAGCTCTCAACATGATTTCTGGAGGTGACATCTACTAGCACGCTATGGAAGATATCCAACAATTATGCCGGAACTACTCAAGAAGGAGAGGCAAGACCACTTCTAGAACCATGAAAGCAATTGCTTCGGTCACAAAAATAGAGATAGGCAATATGCTAGAAGATTTGAAAAGTGAGATGCTTTCATCTCTGGCATTACAAATGGACACGCTATTGTTGGAGAAAAAGAAGCAAGAAAATGAGGCAGCATTGGCTTATTTCTGCCCAAAATGTAGAGGAAAGCATGCAAAGAATGCATGCCCAGAAAACAAAGTCAGAGTATGCATGGTCTGCAAACTAAATCACAAGACTCGATTGTGCCCATAATTTCCCAGTATCAAGGAGGATGCTGATGTTACGGAAGCCTATTTTATAGGCAATCGAAGGAGTTGGCCACAACCCCCTATGGGGAATACACCACCAGGAATGCCATCATATGGGGGAGGACCATACATGCCACAAGGCCAGCCTCAACCACCTAACATGGGGTGGTGGGGGCCATCACCTTGGTCCAACGCACCCTCAGGAGCAACATTTCCGAACCAGCAACCCTGGATGCCATATCAATATCCTGGGCAATAGTGGAGAGGCCATGCTCCATGGAATCTGGCTCCATAGAACGTAGTGCCAGCTCACCCCCATAAAAACCTATCGGCCTTGCCTGTAGTGAGACCTATGTAGCTACCCACACAACCGATGGTGAATCCAAATAATAGAGTAAATCAATCGGCATACAATGTTGAAGGTGAGATGTATCCGATGTATCATATTAGTTGCAATCCTATTCAGCTTAGATCAGGTAGACAGCTAGGAGTAGAGACACCTCCACTGATAGAAGAGGAGGCAGACGTAGGAGAAACACCTCTTATAGAAGAGGTGGAAGAAGAAGTGGTTGAGAGAACAAAGGCTCCATTTCCTAACCGGCTGCAAGAACAGAAGAAACAAACGCAGCCGGAGTATGATATTCTTTCTAGCTTGAAAAATCTCACAGTGACAATTCCACTTTTTCAAGCTATCCGAGACGTCCCGATATATACTAAGGTGATAAAGGAGATGTGCCTAAGAAATTCAGGATGGAAAGTAACCCAGACTATCAATGTCATGGGTAAGTTGGTAGATTTAATGATGGGGAAGGCGTGTCATCCTAAATACGTAGACCCAGGCAGCCCAGTATTGACTATAAAAATTGGGGGACATTCCTTGACCAATACGTTGGTCGATCTCGGTGCAGCCATCAACGTAATGCCTCAGGAGACCATGTAGAGGCTACAACTCACAGATCTGATACCTACCTCAATGGTGCTATAGCTGGTCGATCGATCAACCGTAGCACCGGAAGGAATGCTGGAAGACATAATAGTAACGATTGATGCATGGGAATATTCGACCGACTTCCTAGTCTTACAGTCTAAAACAAGGTTGGGTGGCTACCCACTTATCTTGGGAAGACCATGGCTGGTGATAGCCGATGCTTACATCAGCTACCATGATGGCTTGATGACCATCTCCAATGGACAAAATATCAAAAGGTTGACCATTTCACCCCTCGTGCAATCCATGGATTCGTCGGGAGACCCTACGTTGACCGAGCACGGAGACAATGAGCTATCCATAATCTAGCCAATGATGGCATTGGATGAATTGGTGGAGGATGAATATGAGGATGGTGCTATCATGGAATTCCTCTAGGGAGAATCCTCCATCACCATACTTGAGTCACCATTGGTCGATGCCCAAAACCACCATATTCAGCAGATAAACGTTGGGCCGGGAAAGACGTTAAACATCAATAGTGGGTTGACCCCCACACAACTAACAAAAGTGGAAGAGCTCCTGGTAAAACACCAATGGGATTTTGCATGGGATTACTCAGATATGAAAGGTATCAGCCCAAAAATTTGTACCCATCGAATATACCTCGAAGAGTAGGCGACTCCAAGTAGGCAACCGCAAAGAAGAATGAATCCGATAATGAAAGACATTGTCAAGGTGGAGCTACAAAAACTCTTGTCTACCAGATTCATCTATCCAATTTTTGATAGTGAGTGGGTGTCACCGCTTGTGGTGGTCCCCAAGAAGAATGGGAAGTGGTGGATTTGTGTGGACTATAGGGCGTTGAACAAAGCGACCAAAAAGGACCACTTCCCACTCCCATTCATCGATCAGGTCTTGGATACACTTTTGAGGTGAAAGTACTTCTCCTTCCTGGATGGATTCAGTGGATACAACCAGATCCAGATAGGAGAAGAAGATCAAGATAAAACAATGTTCACCTACCCATGGGGAACATTTGCTTATCGGGTATTGCCTTTCAGGTTATGCAATGCACCAACCACCTTTCAAAGGGTGGTGCTTAGCATATTTTTAGACATGATAGGAGATGCGGTCAAAGTGTACATGGATGACTTCACCATTTATGGAGAAACCTTTGAAGAAGCAATGATGAACTTGGAAAGAGTGCTCGAAAGAAGTGAGGAAAATAATTTATCCCTTAGTAATGAAAAGTGCTTTATGATGATGCAAGAGGGCATCGTATTGGGACACCATCTCTCCATGGAAGGAATAAAGGTTGATAAAAGAAATATTGAAGTCATCAAGGACTTACCCAGCCCTAGAATGTAGTGAGAGGTGAGAAGTTTTCTTGGATCTATTAGGTATTACCGATGATTTATCATCGACTTCAGTAAGATTGCAAAACCACTACACACGCTATTGTCTAAATATGTGGAGTTCAACTGGATGGAAGGCTATGAAAGAGCATTTCAGTCACTCAAAGAGAAGTTGATATCTACACCAGTTTTAAGGGGACCAAATTGGGCCATACCCTTCCATATCTATTGTGATGCATCCAACAATGTGATTGGAGTAGTCCTCGGGTAGAAGGATGGTGAGGAATTTTATGCCATCTACTACATCAACAAAAACTTGGTAGGGGTTGAGCTCAACTATACAGTGATGGAGAAAGAGTTCCTTGTGGTTGTGCATGCCATAAATAAATTCTGCCATTATATCATCGGATACTAGGTGTTCATCCATACGGACCATGCAGCCATCAGGTATTTAATGAGCAAATCCGGCTATTGGTGGAAGAGTTATCAGATGGCTTCTACTATTGCAAGAGTTTGACATAACAATAGTTGAAAAGCTAGGAAAGGACAACGTAGTAGCAGATTTTCTATCCAGATTGATACCAGCAGATCATGCGGTAGTGGAAGACCAATTTTTGGATGAACATTTGTTCACCATCAGTGAACAAACATCGTGGTATGCAGACATAGCCAACTACTTAGCCACCGAAAGAACCTCGCCTGCTCTCTCCTCATGAGAAAAGTAGGTGGTAATAGAGAAGAGTGCCTCCTTTCTATGGGTTGATGGCCTCCTATTTAAAATAGGACGTGATCATATTATAAGGAGATGCATAGCAGAACAAGAGTTCTCAGAAATACTCAAAGCTTGTCATGATGAACCATGTGAGGGACACTTTGTAGGAAAATGGACTGCTTATAAAATCCTATAGGTTGGGTACTTTTGGCCCACTCTATTTAAATATGTGGCCACCTACGCCAGCAAGTGCGATGAATGCCAAAGAATGGGTAGACCAACCCATCGGGACGAAATACCCCTTCAACCTCAAGTGCACCTGGAGCCCTTCGATAAGTGGGGCATGGATTTTGTGGGGCCAATTAATCCACCTTCGATAGGAAGGAGATTTATTTTAGTCTGTACAGACTACGTCACCAAGTGGGTGGAGGTTCAAGCATTAAGGGATTCGAAGGAAAGAATAGTCACTGATTTCTTATTTGCTCATATTTTTACATGATTCAGGGTCCCCAGAGAGATAACAATAGACCAAGGGCCTCAATTTACCTCCAAGTTGATCGAGGAGTTGATGAAGCAATATAGAATTTGGCACAACAAGACTACACCCTACCACCCACAGGAAAATGGGCAAGTGGAAGTGACGAACAGAGAGATTGAGAACATCCTAACAAAAACCATGCAGCAACATAGAAAATATTGGGCTACATGGCTATCGAAGGTAGTATGGGCATATAACACCACGTGGAAATCCACCATAGGCTTCACACCCTTCCAGCTGGTCTATGGGAAGAGTGCAATGATGCCCATCGAGTTCGAGATTAAGACATTGAGAACTACTTTAGAATTAAATTTGAGCTTGGAAGAAGCTCAAAAAGAAAGAGTTCGATAGCTGAATCAGTTGGAAAAAATTTGAATGGATGCTTTACAAAGAATGAAGATCATACAAAAGCAAAGAAAATAGTGGCATGATCATCACATTAAGCTAAAGCAGTTCTAGGAGGGAGAATGGGTGTTGTTGTACGATTCTAGGTTCCAAGAATGGAAGGGAAAATTAATGCAGAGGTGGATGGGACCGTATGAGGTGGTAGAGCTCATCAAGAATGGTGTTGTGTGCATCAGGACCATTGACGGCAGCAACGTTGTATTGACAGTTAATGGCCACCGACTATGGCCCTACAACACATCCAAGAATTTACTGGTGGAGTCCAGAGCAGGCATGGGGGAGACCCCATCCTTGTAAATCTGGACAAAACTCTTAGCAAGTAGAACGGTGGACATGGAGGTGTCCACAAAAATTAGTTAGTTTAGATTTGTTTATTTCTTATGATGTGTTTTGTAGGGATGACACCCGCATGCAAGCTGCAGGCATCCTGAGTTCAGGGCCTAACAGGCATGGAATGCATCTAACTACCTATATTTTTCTTTCTTTTTGTTTGCTTTTTGTAGGTGAAGGGCCTGACAACATGAAAAATAGGTATCTGGGAAACCAGGCCTGAACCGGCTCAACATCCCACCACCTGCGCATATAGTTTAGAAGCAGCATCTATCCAAGCTTGGGGATGGCAACAAACTCTCCTCTAAGGGAAAAATCACATGCCAGGCCCGATAGGAAGATGTTGGGGCAGCATGAAGTAAGTCTGAGGAGGCTTGATCACCCTTGCCCGGATGATCACGACGTGGCTGCTAAGAAAAATGCCTTGCAGAAAGCCTTCATCTTCAAAGAAGACTCTCCACTTAAGGAACGATGCCTTCCTCCTCCAAGAAGGCGCCTAACTGAGGTGGACGTTTCCCACCGTGAAGAAGGTATCATGCTGGAGGCAAGGCACCTTCCTTATAAAGAAGGTGCCCCACAGAAATAAGGTGCCTTCCTTATAAAGAAGGCCCAACTGAAATAAGGCACCTTCCTTATAAAGAAGGCGCCTTGAAAAAAAAAAAATAAAAAAAAAAAAAAATATGATGAAGGTGCCTTCCACTCCAGGAAGGCGTATCCATTCAAAGGCACTTTTTGCAGTAGGAAGGCATCATTTTTCAAAAGTGCCTTCCGCAATAGGAAGGCACCATTCTTCAAAAGCGCCTTCCACAGTAGGAAGGCACCATCAAGCAAAAGCGCCTTCCACCTAGGGAAGGTGCTAGTCATTTAAAGCACCTTTCACATCGAGAAGGCACCAAAAGCACCTTTCGAGTACAGTCGATGCTTTGATTTCATGTGCGCCTCGATTCAAATAAGATCAACACACGATTGGGCACCACCATCACCCCACATGATGGAAATCCACCCCAACCAAAAATCTTGTAGAGTTACGGGGTGGGATCCTTGTGCATACCCCAAAGATGATGGATAGATGGTTTTCAAGCCAATCAAGAGTCTGTCTTTGGCATCAAACCTCGAACAATGTAGCAACGAAGTCCAACATAATCCACACATGTAAAATACCCATCCTCCATGTCATAGGCCGACGAATCACTATTTTCCATGATGCACGAAGCATCCAATCAAGTACGCGCATAATTCTAATTAAATTTTTATATAATTTTTCATGAACTATGCAGTACCAAAAAATAGTACCACCATAAAAATCATGCATCCCCCATGGCCGAAACATCATGCCAATATTATGGCTCGAGAGGCATACCTTGCCAACCCCAAAATTGAATGCTAGGGTTAGGCACCTTCCTTATAAGAAGGCACCTTCCTGAGAAGGTAGGGTAGGAAAATAGAGGAGCGATTAAGGAAGGCACCATGGGAGGATGATCAAAGAACCATGCCATCAAGAAAAATGAGCCAAGTGACATGGAAGGGATCAGGGGGCGGTTAGGACTCAGTTTGAAGTCGAGGGATGGCTCGATTACTATACCCTGGTCTATCAGAACTAGGATATGGAGGCAGCCAAGGAATTTTTTGCCTCCTTGAGAGGTGACGTAGCTCAAGTGCGTGGAAGGGAGATTTTGGTCACCCCAGAATACATCTCCCAGGTGATCGGCTTGCCTCTCACAGGTGAGAGCATATACAAGGGCGGTATGTTGAAATAGTACGTCAAATTATTGTTGGAGGGAGAAAGTGTGCAGATAGAGAAGGAAGGGCTACCAAAAAGTAGACTTCCAATGAACCTGTGGAAGATGTTCGAGTAGGTTGCTCGATTCTTCACATGCATAGGGAAATATTCCCACCTGCACGTTAATCATGTGCAGTTTTTAAATCACCTGGTGCATGGAAGAAAAATCAACGTGCCCTTCTACCTAGAAAATGCCCTGAAGGAGGAAGCGGCTCGATACCAGAGGGGTGCACCTTCCACCTTGGCCCACCATGGGTTGATATCAGCACTGGTTCGCCACGCAGAAGCACAAAAGGAAGACTCCAATGTAGAGGAAGATGATAGCCAGGAAGGATGAGAAGATTCTACCATCGGGGAAGGGCAAGATGAAGAAAGCCCCATAGAGGAGGTAGAAGAAAGAGGGCAATTACCATTGCCCAATTTTGTAGAGGAAAGAGGGCAATCACCATTGCTCAATTTCATAGAGGAAGGGGCACAGCTCACCAATGATGGAACCCAATTACGGCAACTGGAACCAGTTCCTGGGAGAAGGCGCCTACGACGTCTGCTCCTATCATCAGAGGAGGAAGAAGATGACCCGAAGGTTGGTCTTGTAGCCCAGACCCTCCAGGAATTAATAAGTCAGAGTCCATAGGATGCAGGGACTTCTGAGGGCATTAATCAACAAGTTGATGCAGCCCTAGAGGAGGCCCTAGAATGGCAAACCGAGTGTTGGATGGCCCAACAAATTTTGGAGGATTGCCAGATGATGCATAGGGAGGAATTGGAGGAGCAAGCACAAAGGATATCTCAACTTGAGTAGCTGGTCCAATAGCTACAGGATGAGAATCGATAATTCTGGGCCAAGGAGACAGAGAAGAGGGATGCATCCACTCAAACCGACTGGGCGATGGAGATCCCGATGAATTCCCCTACCTCATTAGAATGAGTATTCTCTTCAGGGGAATTATGGTCGGATGCTCATCAAAGTAGCCCGAAAGTAGGGGAGAATTCCTCTATTTTTGAGATTGATGGGAGAGGGAGCCCAATGGAGCCCCCTATTATAGACTTGAGTGATACAGAGCCTGGTGTGGACCAGCAGCCATAGATAGAACCAGGGGTCAAGGAAGAATTCCCTAGACCTGAGGAAGGAGGGACCGAGGGACCTACGAGGTCGGCACCAGAGCAACCAGAGAAAGGAGGGACAGCTCCGGGGACATCAGAGCAAGTCCCTCATAATGAAGAGACACCCACCAGGAAGGAGGAGAAACCCCCTACTTGAGTCACCACACTTTCTACAAGGGCCAAAGGAAAAGGGCCCATGATGGCTCGAAAGAAGGTGAAGGTGACCTTCACCGAACCGGTCGAAGATGAGTGGGATATGCAGCCATTCGTAGAGAGGCAGAAGTGGTTCGAACAGCTATATGAAGAGATGGTAGCAGCAAAGGAGGCCAAGAAATCAGCTTCAAAGGTCCAGGGAGACCCTGGTATTTGCATTAATCCGATGGATGATGATCAATTTTGGGAGATTTATGGGTCATCCCGAGGATGCCCCTCTAAAATACGAAGATATTTTGAGAGATGGGGGGTATATGGGCCTGAATTAGAAGTCACTGCCATTGCAAAAGAAAATGTAGGGCTTACCCCTGAAGCAGCCCAATTACACAAGGCCCAGGTAGTTCATCTCAGGAGGGACAATTCTGACATCCCTCTTGTAGTTGTCAGGCCTCCGGATGCTGACCTATGGTAGGCTACAGAAGCTGCATTCCAGGAAGTAGGGACTACGTTAGCTATACCACCTCCAGTAGTAGTCGAGGTGGGAAACCCGAATAGGTAGAGTCAGCGGATTGAGTAGAAGTAGACAATAGAAGCTAGCTGCCTCAACACCATAGTTCCATGCAAAAAAGAAAGACCACACCTCCCGATGTCGGTCCCCAGAAAAAGCAATCATAGGTCGTAGGTACAGCCAGATCTACTAGAAAATGATGATGATGAGGAGTATGAAGGGCTACCTATAGTTTGATGCCATGAGGGCATGGCATATGTTAGGCATGGGGGGATGATGAGCCTCAGAAATGCTCATATTTTGTATGAGTTTCATTGATTATTATGTGGAAATATAATAGGAACTGTGTACTTTTATGAATTATTATGTAATTATTTAATAGAATTATGTGTGTTATCTAATTTGTGTGTTTTTGTGGAAATGTAGTTGGTTTTGATAGATTTGGATCAGTCGAGGTCCTTCATGGACCTGGCACTCTATTTCTTTTGGGATCAAGGCATGGTGAGTAGGCGCCTTCCTCTTCAAGGAAGGTGCCAGGAGAAGGTAGGCGCCTTCCTCTTCAAGGAAGGTGCCAACAGAAGGTAGGCACCTTCGTATAAAGAAGGTGCCCGACATACTTAGGCGCCTTCCGCATAAGGAAGGCGCCCCATGCAAGGCAAGGCGCCTTCCGCATAAAGAAGGCGCCCAACATCAGTAGGTGCCTTCCCCATGAAGAAGGCACCCGATCTTAGTAGGCACCTTCCACATGAGGAAGGCGCTCAACATCAGTATGCACCTTCCGCATAAGGAAGGCACCTACCAAAGCACATGAGGAAGGCGCCTTCCTCATAGAGAAGGCGCCTCCATTTTTTGCCAGTTGACCAGATAAAGAGACGTGGGCAGTGTTGACTGGTGCAGTTCTAGTTCCACGTCATGCAAGATAATTCTGGGAATTGTACCAATGGATGAGAATGTCTTACCTATGCCAGGTGAAGCATGAACCAATCAGCGAACGTGCCACCATTAGGAACAATGCCTATTTTTAGCAGATGTCGATTGCGTTTACCAGACTATCCTAGTTTAGTCTAGACTGAACTACTATTGTAACTTCCTTGTAACAGAAGATCTGTGTGTGCTATATAAACACACATAGACCTCTCTGATAGATATCCATATTGAGAATACATTTATCATTCTGAGGAGATAGAAGCATTGTATTAATTATTTTGCAATCATAATAAAGTTTGAGAGTTCCTAATCGTGTGTTCAGCTGGAAGGGAGCTGCTGGAGCCTGGGCCCACTCCAAGCCAGTATTCCTTCCCTTTTACTTGTGCTTTCTTAGATTAATTTCCTGCTTTCATAGGTTTGCTTTCTGTACTATTATTTTCATTGTCGTAGTGAACTTACTTTCATGTCTAGTTAATTATGCACGTATGAATATTTAATTTCTAAGGATTTAATTATTCATACGTAAATTATTGTGGTGTGGATGAATGATTGTTGATATTTTAAACCCCCCAATGATAGAATTAGTCGGACTCATCTCAAAGTGGGTATTGTAGTGATCTTGTATGAGACACTTCTAAAGTTTACGAAGCTCCCTGGGTTGACAATTTAAATGCACGGGCAGTGACAAAATAGGAACAAAATTAACCTGTGTTTGGCCCGCAACATGCTTCACAAAATAAAAATAACACGAGTTCTTCCTTCACAAAAGTAAATTGTAAATCGCAATTGAGCAAGGATGATATACTTTAAAAAATTTAATGGCATATATATACCTTCCCTTTTCTTGGAAACTTCAGCGCTTTTGAACCTTCGTTTATGACGTTAGCGAATATTCTTTTAATTTAATTTTAAATAAATTAAAATTTAAACTAAATATTTAAAATTAAATATCTCCATCATCGGGGCACCTTTTTCGATGAAACGAAACCAACTTGGGTTTTAAGAAAAATTCATTTCAAATATGTCATCCATGGTTTTAAATAAAACCTTTTATTTTGCCTACCTTTGTTTTCACAAAAACCCTTCCTTGCACTTTCACAAAACATAGTGCATGCCATCATAGATCCTTTTGACATCAAATAACCTTTTGACATCAATGACAACATTTTAGCGTAGGGACTCAAAATGTCCAACACTTTCCACCCATTAGCCATAAATCAAGATTTTTCCAGTATGTCCCTTAAAATATTTGGTGAAATAAAACTATCAGTTGCTTTAGAGTCAACTAAAATGAAAATGTTTTTATTATAAAGTTTAACTTTCAATAGGAAAGGTGTTGCTTGACCATTGAGTTTGGAATTACCTGTTGTTGCATAAATCTTATGAGCAGGTTCCACAGGTTCCTTCTTCTTATCATATCATAATGGATATTTATTAGCATAATGAGGTTCTTGAAAAATCCAACAACCAGTTCGCGTTGCCCTCTCTTTCTTATTTCCCTCATTATCTTCCGGAGTACTAGTTCTTGGTGCATTACCTCTTTGATCATACCTATCCCTAAAATTTTTTTGGCCACCCCGATAGTTTGAATTTCCTATATTTCCTTGGTACATATTCTTATTCCTATAAAACATGTTTCGGTTCCCATTACCACGATTCTTGGTCCAATTCTTGTCCCCTTTTGTTGGACACACATTTTTCTTTTTCTGTGACTCTTCCTTTTTAGAGGATTGTTGATAATAAGCTTTCTTGGCCTTAAGGTTATCCTCCTCCTGTCGAGCCAAGTCACAGGCAATAGTTAAGGTAGCAGGTTTCAACATAAGAATCAGGTGTCCAATTTTTGGATGTAACCCTAGGAGAAATTTCTAAATTTTGATCTCATTTATCTGCTCATACTCGAGCATGTATTTGAGCAACTGCACAAATCATTAATAGTATTCAATTACAATAATATTTACCTAAGTTAATCTTAAAAATTATGTAGTCCTTTCAAGGTAAAATTGTGGTGTTAAGAACCTATCTTTGAATTCTATTACAAAAGTATCCTAGAGAACATCGGTAGCCTCCACATTGTGAGTTTTCCTATAAGTATCCCACCAATAAATTGTAGCTTCAATCAAATGAAATATTTCCCATGAGGTTTTTGATTTAGATGATAAGGTTCTAATCATGAAATATGCTTCCACACCATTCAACCATCTCTCAGCCTCTTCCCCATCACCTTTGCCATCAAATTTGGCTATATCAAGCCTTCACATATCCTTGTCCAACTCAGATCCTACTTTTTTCCTTCTTGGGTCAATAGTTGTATCATCCTCAAATATTACCATTTCCTTTCCTTTAGACAAATTTTCAATTATTTTCTGTTGATGAGAAATCATTTCTTACTATTGAGCTAGCTAAGCTTTTTTCTACTCCACTTGTTCTTTTTGTTGGCTCATTTGCTCCTATAATAGTTGTACCATCTGGACCATTTTATCCTCTTTATTATATGGTAATTTTTCCTTCCTCTTTTCTTGAGGACGTTCTATGGTTTCATCTGATACCCCAAGTCTCATAAATTTTTGAATGACTCTTCTAGGGTTTTCGGTCAGCCCTTCCCACTGATCCACCATATTTCTTTTTGAGGAACTAGATTTTTGTCTGAATTTCATTGCTTGTTCAGCAAAACAAGGAGCCTAGTCAAATTTAGGTGAACACAATAGCAACATAAATTAAGTTAGTCATAGGCTTTCTAGATTCATATTTCCTAAATATTCGTAATCTTGGCTCTGATACCAAATGTAACAACCCAAGTTCTACCCACTTGGTTGTCCAAACACCCGAAGTCTACCCACTTGGTTATCCAACATCAAAGATTACAATAAGAGGATTTATTTTTATTTCCATTTATTCTTGTTTTATTTTTTAGTATGAGCATGTTAGATCCATCTTCATGAGTGTCATCCTACTGTAGTAAGAATACTCATGAGATATATATCGACTAGATTCCATATAGTTTCCCATTTTGAAATTCACTCTCCACCCAAGATCCTAAGTTTGGGCAAGGGGTTTCTTTTCCTCTAGGGCCAAAATCACCTAGAGGTGTGACACATACTTTTATCATGTCTTGACATGATCTCATGTACTTAATTTATGTAATACATAGTGCATACATGCTCGAGCTAAATGATCACCCATTTTCCATTGAGCATCTTCTAGGGTTTTACCAATGCCCTGGTAACCACCCAATATTTTGTGTTGATTAACCAACACGATGTACCATGCCATCGTACTATCAGATTTACCTAGTCAAGCATAATTTACCACTCATAACTAGCAGGGATAACCTAGAAGAGATGCCCATACAACCCTTTGTTACCTTCTATTTTGACCATTTCCCATCGGAAGTACTGTTAGAGCCTTGTAATTGATGGTTGCCTACTACAATCATGCAAGATTGTCCCACCCACAATCTTGATATAAATTCAAAGTTATGATGGTTCCCTATCCATAAGCACCATTAGCGATTAATATACAATATTACCTCACCCAAAATCTTAAAATAGAATCAAGGTTGTCCGACCCATAAACTTGGGTTGCGAAATAAGATTATCCCTTCCACAATCCTAAAATTTCTTAACTTAAATTTTACCTAATATTGGTTCACAGGTTTACTAATGGGTTTAGTTTTGATATCATTCAAGAGTTTTGATAGGTTATAAATGATTACTAATTTTCCATTTGACTACTCGAATTTTTATAGTATGGAAAATATAAGAAAGATATTTTAATAAAATATTGCATCCAAAACCAATGATTCCCACATTTGATAAAATAAATCTAAATATAATCCCTTCATAATTACTATTCCTTTGAAGTAAAGGCTACATTATAATTTGCATCCACAAATCACTTTTTCCACAATACTCTATAGAATTTTTATAATAAAATCATGAACTAAGTTGGCTAATCTACAAGTTAAAGTAAATCTGCATCTTCACATTAATTATAATTCTATTATATAATTCAATGAATTTAAAAGAATATTATTCCTCACGGCTACACTAAAGCAATGTTGCATGAACAATCAAATAAAGAAATACTCACTCCACCTTACCCAAATTATCCTATGGATTTGATTTAGGTATTCTCATTACCAATACATCTTATAAGTTTAACTACGTTTAAGACATTTTTTTTATTTCAATTTTAGTTCATCCATAGGTTATGTCAAATGTAGAGCTTCTAAAATTTGTAGGTTCTAATTGTATTTTATACAATCTCTACTTCACCCGGGATTAAGTCTTAAAACATACTTGTTTGTTTCTATTTAATTCCTAAGAGTTTTTCCACGGTTTCCAATGCAACATTTTCAAACATAGGTCTGATTTGAAGATTTATACAACCTAATCTATAATCCTTATTGTTATCTACATTTTCATGTTTGTTATGTCACCTTGTGATGGTATTCCTCTCAACCGTCGTGAGTACATCCTATTACTAAACCTATTTTAATCACACACTACCAGCTACCATACTATTATGGACAGGTAAGTTTGCTTTCAAAACATAGTATTTTCCAAGTTTCCATTTTATAACAAGATGAAAATCCCTAATACACGTAGTTACAGGTTCAAAGAATAGATCTCAGATTTTTTGTTTACAATGATTCTCAACCATAAAAAACAAACTCAACAAATACATCACTTCCAAGCATAACAACTCTCTTTTCATAGCTATAGTTTTCCCTGACAGCTTACATGGTCTACATTTTCAATAATCTATTTGTCTATGCAGAATTTAAGAACATGCAACTATAATATTCATGTATATTATGAAGTATTTAAATTTTATTAAACCCAAGACCAAGATCAAAATTTATATTCGAATGATACATTGTTCAAATAGCTCACGTAAGGAAATACAATGCTCTTTCTTGATTGCATGTCGACTCTATAGTGTTTTAGAAGATATCAACTGCACTATTTTCTCTTATTTTCAAAATATTCATAAAACTAACATATATACAATATCAAAATTGGACATGCACCAGTAGTATCCAAAGTTCTTTTGTTCTCTCTGAAATAAAGGATTTCATAAATATTTACAATTGGCCTGTACTTTGGAATTGGAATTCATCCTTCAACACTAGAACATAATTTATCGTTCAACAACATAATTAAAACTATGGCTTTGACTTCACCAAGCTCTAGTTTATAATCGTAGGTTTTCTGGTGATGATTCAGGGGTCAGAGCGGTCAGGCTAAAATGATATGCAGCTACCCCTAGCATACAAGTAATTTTACCACAACTTTCCATACAACATACAAGATTTCAAAACAAAACCTCCCATCACACTATGGGCTTTCAACACAACATACAGGTGATGTCGTTTTATTTTGTTTTAATAGCATGCAGAAGGAAATAATACAAATATCATCTTAGACAAACAACTTAGCTCCAAAACACAGTCAAAATATTGTTTTCCTTTTCCACAAAGCATTCAAACATATTCATCTCAAATTTTTTCACGCATGTATTAATATTTTCATATTTTATTCAATCTTTACAGAGCATGGATAGGATTATAAACACAAACTAGCAACATATTTAATTCTTGCCACACATGCATGCAAGATTATTTCTTTTCTTTCTCTCCCATTACTAGCAACATTAAACCAATTCGAACGTAGAATAGAACACACCATTTTTTAAGGATTCCAATTATATTAAACTTAATTTTGCTAGTAAAGACTTAATATTTTTTTAATTTCATTATCCTCACTTTCTAGTGTCTTGTACTCATTGCCACTTCTTCTTCTTGCCGAATTCCCCCTAATCAGACCTTCCTTTTTCCATTTCATAAAACATATTTATTATTCCTTCTAGCCCACTCCCATTCATTGGAGATTCCTCCTCTCAAAATATGCCATATGCCAAGTATATTCTCCTCTATCCACATCCAACAAACCAAGCCTGATAATAATTCCTTTGATTGTCAACTATAACAAATTGTCTTTTTTTTTATAATGCCAAAAAAGCACTTCGTCGCCTATAGTTTAGCATGTATTATTTTTAGAATATAAGTGGTTATAGTATTTAGCGTCTTAGTTTTAAAACATTAAAAATTATTTATTGTTAATGCCTTCATATAATATAATATATATATATATATATATATTTTACTTATAGCAATATAATTATTTTATATATTATTTTCTTTTAAATAAATAAATTCCTCAAAAACACATAATTTTATACACAAATATGTAACTATAAATTATTTTACTTTACCTCTTTACTTATTTTATTTATTTTTAGGTCTTAGCACAAAAATAGTCGTATCCTTACTCTATATTTATTTTTCATTCAATACTATGGCTCCCATGCATTTTAGCATCTTCATCACCAATCGAAAGTCACCATTAAACAAGCATCAAATGTTCCTAAAAATACAACTACATGTTATGCATCTACGTAGACTGATGTCAAATGTATTGCCTTTAGGGTTCTTTGCCCCTATCAACCAGCAAATAGACCACTGCTCATAATTTCCCTGACTTGCCTTATACCAAAAAATCTTGCTATCCATTGAGAAGTCATCCTTCTTTTGCATTATCCTCACCAGCAACAATACTTGTCCTCTGAATCCATAGATACATTAGCAGTATCTCATTCTTGTAGATAAATTAGGCATAGATTTTTGGAGGGTTATTACAAAAATCAACTCTGCTAGATCTTTTCTAAGCCTTAACTCAAAGATTGAACAAATCAATCAATCAAATATACTCTCAAGTCTTCTCAAATACTTGTCTCAAATCTGCTCAAAAAGTCCTCTCTAGAACTTGTCCAATCCGCTCAACAACCTTCACGTAGACTTGTCTCAAATATTCTCAACAAGTTCTCTCTAGAACTTCTCCAAATTTTCTCAACAAGTCTTCACCAAGACTTATCTCAAATTTGTCCAACAAGTCCTCCCTAGAACTTGTCCAATCTGCTCAACAAGTCTTCACCAAGACTTGTCTCAAATCTGCCATTAAGCTTTCACAAAATCTTACTCAATTTTGTCCTGAAGTCCCCTCTAGGACTTACTCAAAATATTCTAGTAGCTTTCACAAAATATTATTCAAATCAATTGCATACTTGCATACAAAACTCAACTTTATATCTTTCAGAAAACCTCTTCAATCACAAAAACAAGTTTCACTCAGAATCTTGTTTAATCATAGAAACATATAGAGAATGGTTAGAGATTCAATATGTTTCACACTCACAAAAACACACTCAATCAGTTTCAAACTCTTTCAAATCAATTTATAATATAGAACAATTTATTTCACAGAACTTGCACTATCACTCCAATACTTTCAATAAATAATGCTCATCCAACTTCATTCAAACATCCACTCAATGAAACACAACTTGCTTTCAAACCCTAACCAAATGTTTAACTATACTTCCAATCAACTCACACTATGGAACCCAAACCTTGACTCAAGATGATTCCAAATTCACATAACAATGATACTCATGATCTTTAACAAACCCTAGTTCAAGATAGTTCTCAACTTCACACAACAATGATACTCATGATCTTTCACATCCACAAATCATGTACATTAAAGTTCACTCAATATTTCAAAAAATGCTTATCAAACAATCATTTTCACTCCAACTTTGCATTTCACAACATTCAACCAACCAAAATTTCACTCACAAGGATGATATACCCATACATTTTGTTTTGATGGAGATTTCATCTCAAAACCTATCTCAATCACAATCAACTCCTCTTTGCCAAATTTCAAGGTTAGATAGCAAAGATATTCAATCAAATATTTCCCTCAAAATTAATTCATCATTACAAAAATTAACAAAACTCAAATACACCTTATTATCTCCAAACTTATCACAATACTTCTCAACACATAAAAATTAACTTTCTTTGACAACTCCAAATCAATCAATATATAGAAGAACAAGTTCCTTTATAATCACTCAAAAATAATATTAAAAATTAATCCTCAATTAAACCTTATTTCTCCAACCTCTATTTAATTTTCAAAGCACAAAATAATATGAAATATTAAATACCTTATGACTCCCTACTTCCCAAGGCACTATATAAACTCACGTGGCCTTAATGTGCTCCCCAACCTTGGTGCTATTTAAAATTAAATAAAAAATTTAATGCATACCTTGCCCACATACAAAATGAAAGCGCACACCTTGGTTGTGCCTTGAAACCGTGACCTCGCTACCATTGTTGCACTCTAACCAGAGCTAGGTAGCCATAGGGCCACACACCCACACAAGCCTAAACACACAAGTGCTTCTCTTTGATGCCTCCACAAATTTTGGTTATAAAAAACAAGACAAACTTCCTCCTCAAAATGATTGCATAGGGATTTGAAACCTCAACCTCTACCTTGCGAACGTCTTAAATCTACCCTTGGTCACCGACTGTGCTAACCAGTGCTATGAGTATGCACTAGTCACCACATGCATTTAAAATTTTGTTTGCCCTCCAAAGCTTTTAATCGTGCGAAATATTTTCTTCCTCAAAATAAAGCAACGCACATTTTTTTAGACTTTGGGTATTCGAATAATGCATGGATGATTTTATTTAAAACTTTTACCCCTTTATATATGCTTTGGCTTATGCGCTCGACATCGGCTTTATTTTGAATTTAAAATTTTGAATAAATAAATTATTTTACGACCTTTAACTTTTGCACCCAATATTTATTTAAACTTAAATTTTAACCTTTAGGTTAAAATATTTAAATTTAAATAAATTAAATTAAATATTTTGCAACATGCTCAATGGGTATTTCAAGAAATAAATTATTTTTTAATTACTCCTTGGACCTATTCTTTTCACCTCATCTTGTAACCTATAATATTATAATATTAAATATTATAATATTATTATTGTCTTTTAAACCTACTTCGCCTTCCTTGGGACTTCAACCTTTTAGGCCACTTTAGGCATATAATGTTTAAAAATAAATATTATATCCTATTCCTTTAAACCTCTTCCTTGCCTTTTGGAAAAACCACTTGATGAATTTAATTATGATGTAACTGAAACAACAACCTCTTGACAACTCTTGACATAAATGACAAAAAATCTTGCTCAAATTTCCTACAATCTCCCCCTTTGTCATTGATGCAACCCATTTATGAAAATATCTTGAAGTTTCTCCTCATGAAGCCATATCCATTCCCGGTGTCTAAATATTTGATCAACCCAACATAACCACCCATCGACATCCTTTCCACTGAACTTAGGAAAATATAATTTAGGAATTTTGAAGGTCGGATCATGGTCATAGTGAGTGTCTTCAGTTCCCCTTCTTCGGTCTTTTGTTTCCCTTCTTTGACCTCGTTCAGAGTTTTCAGCTTGGTATTCAGATGTGAGAGTACCTTGCAATTGTGACTCCACCACTATAATTTGTTTTTCTAAGCGGATTCTAGTGGTATCTTGATCCGTTCAAAGCTCTTGAATCTCTTCTCTTATGGTGTGGTTTGTAGTGGTCAAGTATTCAAGGGCTTTTTGCATATCGGCCAACATTGTGGTAATTTCTAGCTCCTTTTGTCTACAGGTGTCGCTTGCCATTGTGAGCCCTCTTTTGCTCAGTTACTAAAAATAGATGTGGTATTTTAGGAGTTACTATTTTTAGTAAGGGTCCAAAATTTAATTTGGGAAATGGATTGCAACACTAATTTTAGAATAGGGTCCACTTCGGTGGCTATTTGATCTGAGCGCTCAATGAGATATACTAATTTTTTTGACTTTTGGTGATCTCTTATTTGTTGTAAGTCGATGTTAAGGTAATTTCTTCCACTTGGACTTAAAATTTCACTAATGAGTCCTTGAGTGTCTTTAGTGTAGAATAACAAGTAGCTTCTATTCCCAAAAATTTGGATCAACTTGATTGATCGTTGAAAAGTTATGGCCTTGGCAAGAAAAATCAAAAATTACTATTTTTGGAAAAATTGGTGCAAAATTTGACCAGGGGCTACCAAGAATGATTTTGTCTGGAATAGAGTGTAGAATTATGTACTAAATTTTTGAGTCAATCTGAGCTTTTTGTGAAGAGATATCCCTATTTTAATGAAATTTCAATATTTTTTTCCTACTATGCTGTTGGTGTTGTCTGTTTCTAATTTGGAGTTATATTTCAAAATTTGGGGTTTGGGATCAACTATCTCTGACTTGTAGTCTGCACCTTGACCACCCTATCACTATCATATTCCTATGTCACTTGTGTTGCAGTTATTGACATGGTTCTTGTCACTAACCCTAGGGATTCTTTGATATTGACAGTATTGTTTTTTACATTAGAAGCCTGTAATTATGGACTATGACAGAGGTCTATTACTAACGACCTGATTATCTCTATTATTGACCCAGCTATTTCTGTCACTGTACTTGTAAAATCTATCCTGATTGTTGGTGCATGCAAGTTTTTTTGTGATAAGGAATGCCTTCTCTGTATGCTCACTTTTGGGGTTGTGAATGCAGGTTAGTAGAACATGGATGGTGTTGATTTGCAGGTGGAATTTATGTTTTGTAGAACTAGGGTACGTTGATTAAGGGAGTATGTAATACCCATAGGCCCTCTGTTATACTGCAGTGACGAACAATAGTGCTCGGACCAATATTTTAGGCCACTACCCAAGGAGGATTCCACACATACCCTTGAGCACACTATCTGCCTCTCTAAAAGTACAAGAGGGTGATCATTCGGGATGTTGTGTCCCATGGACTATGGATAATACAAGGCCAAAAATATTCCTAATGTATAAAAGTTTTATTAAACCTAGATTGTCTTTTGATACAGCTGAAGATGCATGGGAGCTCAAGTCCATGCACGAGTGTTGTCTAAGGCCTGGGTATTGGAGCCTGATCACCCCTCACTTCACTAGATGCTTTATGGGCTATCTAGCTTAGCCAATAATGATAGCTCCTTCATGATATTTTAAAACCCCCCACACAAGGTTTCTAACCTACACAAGTAATCAAATAAATATTGTATTTGTTTTTATGTTTTCTATATTTTTGGTCAAAAAAAAGGGCAGTATTTTTTGGATTTTTTTTAATAAAGGAAAAATAGAAACAAAAAAACACATAAATTTATACCTAACAGGTGAAATGGGTGGCAAAAATCATCTCAGTTACAACAAAACTCGCCCCTATAAAGCGCTATGATACCACTTGTTAAGATCTCAATACTAAAAATAAGCACACACAAAATACTGAAAAATAACTCAAATACATCAAATAACTCAATAAAACTATGCAAAAATCAAATGCAAAAATGAAACAATCTCACAATAACGTAGAATTGTAGGCCTCTTCGAGGGGACAACCTCCTTCAATATTTTTTTATCTTGCAAAAGGATGAATTCGTACATGACTTCATATCTTTTAAAGAAAAACTTCATGCAACCGTACCTAAAGGCTCAAGAGTTGGATTACATGCAAAATTCTACTTGAGCTAGATTCTCCTACCTACCATCAGTTACAATCTTGATAAAAATAGTTACATGAGATGGTGCCACTTGGATAGAAATCCTACTTGGCACATACATTACAAAGTATTACAAAATAATATCATAATGGGATCCCCCACGTTGGAAGTGGGTCATTACTAAAGTAAATGAGAATTATAAAATGGTGTTAGGATAGGATCCTAACACTGCCTTATGACCAAATTGATTACAAGAGTAGCAATACCCTTGGAAGAGATACATGTTTCTAAAATTTCCATATTCATGTCTTTCATGTGTCATGCACTGTGTAGCATTGTGCCCAAACTTGTGACATGAGAAGCAACATCCATTGAAGAAACCTTGCCTTGTCACCATTGGTCTCTTAGTCTCTTCTTCCCTGTGTTGTTTCTTGTTCCATCTATTCCTCATTGTTGAGCAAGGTGTTGCAAGAAGTTTGTCATTGTTGTCAACACAGGCAGTTAGATCCAATGATGCAGTGGATAGACAGTTCAGGAGCCATTCAGATGCAGAGAACAGAAATTCAAAGGATAGTCAGATTATGTAAAGTGCAATTCCAAGAAAACAAGAGTGACCCAGTTTCAAAAATTCGAAGAAAAAGACAAGTTAGAAAACTGTCGCGATATCGCGACATGTTTTCTGTCGCGATTTCGCGACAGGTCGGAGGAGAGAGAAAGCACAGCCGAAAATGTCATGATTTCACGACGAAAGTGAGGAGAGAGAAAGCACAGCCAAAAATGTCATGATTTCACGACGAAAGTGAGGAGAGAGAAAGCATAGCCAAAAATGTCACGATTTCACGACAAAAATGAGGAGAGAGAAGGCGCAAGGCAAACTGTCATGATTTCACGACATGTTGGAGGCCAAGAAGCTAAGTCGAGAAACTGTAGCGATTTCGCTACATGTTGAATTTAAGAGGAGAAGTTGTTGAAAAGTTTTAGCGATTTCGCTACATTAATAAGAGGAGAAAGTGTTAAGTGAAAAGTTGTAGCGATTTCGCTACGAATCAAAAGTGCACAAAGCAAAGGTGTAGCGATTTCGCTACGAGTTGAAAAAGCACAACACAAAGGTGTAGCGATTTCGCTACGAGTTGAAAAAGCATAACACGAAGGTGTAGCGATTTCGCTACCAGTCAAAAACACAGAACTCAAAGATGTAACGATTATGCTACAAGTCGAAAGCACAAGGCACAAAGTTGTAGCGATTTCGCTACTGCATGAAGCAAGAAATGTACGGAAGCCGAAAGTGTCACGATTTCATGACAAAGATGAGGATGACGTCAAAAATTGAAAGTGTCACGATTTCACGACAGGCTGCAAGAAAAGCCTCTGGAAGCCGAAAGCGTCACGATTTCACGACAAAGATGAGGATGACGTCAGCAAAATTGAAAGTGTCACGATTTCACGACAGCCTACAAGAAAAGCCTCTGGAAGCCGAAAGCATCATGATTTCACGACAAAACTGAGGATGACGTCAGCGAAAGCTGAAAGTGTCACGATTTCACGATAGGTGCAAGAAAAGCCGTTGGAAGCCGAAAGCGTCATGATTTCATGACAAGAATGAGGATGACGTCAGCAAAAGTTTGAAGTGTCACGATTTCATGACAAGAACGGTGGCAAAGCTATCAAAGGCCAAAATGGTCATGATTTCATGACAGCAAGGACAAGAAGGCGTACGGCTACAAAAGGTGTCGCGATTTCGTGACATGTTATTATTTCATGGCAATAAGCTATAGGGAGGTGACAAAGGTGGCAGAGAGGTTTGAGGCCGACAAAGTTAAATCTGGGCCGACAGATTTTAGGGTTTTGCTATCGATAATTTCTAGGGTTTTGCAGCCGACATTCTTAGGGTTACAGCCGATGGATTTTAGGGTTTGGCAGCCGACATTTCTAGGGTTTCTCAACCGACGTTCTTTAGGGTTTGTTCCTGAGATTTCTTCTATATAAGGAGGGCTTCTTCGAGTTTGAAAGATTGCAGCATGAAGATTGAGTGCGAATGCGAGCAGAGTGATTGCGCAAGTGAAATTCGTGTCGAGCGAGTGCGAAGTCGCAGTTAGAGTTGAAGCGAAGTGTGCATATCGTGATTGTGTAAATTAAGAGCGCATTGTGCACAGGTGGAGTTATGAGTGCGAAGTGATAGCGGCTAGACAATAGAAGTGGATGATCATCCGATTGCTACAGAGAGTGCGAAGAAGTTCACAGAAGTGTCTAACAGTGCGAAGCATGTTGTGCAGAAGTAGCAGACTACAGAGAAACAACAGACTATAAGAAATAACATGAGAATTTTATTCTATAATTTTCTTAATCATTTTTAACTTCCAAGTTGCAGCTTGGCATAAGGGGTTGGTGCCTCTTTCCAGTAGGTGCTGGTAAATTAGGAGTTGGTGCTCCATTCTGTTTGAAACAGATAAAGCAAAGGGGTTGGTGCTCCTTCCAGTTGGTGCTGGTAAAAGATGTTGTAAAGTTGTAGCTTTGCATTGACTGGATTTGGATGGTAGTCCAAGCAGTCATTTTGAGGAGTAGCCACATTGGTGAACCTCGTTAATTTGTTGTGTTGTGTGTCATGCTTTCTTGCTGCATTTGATATTTCGTTTATCAGTTTTAAATAGTTGTTGGATTTAAAACTATATATATTAGAAATTTTAAAGATCACACTGATTCACCCCCCTCTCAGTGTCACTGTGATTACAACAATTGGTATCAGAGCCAGGTACCTGAATAGGCTCAATCAGCTAGGGTGATCCCAGTAGTGACATTATGGCAGGTGGTGAAGGTTTCTCCTCAAACAAGGCACCACTGTTTGACGGAACAAATTATGCTTTCTGGAAGATCAGAATGCAAACATATCTCCGAGCTTTGGGATTTGACATCTGGAATGCGATGAGTCAATGGTTACACAGCTCCTGCTACTGCTCCAACCGACAGCACCGGTAAAAAGGAGTTTGAAAATGATTCTAAAGCTAAAAATGCCATCATGTGTGGATTAGTGGACAGTGAGTTGGTCAAAATCATAAACTGTGTTTCAGCAAAAGATGTGTGGGACAAACTGGAGAATATTCATGAGGGAGATGACAAGATCAAGGAAGCTAAGCTGCAAACTCATCGAGCTCAATTCGAATCACTAAAAATGACCAACGATGAGAACATAGAAGCCTTCATGCAAAGGGTAAATGGAATCACTAATTCAATGAGAGGTCTCGACGAAGAGTTGGATGATGCTACTATTGTGAAAAAGGTTTTAAGGTCGCTTCCTCACAGGTTTGATTCTAAAGTCTCTGCCATAGAAGAAGCTAAAGACTTAAATCATTTCAGTATGGATGAGATGCATGGTTCCTTGACGGCTTATGGAATGAGAATAGGAAAGTCTAATCCTACAGACAGAGAAGCAGCATTTAAAGCCCAAAAAGGTAAAGACACAAAACAAGAGTCTGAAGAAGAAGAAATTTTAGACGAAATGGAAGCAAATTTTGTCAAAAAGTTGAGAAAGGGCAAAGGAAAGTACAAAGGAAAACTACCTTTTAAATGTTTCAACTGTGGGGGAATTGGACACTTTGCAACCAAATGTCCTCTCAATGAGAAGGACAAAGGTGAGGAAACTTCACATCAAGAAAAAGGTGAATGGAGAAAGAAATCTAACTTCAGAAAAGGCAATTTCAAAAAGAAAAGCTTTATATCCAGGAATGCATATTCCTCGTAGACAGCTCTAGTGAGGATTCTCAAGAAGGAACAAGCGAAGCTCTATTCATGGCATTTGAAGTCAAAAATTTTGAAAAGGCAGAAATCTCAGAGAAGGAAGAAGGTATGAACTCTATACTGACTGTTGAAAAAACTGAGGCTGAAGTTGATCTAGAAGGTGAACTAGTTTCTGCTCTTATAGAATGGAAATCTGAGAAGAGAAAAAATAAAAAACTGTCAAGGAAGCTTGAGGATGCAAATGACATTATAACAAGTTTAAAAATACAGACAGAAGAGTACAAGAAAATGTCCGAAGATCTTGAAGTTCAGGTGACCATGAAGATAGATTGCTGTTGTAAACTGGAAGAAGAAAATGTTGGTCTTCGAATACAGATACAAGAGCTGGATCGAAAAATTAGCTGCTATTACAAACGTGAAGAAAGTTCGATGAAGCTGGACAAAATTTTAAGCGATCAAAGACCCGCAGGTATCAAATTTGGTCTGGGCTTTGTTGAAGGAGAATCATCAGCCAGAGATGTTGAAAGGAGTGAAGACAAGAAACAGGCTGTTGAAAGAACAACTAATCAGGCAAAAGAAAGAAATGATGCCAGGCCTGAAAAGAGGACTGACAATGATGGTTTTACCAAGGTCACACATCAAAAGAAAAGAAAATCTATGACTCCTGCAACAAACTGGCAAAGACCATCTTTCAGGTTCAATCATTACTTTTATGGTTTCTCGTTTCAAATGTAATGCTTATGGACATAAAATTGCTGACTGCAAGTATAATGTAGGACCAAGAAGTTTCACTAGTAGAAATGCTTTTGCTCCTTTAATAAGTTATGCAAGAGAATGCTTCAATTGTCACAACTTTGGGCATATTGCTAGAAACCGTCATAGTACCTCTGTTTCAAATCATTCTTAGAAAAGAAGAGTTCAACCATATAGGGCAAAACAAAGTAGAAATCATTCTGAAAGATATGTGCAAGAGTCTGAAAAGGGGAAATCCAAGCTAGAATCCAATACCACGGTCAAAACAGAATGGAAACAGAAAGAACAACTCAGAGAAGAAAAGGAATCTCTAATAGTACAGACAACTTTCAAGGCTCAAAATAAATGTGTTCCATGGATTCTTGACAGTGGTTGCTCAAGTCATATGACAGGTGATAAACAGAAGTTTGAAAAACTACAAAAATATGAGGGTGGCTCTGTAAAGTTTGGAAACAATGATGGAGCCAAGATAATCGGAAAAGGATCTCATCAAAATTAGTGATGAGAAAATCAAGTAGAAGAAGTTCTATTTGTGGATGGTCCGAAACACAATCTGTTAAGTGTGAGTCAAATCTGTGATAAAGGACATGAAGTAGTCTTCAAGAAGCAGGGTTGTGAAGTCAGAAAAATAAACAATGGGAAATTAATAGCAACCGGCTCAAGGACGTCTGGCAACCTGTACACACTCTCAAAATCTTCAGAAGGTATGTGCTTCATTGGACAAGAAGAAGAGAACTGGCTGTGGCACAAGAGGCTTGGACACATAAGTTTCGACAACTTAGTGAAAATCAGCTCAAAACAAGCAGTGAGAGATATTCCAACCATTAGAAAACCTTCAAATATTGTCTGTGCCTCATGTCAGAAGGGAAAGCAAACCAGAGTTTCATTCAAAACAAAAGAGTACCACACTAGCAAGCCTCTGGAACTTATACATACAGACTTATGTGGACCCATGAGAACACAAAGCATAAATGGAGACAAATATTTTATGTTATGTATCGATGATTATTCCAGAATGACCTGGATATTTTTCTTAAAAGACAAAACAGAAGCTTTTCAAATGTTCAAATCCTTCAAACATCTAGTTGAGAATGAAACAAGAAAAAGGATTAAATGTTTACGATCAGATAGAGGAGGAGAATTCATTTCAAATGAATTTTTAGAATACTGTGAAAATCATGGCATCGGGAGACAATATTCAGCAGCTAGAACTCCCCAGTAGAATGGTGTAGTAGAAAGAAAGAACAGAACTGTTCAGGAAATGGCACGCACTATGCTGGCAAAAAATAAAATAGCAGACAGATTCTGGAAAGAAGCAGTTCACACAACAGTATACCTCCAAAACAGATATATGTTAAGGACTCATGAAAGCAAAACTCCGTATGAGTTGTGGTTTGGTAGAAAAGCAACAGCAAAACATCTCAAAGTATTTGGTTGTAAGTGTTATATCAGAAATACTGATGACAATCTCGGGAAATTTGAAGATAGAGCAGATGAAGGTGTCTTTGTTGGATATTCTCCAAAAAGTAAAGCTTACAAATGCTACAACAAGAGACTCAAGAAAATTGTGGATAGTGCAGATGTTAAATTTGATGAAGGTAGAACACGGTTAACTGACTTTGAGGAAAACTACCCAATCTATGAAGATGTTTTTGAAGGAGATGAGGTAAATGAAGAAGGAAACAAACCTACAATTGATTCAGTTGACTTAATCGATGACTCAGAAGCACAAGAAAATAAGAAATTTAAAACTGGCAGCTGGCAGAAAAATCATCCAACAGATCAAATAATTGGGGATCCCACAGCCGGTGTTCAAACAAGAAGGAAAGTAATAAGTAATTACTCTCTTTTATCAAGCATTGAGCCCAAAAACATAGATGAAGCCAGCAAAGATGATAGCTGGATGAAAGCAATAAATGAAGAGTTAGATCAGATTGAAAAGAACAGAACTTGGGAACTGGTACCTAGACCAGCAAATAAGAATGTAATCGGCACCAAATGGATATTTCGAAACAAATTAAATGAAGAAGGTCAGGTCATTAGAAACAAAGCAAGACTGGTTTGCAAAGGCTATGCACAGGTCGAAGGCATTGATTTTGAAGAGACTTTCGCACCAAGTGGCCAGACTAGAAGCTATTAGAATGTTTTTGGCACTAGCAGTTCACAAGAACTTCAGAGTTTATCAGATGGATGTAAAATCTGCCTTCCTAAATGGGAAACTTGAAGAAGAGGTCTATATTGAACAACCGAGATGGCTTTCAAATTAGTGAAGATCCTAACCTTGTCTCGCAAATTAAAGAAAGCAATCGTATGGATTAAAACAAGCACCACGGGCATGGTATGCAAGGCTAGATAATTATCTCTCTCAACAGGGATTCAAGAAAGGTTTAGTGGACAAGTAATCAGTATGTAAAAATAGAAGGTGGGCATCTCATTGTTCTAGTTGTCTATGTAGATGATATCATATTTGGCAAGCAACAAAGATGAATCTTGTAAAGACTTAGCAAATAAGATGCATAATGAATTTGAAATGTCTATGATTGGTGAGCTGACTTACTTTCTTGGGCTACAAGTTAATCAAAATGAGAAAGGCATATTCATTTCCCAAATCAAATATGTGAAAGAAATGCTAAAGAGGTTCACTATGGAGGACTCAGTAAGCCGATCAAGCACTCCCATGACAACAAGTCGCAAATTGAGTAAAGAAGACAAATCTCCACCGTAGACCAAACCATGTACAAATCTATGATTGGAAGTCTACTATATTTAACAACCACTAGACCTGACATTCTGCAGCGATTTGCATGGTAGCTAGATTTCCAGGCCAGTCCCAAAGAGACTCATGTGACAGCAAGTTAAAAGGATTTTTCGGTATCTCAAGGGCACCATGGAGTATGGGTTGTGGTACCCAAAAGGCAAAGACTTCACTCTTATATCATATTCAGATGCAGATTGGGCTGGATGTGTTGATGACAGAAAGAGTACCGATGGAGGAGCATTCTATTTGGGGGACAGATTGGTTGCATGGCACAATAAGAAGCAAGAGTCAGTTTCTTTATCTACAACTGAGGCAGAATATATTGCAACAGAAACATGTTGCACACAAGTCTTGTGGATGAAACAAACTTTGAAAGATCTAGGTATTAATTTCAGTGAACCAATATCGGTAAAGTGTGATAACACCAGATGCAATCAACATCTCTAAGAATCCAATGAATGCACTCACGGACAAAGCACATTGCTATAAGGTATCATTTCTTGAATGAGAAAGTTGCAGAAGGAGAAGTTAAATTGGACTATGTCCCAACTACAGAACAAGTAGCGAGATATTTTTACAAAACCTTTGCCCAAGGAAGTATTTGAGTACCTTCGAAGCAAATTAGGAGTAGTCACACTTCCTAAGAAGTGACTAGCTACAGGGATCACTTCCTTAGGGGGAGCATTTGAGTATTTGACTATTCTTTTGCTCATGATCATAATTTGTGCCAGATGCAACAAATTGTGCCTGAGAAGTGTGAGGATTGACTCAGGGGGAGTCTCATAGCAACCCTTTGGTATTATTGACAAAGGGGGAGAAGAGTTACGAGGAATGTATACGAGTGTTGCCAACAATTCCAAAGGGGGAGATTGTTGAGCAAGGTGTTGCAAGAAGTTTGTCATTGTTGTCAACACAGGCAGTTAGATCCAATGATGCAGTGGATAGACAGTTCAGGAGCCATTCAGATGCAGAGAACAGAAATTCAAAGGATAGTCAGATTATGTAAAGTGCAATTCCAGGAAAACAAGAGTGACCCAGTTTCAAAAATTCGAAGAAAAAGACAAGTTAGAAAACTGTCGCGATATCGCGACATGTTTTCTGTCGCGATTTCGTGACAGGTCGGAGGAGAGAGAAAGCACAGCCGAAAATGTCACGATTTCATGACAAAAGTGAGGAGAGAGAAAGCACAGCCAAAAATGTCATGATTTCACGACGAAAGTGAGGAGAGAGAAAGCACAGCCAAAAATGTCATGATTTCACGACAAAAATGAGGAGAGAGAAGGCGCAAGGCAAACTGTCACGATTTCATGACATGCTGGAGGCCAAGAAGCTAAGTCGAGAAACTGTAGCGATTTCGCTACATGTTGAAATTTCGGCCAAGCAAGAAGAAAGTGTTAAGTTGAAAAGCTGTAGCGATTTCGCTACATGTTGAATTTTCGGCCAAAGCAAGGAGAAAGTGTTAAGTGAAAAGTTGTAGCGATTTCGCTACGAATCAAAAGTGCACAAACAAAGGTGTAGCGATTTCGCTACGAGTTGAAAAAGCACAACACAAAGGTGTAGCGATTTCGCTACGAGTTGAAAAAGCATAACACGAAGGTGTAGCGATTTCGCTACCAGTCAAAAACACAGAACTCAAAGATGTAACGATTATGCTACAAGTCGAAAGCACAAGGCACAAAGTTGTAGCGATTTCGCTACTACATGAAGCAAGAAATGTACGAAAGTCGAAAGTGTCATGATTTCGCGACAAAGATGAGGATGACGTCAACAAAATTGAAAGTGTCACGATTTCGCGACAGGCTGCAAGAAAAGCCTCTAGAAGCCGAAAGCGTCGTGATTTCATGACAAAGATGAGGATGATGTCAAAATTGAAAGTGTCACGATTTCAGACAGGCAAGAAAAGCCTCTGAAGTCGAAAGCGTCACGATTTCATGACAAAGCTGAGGATGACATCACAAAGCTGAAAGTGTCACGATTTCATGACAGGTGCAAGAAAAGCCGTTGGAAGCCGAAAGCGTCATGATTTCATGACAAGAATGAGGATGACATCAGCAAAAGTTTGAAGTGTCACGATTTCACGACAAGAACGGTGGCAAAGCTATCAAAGGCCAAAATGGTCACGATTTCATGACAGCAAGGACAAGAAGGCGTACGGCTACAAAAGGTGTCACGATTTCATGACATGTTATTATTTCGCGGCAATAAGCTACAGGGAGGTGACAAAGGTGGTAGAGAGGTTTGAGGCCGACAAAGTTAAATCTGGGCCGATGGATTTTAGGGTTTTGCTGCCGACAATTTCTAGGGTTTTGCAGCCGACATTCTTAGGGTTACAGTCGACGGATTTTAGGGTTTGGCAGTCGACATTTCTAGGGTTTCTCAGCCGACGTTCTTTAGGGTTTGTTCCTGAGATTTCTTCTATATAAGGAGGGCTTCTTCGAGTTTGAAAGATTGCAGCGTGAAGATTGAGTGCGAATGCGAGCAGAGTGATTGCGCAAGTGAAATTCGTGTCGAGCAGAGTGCGAAGTCGCAGTTAGAGTTGAAGCGAAGTGTGCATATCGTGATTGTGTAAATTAAGAGCGCATTGTGCACAGGTGGAGTTATGAGTGCGAAGTGATAGCGGCCAGACAACAGAAGTGGACGATCATCCGATTGCTGTAGAGAGTGCGAAGAAGTTCACAGAAGTGTCGGACAGTGCGAAGCATGTTGTGCAGAAGTAGCAGACTACAGAGAAACAGCAGACTGTAAGAAATAACATGAGAATTTTATTCTGTAATTTTCTTAATCATTTTTAACTTCCAAGTTGCAGCTTGGCATAAGGGGTTGGTGCCTCTTTCCAGTAGGTGCTGGTAAATTAGGAGTTGGTGCTCCATTCTGTTTGAAACAGATAAAGCAAAGGGGTTGGTGCTCCTTCCAGTTGGTGCTGGTAAAAGATGTTGTAAAGTTGTAGCTTTGCATTGACTGGATTTGGATGGTAGTCCAAGCAGTCATTTTGAGGAGTAGCCACATTGGTGAACCTCGTTAATTTGTTGTGTTGTGTGTCATGCTTTCTTGCTGCATTTGATATTTCGTTTATCAGTTTTAAATAGTTGCTGGATTTAAAACTATATATATTAGAAATTTTAAAGATCACACTGATTCACCCCCCTCTCAGTGTCACTGTGATTACAACACTCATTTGTGCATTGTTCCTTTGCTTATTGAACTTTCTATTGTCCAACTTATCCTTAAAAGTATCACTCTCTCTTACACTCTCTTCTTCTGAAGCTTCTTATTATTTGGATCTTGAGATTGACTCCTCTCCTTGTTCTCCATGTTACTATTCAAAAACAAGTCCTATCTTGTTTGATGAAGATCTTTGTACCTTGATAATCTTATCCAAGGTCTTTAAGCTTCTCCCAAACTTGTGTAGCTTATTTTTAGACTCTTTTACTTCCTTCCGTACTGAAGCTACCTCATGCTCTAATATTTCACATTCTAAAACCTTTGCCTCTAACCTCTCTTTAAATCTGCTTGTCTTAGCTATTGAGTTGGTTAGATCTTCTATAATATTTCCTCTAATATTCTATAGATTGATTTTTGAGTTCTGCTTTATTACCTTAATTTCTTAAGAGCAAAAATAAGTTCACCCTCAATATCAACTTCTCCTTCCTCTTATTCTACCTCTATTCCTTTGTCTTTAAGATCATCTTCATTCCTTTATGATTCATTTCCACTAGGAGCACTTCCTTCTTCTTTTATTTCCATAAGAATAATTTATTCTTCTGGTCCTTCAAGAGCATCTTCATATTCATCTTCACTAAAATTGAATTCATTCCTTGTACAACTATCTTCAAGATGACCAAAATTACCACACCTAAAACACTTGATAATTGTTGGTGTCCTTTTTCTAACATTTTCTTCTACTATAAATAGAATTTCTTCTTTTTCATTATCTGAGGACCCTTCATCACTATCACTTGAACTCTTACCTACCTTATCTACACAAAAACTCTTCTTATGTCTTTGGAAAAACTCATTTCCTTGCTTGCCTTGTCCATCCCTACCTTTATTTTGATACCTATGCTTTCTTGTTTCCCTGTTCTTATGATCCTATTTTCATTATCATTGCTACTTCTAGCCTCTGGAAAATAAGATGCATAGTGACCATATTTACCACAATTAAAACACCTAACTATTTTCATACCTTTATACTTTCTTAAGTCCTTGTTCCTTCTGCCATAATTTTCTTCTTCATCACTGGATACCTCATTGATTAAATATGACTTCTTACCCTTTGACTTATTTGTAACTTTGAAGGTTGCTTCTTTCTGAGGAATAGGTTCCTCTTTTATTCTCATCTCAAAAGCTATTAGAATTCCATGTAATTCATCCCTTGTCAAAAATTCAATATCTTTTGACTCTTCTATGGCTGAAATATTTTCACTATACCTCTTAGGAAGTGACCTTAAGATCTTATGACAAACATTTGTTTCTTCAACTCTAAACCCAAGTCCTTGCATGGAATTAAAACCTCATCTACACAAAGTAGATATGTAGCAATTTTTTCATTATCCTTCATCTTTAGGTCTTCAAATATTTTCTTGTGATTTAGCATTTTTGCCATATTGAACTTTTTGTCTCCCTCATATATACCTTTTAGCTTATCCTAAATATCTTTTGTTGATGTGCAATGCATAATTTTTATAAACTCCATTTCACGCAAGCCATTTAAAATTCCATTCATTACATTTTAATTATTTAGTTGTAGAATCTTACCATGTTTATCTATAGGTGGAGTAGCTGGTGGTATGTATCCATCCTCAACTTCTTGCCATATTTCATTCCCTAGTGCCATTAGATAAATCTTCATTCTCACACTCCATAATGCATAATTGTTCCCATAGAACAATGGTACCTTACTCCGTAAAGATCCACTTTGAGAATCCATTTGTTTTACTGTAAGCTTTTCCTTCAAGCTGTTAAACTCTTCCCAAGGAACCCGCTCTAATACCAATTGAAGAACACAAGCTTATACTGACAAGGGGGTGAGCAATATAAGACCACTTTTTACTTTTCTTTTTCAAACAATATTATCCAATATTATCAATGGTAATATCAATAGTAGTAATCAAAGGAATGCAAAAATCACCACACATAATAGAGACACCAATTTAACTTGGTTCACCCAATGTACGCTATGTCCACAAAGAAAATATTTCACTAAAATTTTCTCAACAAATATCTTTGGAATCCTTCCCTATTACAATATTTATGGACCTATGTCCAAAGGAGATAACAATCCTCTAATAAATTTTGTGGCTACCTATCCATAGGAGACACAAATACCCTCAATTGGTTTATAAATCTCTATCCACAAGAGAACTCCTTCTCTACTTTGGTTGGTGATCCTCTAGAAGACTATTGCCTCCACTACATTGGCTTGTGGATCTCTCTCCATTGAAGACCTATGTCCTCACTCAGAAGACCTTTGTCCTCAGTACCCTGGCTAATGGATCTCTATCCAATGGATACTATGGTCCTCTACTATGTCATCTTCATATCTTGATCTTAACTCTGCTCAATCTCTATCTCAAATCTACACTAAAAACTATCCTTTGATCTAGCACAAATCTACTCAATGTCTATCTCAAATCTACACTAAACATTGTCCTTCAATCTAGCACAAATCTACTCAATCTCTATATGAAATATGCACTAAACACTATCCTTCAGTCTAGCACAAATATGCTCAATATTTGTCTCAAATCTACACTAAACATTGTCCTTTGGTCTAGCACAAATTTTCACAATTTATGTCTCAAATCTATCATCAAACCTTAACACAAATATTGACTCAATCACAAATCAACTCTGCTAGATATGCTCCAAGCCTTAACTCAAAACTTGAACAAATTAATCAATCAACTCTACTCTCAAGTCTTCTCAAATATTTACCTCAAATTTGCTCAACAATTTCTCTCTAGAAATTTTCCAATCTACTCAATAAGCCTTCACCTAGACTTGTCTCAAATCTTCTCAATAAGTTCTCTTTAGAAATTTTCCAAATATTCTCAACAAGTCTTCACCAAGTCTTACCTCAAATATTTCCAACAAGTCCTCCCTATAACTTGTCCAATATTCTCAACAAGTCTTCACCAAGACTTGTTTCAAATATTCTTGTAAGTTTCCACAAAAGATCACACAAATCTGCCCTTAATATTTCACAAAAGCTTACTCAATTCTATCCTTAAGTCCCCTCTAGGACTTACTCAAAATAGTCTAGTAGCTTTCACAAAAGCTTATTCAAATCAATTGCAAACTTGCATACAAAACTCAACTTTATATCTTTCAGAAAACCTCTTCAATCACATAAACAATTTTCACTCATAATATTATTTAATAATAGAAAAATATAGAGAATGATTAGAGACTCAATATGTTTCACACTCACAAAAACACTCAATCACTTTCAAACTCTCTTTCAAATAAATTTATAATATAGAACAATTTGTTTTACAGAACTTGAACTATCACTCCAATAATTTCAATCAATAATGCTCATCCAACTTCACTCAACCATCCACTCAATGAAACATAACTTACTTGCAAATCCTAATCAAGTGTTTCACTATACTTCCAATCAACTCACACTATGGAACCCAAAACTTGACTCAAGATGATTCCAAATTCACATAACAATGATACTCATGATATTTCAAAAACCCTAGTTCAAGATAGTTCTCAACTTCACATAACAATTATACTCATGATATTTCACAAACCCTAGTTCAATATAGTTCTCAACTTCACATAACAATGATACTCTTGATATTTCACATCCATAAATCATGCACATTAAATTTCACTCAATATTTCAAAAAATGCTTATCAAACAATCCTTTTCACTCCAACTTTACATTTCACAACATTCAACCAACCAAAATTTCACTCACAAGGATGATATGCCCATACCTTTTGTTTTGATGGATATTTGACCTCAAAACCTGTCTCAATCACAATCAACTCCTCTTTGCCAAATTTTAAGGTTAGATAGCAAAAATATTCAATCAAATATTTCCCTCAAAATTAATTCACTATTACAAAAATTAACAAAACCCAAATACACCTTATTATCTCCAAACTTATCACAATACTTATCAATACATAAAAATCATCTTTTTTTGACAACTCCAAATCAATCAATGTATATAAGACCAAGTTCCTTTATAATATCTCAAAAACAATATTAAAAAATTAATCCTTAATTAAACCTTATTACTCCAACCTCTATTTAATTTTCAAAGAACAAAATAATATGAAATATTAAATACCTTATGACTACCTACTTCCCAAGGTTGTATACAAACTCACGTGGCCTTAATGCGCTCCCCAACCTTGGCACTATTTAAAATTAAATAAAAAATTTAATGCATACCTTGCCCTCGTGCAAAATGAAAGCACATGCCTTGGTTGCACCTTGAACCCATGACCTCGCTACCACCGTTGTGCTCTAGCCAGAACTAGGCAGCCATTGGGCCACACACCCACACAAGCCTAAACATATAGGCACTCCTCTTTTATGCCTCCATAAATTTTGACGATCGAAAAAAAAACAAAATTCCTCCTCAAAACGACTACGCAGGGATTCAAAACCTCAACTTTTGCCTTACAAACATCTTAACTCTACCCTTGGTCACCGACTATGCTAACTAGCACTATGAGTATGCACTAGTCACATGACATGCATTTAAACCTTTGCCTACCCTCCAAAGCTTTTAATAACATGAAATATTTTCTTCCTCACAACAAAGTAGTTTACATTTTCTTAGACTTTGGATATTCGAATCATGCATGGATGATTTTAATTAAAAATTTTACCACTTTATATATGCTTTGTCTTATGCACTCGACATAAGATTTATTTCGAATTTAAAAATTCGAATAAATATTTTTTTTTATGACCTTTAACGTTGGTGCCCAGTATTTATTTAAATTACCCAGGTGTTGTATGTGAGTTGGAGAGGAGAGGGCAATCCTCCAAGGGAGGTCCCAGGTTCAAATCTCCACCCTACCAAAAAGCTGAATTGGGTATCCAAAATCCAATTGATAATGTTGGTACGGGCAGGATCGGGTGTGACTCCCGGGTGACTTTGATAGTGTAGAACCCCCTGTTCATGGTCTCTCAGACCAAGGCGACCCCACAAGGGGTTTTTCGCTTAAATATATATATATTTAAATTTAAATTTTAACATTTAGGTTAAAATATTTAAATTTAAATAAATTAAATTAAATATTTTGCAACCTGCTCAATGGGTCTTTTGAGAAATAAATTATTTTTTAATTACTCCTTGGACTTGTTCTTTTCACCTCAACTTGTAACCTAGAATATTATAATATTAAATATTATAATATTATTATTGCATTTTAAGCCTGCTTCACCTTCCTTAAGACTTCAAACTTTTAGGCCACTTTAGGCATATAATATTTAAAAATAAATATTATATCCTATTACTTTAAACCTATTCCTTAAATTTTGGAAAAACCACTTGATGAATTTAATGATGATGAAACTGAAACAACAACCTCTTGACATCTCTTGACATTAGTGACAATAAATCTTGCTCAAATTTCCAACAGATTCAAGGGAATTATTCTTAGTTGTAACATGCTTAAGTGAATACCATGACTCATGGTTGATTGACTCAAGTGCTTCTTTTCATACGAATCCTCATAGGGAGGGGTTTTGTGAATATGAAAAAATAAATAGAGATGAAGTTCTTGGGAGACAATTCTACATATAAAAAAATAGGTCAAGGGAGAGTCAAGTTGAGGTTAAAATATGGAATAATTAAAACCCTTCCTAGTGTGTTGCATATTTTGGGTTTGGAAAAGGAATTCGATATATATGAGTAAGATAAATGATGCAGGTGTGAATTTGATATTCAATAAGGATAGTTGCAAGATGGTTCATGGAGCCTTGGTGTTGGCAAGAGTTCACATAGAAACTTTGTTCAACTTGAGGCTAGCACTATAAGTATTAATTACAATAACTCTTTAGTTGTAGAGGAAAATAATAAGGTAGAAAAGGCTTTGAGTATTCCTACTATGAAGACAATGTTGTGGCATCAATGTATGAAGCATATTTGTGATAAAGTCCTTTGAACATTAAGAATGAAAGGTATGGCTAAAGGAATTTATGATTTCCCACTAAATTTGGATTTTTGTGAGCACTACGTTTCTGGAAAACAAACTAGAGTCAACTTTCCTAGTAGTGCTACAAGTTCTAAAGAAATTTTACATCTAGTTCATAGTAATGTGTTTGGACATGCAAAAGTGCCATCATTAGGTAAATATATCTATTTTTTTACATTTATAGATGACTTCCCAAGAAAGACCTAGGTATATTTTCTATGAAACAAATTCGAGTCTTTTTATTAAATTTAAAAAGTTTAAGGCTCTTGTAGAAAATAAAATAGAGAAAAAGAGAAATGTTTTGAGAAGTAATAATGGTGGTGAGTATTGCTCTAAGGAATTTGAGTAGTTTTGTAAGGACTATGGAATAGAAAGGTAGAAAAAACTTTGTATACTCCACAATAGAATGATATTGTAGAAAAAATGAATAGGACATTGATGTATAAGGCTAGAAATATGCTACGTGGTACAGGGTTAGAAAAGAAATTCTAGGTAGAATCTATGTTAATTACTTATTACCTCATCAATAGATCTTCTACCTCAGCTTTGGTGGACAATACTCCCTAGGAAGTATGGACTGGTAAGAAACCCTCTCTCATTCATATAATATTTTTTAGTTGTTATGCTTATATGTATGTCCCAAAATATAAAAGGACTAAGCTAGACTATAAATATAAAAAATCCATATTTATGGGTTATAGTACTAGTATTAAAGGATAAAAGTTGTGAAACCCAAAAACATAGAAGGTTGTTTACAGTCGTAATGTGATATTTAGAGAAACATAAGGGGTTTCAAAATAGGAAATGCAACCAAGAAAATAACCTGAAGTAGTTCAAGTAAAATCGGAACTAAAGAAAGAACATATGGTAGAATTTGATGCTACAAAAAAAGATGAACTACAAAGTGAATCTTAAGAGAAAAATTTAAAGGAAGAAGGTGAGGAGGAAGTTGAAGATGTAGAACTTAGATATCCAATTTTGAGGATATTAGATCAAGTGACAAGACTCCAAGGAAGGTATAGCCTTTCAAATTTTTGTTCTACATTATCAATTATTGATGAAGAACCCAAGACTATAAATGAGACACTTTAATCAAGTGAAAATAAGTCTTGGAAAAGGGCTATGGAGGAAGAAATGGAGTACTTGGATACAAATATGACATGGGATTTGGTGAGATTAATTATTGGAAGAAAACTTGTTGGTTGTAAGTGGTCATTCAAGAAGAAGTACAATGTAGAATGAAAATGTAAAAAGTACAAGGTTTGCCTGGTAGTAAAAGGATTTTCTTAGGTTGAGGGAATTGGCTTTGGTGAGATTTTTTATCCTATGGCTAAACTAACTTCAATTAGGTTTATGTTGGCCATTTCTATTGCTTTTGATCTTTAAATAGAATATATGGATGTAAAGATAATTTTTCTACATGGTGAAATTGATGAAGACATATATATGTCACAACCAAACTTATTTAAGGTAAAAGGTAAGGAGGACTTGGTATGCAAGTTGAAAAGTTCCCTTTATGGCTTGAAGCAATCTCCAAGAATGTGGAACCAAATATTTTATAGGTTTTTTTTGACACTTGGGATTGAAAAAGGTAAAGTAGATCCGTATGGGTATTTCAAACAAGAAGGTATTTTTTTTTTAATTATTGTTTTGTATGTGGATGACATGTTGTTAATTGGTAATAATAAGGAGATGATAAAGCTACTAAAATTTTAGTTGTATTCTGAATTTGACATGAAGGATTTGGGTGGTGCAAAATTTATTTTGGGTATAAAAATAATAAGGGATCATACAAATAGAAATTTATGGTTAAATGAAAAGAAATATGTAGATTTTACACTATAGAAATTTAGAATGCATGATTGTAAACTAGTAAGTAATCCATACCCTATTTGTCAAAAGTTATTTGTTTAACAATGTCCTAAAATAGATGAGGAAACTAAAGAAATGCATCATGTTACTTATGCTAGAATTGTTGGTAGTCTGATGTATGCAATGGTATATACTAGACCTGATATTGCACATGCAATGGGAGTAGTCAACAGAATATGATCCAAGAAGGGAACATTTTACTGTTAGGAAGAGGATCTTTACATATTTACATGAAACTTAAGATTATGCTATTTGTTACCAAGGAAAATATGGAGATAGTAATATTATAAATCTACAAGGTTTTGTGGATGTTTATGAAGAACACAAGCTTATACTGAGAGGGGGGGGGGATGAACAGTATAAGACCTCTTTTTACTTTCTCTATTTAACTTCAACTTCACAAAGCAATGAACCAATAGCAATATCAAAGCAATGCATAAAACAAAACACAATGAGACACCAATTTTAACGTGGTTCACCCAACATGGGCTACATCTACAAAAATTTTCTATAAAAATATTTCTCAAAGTTATTTGGGAATCCTTCCCAATTACAATGTTTATGAGCCTCAGCCCAAAGGATAAACCTTCCCCTACTCAAGTATTTATGAGCCTCTGCCCAAAGGAGAATCCTTCCCCTCCTCACAAATTTATGAGCCTCCTACCCAAAGGAGAATCCTTCCCCTCCTCACGAATTTATGAGCCTCCTGCCCAAAGGAGAATCCTTCCCCTTAGCTCTAGAAATGATACTTCATAAGATCACCTGCCTTTTATTTTGCTAGCACATGGAACTCCTTTCCACATAAAACCTCCTATCCTCAATGCTCAGCCTCAAGAGACCTCTGTCCTCACCGATCACCTCCATAGCAACTCATCAACCTGTACTAAACATAGTCAGTCGGTCCAGCACAAGTATTCCTCACTCTGTCAAATCTATCCCAAGCTCAACTCATAAAGCTTGAATAAATCAATCTCAGCTGCACACAAGACTTCTCAAAGACTTGTCAAAACTGTCCTCAGGTTATTCTCAAAGAACCACTTCAACTCTATCCTCAAGTCCTCTGCTAGGACCTGTCCAAATCAGCTCACAAGTCCTCCCTAGAACTTGTCCAAATTAGCTCACAAGTCCTCACTAGAACCTGTCCAAATCAGCTCACAAGTCCTCACTAGAACCTGTCCAAATCAGCTCACAAGTCTTCACTAGAACCTATCCAAATTAGCTCACAAGTCCTCACTAGAACCTTTCCAAATCAGCTCACAAGTCCTCACTAGAACCTGTCCAAATCAGCTCACAAGTCCTCACTAGAACCTATCCAAATCAGCTCACAAGTCTTCACTAGAACCTGTCCAAATCAGCTCACAAGTTCATCAAGAAAAACTTGCTTAGCATGAACCCACAAAGAGAATTGTTAGAGACCCAATGTGATTCATCAACCTCATAGAAGCATAAAGAGAATTGTTAGAGACTCAATATGTTCTATACTTAACTCCCAATCTTAATCTCAAATCTCATAGAAACATAAAGAGAATTGTTAGAGACTCAATATGTTCTATACTTAACTCCCAATCTCAATCTCAAATCTCATAGAAACATAAAGAGAATTGTTAGAGACTCAATATGTTCTATACTTAACTCCCAATCTCAATCTCAACTCAATCTCAATCTCAAAATAATAAGATAGATGTAGTATGCTTTTCTCAAGAACATGAAACACAACCCAACAATTGCCAACCATGCAATATCTCATATAACAATGATACTCATGTTCTTTCCACAAAAAATATATTTTCTCAACCAATTAGGGCTTTAACAACAATGCTTATAGACAAGGTTTAACCAACATCATTCAACTCAACATTAACCTTGAAGCATTCAACCAATCACTACATGAAAATGAAACTAGTAGACATCCTTTTCCCTCCAAAGGTATTTGAAAAAAATAGCCACCAACATAAATCACCAATGCAAAGAATAACTTTCTCAAATCAATCTCAATGGAGTATGCCCAAATCATGTTCAAGTAAAGCATTAACTTGATCAAAACAATCTCTATGGAAGTAACTCAACCATCAATCTCAAAATAGCCAACTAAGGGTTTCACCATCTCAATGCAAGTAGCAAGACTTACTAACATAAACCCTAGTGCAAAAATGCTTCCTCTTCCTCAACCAGAATTATGCATTCACCCAAAAAACTCATCAATGATTTTAATGCATAAACAATCTTCAATATCCAGAAAATGGGATTTACACCAACAAGAATACCTAGTAGACAACCTTTTCACTCCAAAATCAATTTCAGAAAATACACCATCAACAATATACATGGAAGAAGTTGCCCATACCTTTGTTTGAGGAAGAAGAGAATAGTTCTTCAACCTGTTACCAACACCACCCTTAACTTTGCCACCAAGTTAGGGTTAGAACATAAAAGTAACCACAAAAATATTTATTCCATAAAACACCTTATGACTCCAATCCTTAGAAGTCAACTACCAAAAAATATAAAGCATACAAACAATATATCCTTTTACACATTATTTATCCAAATTAATTAAACCATGCTCAAGGAATAATAGCTTCTAAGAAAATCTCACTCAATAATCAAGCCAAAAATCTCAACCACACACTATCAACCTTATATCTCCAATGAAGCATTTAACCTTAAAATTAATTTTAAATAAATCTGCCCAACTACTTCTTCTTTAACAAAATGCAAATTTTATTTAAAAAACCTTACCAATAAAATGCTTTTGAAAATCATGGGTCAACAGTGCCTCCAAAAAAATCAGAGCCCTAAAACTCTTCTCACACTCCACGGCAGGAGTCGAACGCTTGACCTCCCTTTAAGCGCCTTCACAGAACAGTCATTGCTGCTAGGCCAATGGTGCTAGCTTGAAGGCTAGCAAGAGTCTCCTTCTCCTTAACCCTTTGGTGGTGGATAAACGTGGTGAACCAACGATAGCTGTAGCTTTTACTTCCTAACTTTTTCACAATTCAAATTTCTTTCACCCCATTTCTTTGGACTATAGGTTATGGCTTATATAGCCAAACTTCCATGCTATGCACGACGTCGACGGGAGGATAATTCAAACTTTTCGAATTAATATTTTTTGTGCCTTCAAAACAACTTTAGGGTTTATGAAACCCTTTTGATTATTTAAAAAATAATCAAAGGTCTTTTAGACCTTAGACCTTAGGTGGAGAACCCATTAAATTATTAAAATAATTTAATCACTAAATCAAATAAATAAATAATTAAAAAACCTTAAAATGGTTTTATTAATTAATTTATTTAATTAATAAGTGTCTCCAGCCTTTGCATTAATCTGAGAGTGGTTTTGATAAAAACCCTTAATGCATCCACCTAGTTTTAATAAAAAACCTTAAACCTACCATGGTTTTGATAAAAACCTTTTCATCTGCCACGTGGAATCTCTCCAAAATCTTCTAGAAACGATTCTTTGGAATCTTCAACCTTTGAAGCCAATAAATCCTCTTGACATTAATGCCATTTCCTTTTGACATCAATGACAACTCATAGACAAGAAGCTAGGATCTCAAACCCAAAATTTCCAACAATCTCCCCCTTTGTCATTGATGGCAAACCATGCTTCTCAACAACACTGAAACTCAAAACTACTGTATAGAAATCAGCTCCCCCTGACTTGAGGCTCTCCCCCTTACTCATATCTCTCCCCCTTTGTCATCAATGGCAAAGGATCACCTTTGGGGCTTAAGACTAAGAATGAACCTCTTAGCTTAGTCCCTCCCCCACCTCCTGTTGAGGTGATTAATTTCGAGGTGGGAGTAAAACTCCCATTAGGTACTGATCTTCATCAGTGTCTATAGCTGCCTTACCATGTCTTCTCTTGTTCTCCTTGTCCATATTCATGTTCCTGTTCATGTCACTGTTGTTGTTCTTGTTATCATTCTTGTTCTTATCCATGTCTTGATTCTTGTGCCTATTCATACCCATGTTCCTATTCCCATACCTTGGAATTTCAGCTCTACATTGTCTAGCTATGTGACCTTCATTGTTGCACTTATAACAACTAACAATGTTATTTCTTTGAGGCATACCTGATATTTGACTCCATCTGTTCCGACCAACCCCTGTTCTCTGTTATTAGCCTTGCAATAAACAGCCTTGTGCCCAAACTGTTTACAAGAGTAGCAATATCCTTGAAAGAAATTACCACCTCTGAATCTTTCATTTACCTTCCTCACTTGAGTCATGCAATGTGAAGCCATGTGACCAAACTTGTGATAATCAAAACATTTTCCATTAAACTTTTCTTGATTTGACCTCTTAGGTCCTATAAACTTTCTCCCCTTTTTTTGATTCCTATTTTCTAATTCTGTGCATCTATCACTCAAGGACTCTTTTTCTGAAGTACTTTCCTCATCAGAACTCTCTTCCTTTTAGAATCTCTTACTAGATTCCCCAGCAGAGTTGCCAACCTATTCCATGTGTTTCTTACCAAAACCAAGATCTGTTTTATCTATTGTCCTTCTTTGATATTTGATGATTGAATTTACATTTTTGGTGCTATCTTCAAACCTATAAAGATTATCCTTGTACTTTTTAGTTTCCTCTTTTAAGGAAGCCACTTTCTGTTCCAACTCTCTACACTCAAGAAACTTAGACTCTAACTTATCCTTAAGTTTCTGTGTCTTAGCTATAGAGAAGTCAGGACTTTCTATAAGCTCATCTCTCTCAATACAACATTCATCAAATTTATCATTGAGTCTAGCATTCTTCTTTCTTTCCTTTTTCAAAGCACTAAGAGCACTAACAAGTTCAGCTTCAAGATCTACTTCACCATCCTCTATAACTCCTCTATTCGTTTGCCTTTTGAAACATCAATGATTTTTTCAGATTTCTTATCACTAGAGGTGCTACCCTTTTCTAAAGCCATACAAAGATCTTCCTTACAATTTTCCGAAGCATCCTCATACATAGTATAACTAGAAATCAATCCATCATTTGTGCAATCATCCTCAAGATGTCCAAAATTTCCACATCTAAAACATTTCATAAGGACAAATCTATATTTCTTTTCTTCTTCTTTTTCTGTTAGGAACAACATCTCATTTCCAACATCACTTGAAGAACTTTCACTATCACTACTAGAACACTTACTTGCCTTGTCTAGGTAGAAACTTTTCTTGTGTTTGTGAGAGTACCTCTTTCCTTGATTGCTTTGCTCATCTTTATTCTTCCTTTGATGTCTGTGCCTTTCAAAATCCTTGCTCTTATAATCCTGTTTATCTTCATCACTTTCATCCTTGGCAGCAGTACAATTAGTAGCATAATGACCAAAATTTCCACAATTGAAACACTTGACATATTTCATACCTTTGTGCTTTATTGAGAACTTGCCTTTCTTGCTGTAATATGCCTCTTCATCACTAGAAGACTCATCACTATCTTGAAGCTCTTTACCCTTGGATTTCTTGGTAGCCTTGAAAGCTGCCTCCTTCTTAACATCAACATTCACTTGAGTTCTCAACTCAAATGTTGCAAGTATTTTATGAAGCTCATCATTTTTCAACTTATCCAAATCCTTAGCTTACTCAATAGTAGAAATCTTTTCACTAAATCTATTTGGAAGAGACCTCAAAATCTTATCACAAATATCATTTTTAGCAAGCTCAAGACCTAGTTCCTTCATAGAGTTAACAATATCATCCATACGAAGCATATAGTCACTAATATTTTCTTCATAATTCATCTTGAGTTGTTCAAACATACCTTTGAAGTGTCTCAACTTGGCCTTTTGGACATTTGCATCACCTGTATGAACCACCTTCAAATGTTTCCACATTTCACTAACTGTCTTGCAGTGAATCACCTTGGTAAGATCTGCCTTCTATAAACCCTTTAGGATTGCATTCATTGCCTTTGAAGTGCTATTATGTAGGAGCATCTCTTCCTTAGTAGAAGGACCATGCTCAGGAATGGTATAATCTTCCTCAATCACTTCCCAAACTTCATTTCCAAGAGCCATAAGATGAACCTTCATCCTAGCACTCCAAAGCCCAAAATATACCCCATAAAGAATAGGTGTTGCATTACCACTTGTATATTCCATTGTGTTCTTTACAATAATTTCCTTCAAGCTATTAAACTTTTTGAAGGAACCCACTCTGATACCAATTGAAAAACACAAGCTTATACTGAGAGGGGGGGTGAACAGTATAAGACATATTTTTACTTTCTCTATTTAACTTCAACTTCGCAAAGAAATGAACCAATAGCAATATCAAAGCAATGCATAAAGCAACACACAATGAGACACCAATTTTAATGATGTTCACCCAACATGGGCTACATCCACAAATTTTTTTTCTAAAAAGCTTTCTCAAAGTTCTTTGGGAATCCTTCCCAATTACAATGTTTATGAGCCTCAGCCCAAAGGAGAAACCTTCCCCTACTCAAGTATTTATGAGCCTCTACCCAAAGGAGAATCCTTCTCCTCATGAATTTATGAGCCTCCTGCACAAAGGAGAATCCTTCCCCTCCTCACAAATTTATGAGCATCCTACCCAAAGGAGAATCCTTCTCCTCAGCTTTGGAAATGATACTTTAGAAGATCACCTGCCTCTTATTCCGCTAGCACATGGAACTCCTTTCCATAGAAGACCTCCTATCCTCAATGCTCAGCCTCAAGAGACCTCTCTCCTCACTGATCACCTCCACAGCAACTCATCAACCTGTACTAAACATAGTCAGTTGGTCCATCACAAGTCTTCCTCACTCTGTCAGATCTGTCCCAAATTCAACTCATAAATCTTGAACAAATCAATCTCTGCTGCACACAATCCTTATCAAAGACTTGTCAAAATTGTCCTCAGGTTCTTCTCAAAGAACCACTTCAACTATGTCCTCAAGTACTGTGCTAGGACCTGTCCAAATCAGCTCACAAGTCCTCCCTAGAACTTATCTAAATTAGCTCACAAGTCCTCACTAGAACCTGTCCAAATCAGCTCACAAGTCCTCACTAGAACCTGTCCAAATCAGCTCACAAGTCTTCACTAGAACCTGTCCAAATCAGCTCACAAGTCCTCACTAGAACCTATCCAAATCAGCTCACAAGTCCTCACTAGAACTCTGTCCAAATCAGCTCACAAGTCCTCACTAGAACCTGTCCAAATCAGCTCACAAGTCTTCACTAGAACTTGTCCAAATCAGCTCACAAGTTCATCAAGAAAAACTTTCTTAGCATGAACCCACAAAGAGAATTGTTAGATACCCAATGTGATTCATCAACCTCATAGAAGCATAAAGAGAATTTTTAGAGACTCAATATGTTCTATACTTAACTCCCAATCTCAATCTCAAATCTCATAGAAACATAAAGAGAATTGTTAGAGACTCAATATATTCTATACTTAACTCTCAATATCAATCTCAAATATCATAGAAACATAAAGAGAATTGTTAGAGACTCAATATGTTCTATACTTAACTCCCAATCTCAATCTCAACTCAATCTCAATCTCAAAATAATAAGATAGATGTAGTATGCTTTTCTCAAGAACATGAAACACAACCCAAAAATTTCCAACCATGCAATATCTCATATAACAATGATACTCATGTTCTTTCCACAACCAATATCTTTTCTCAACCAATTAGGGCTTAACAACAATGCTTATAAACAAGGTTTAACCAACATCATTCAACTCAACATTAACCTTGAAGCATTCAACCAATCACTACATGAAAAGGAAACTAGTAGACATCCTTTTCCCTCCAAAGGTATTTGAACAAAACAGCCACCAACATAAATCACCAATGCAAATAATAACTTGCTCAAATCAATCTCAATGGAGTAAGCCCAAATCATGTATCAAGTAAAGCATTAACTTGATCAAAACAACCTCTATGGAAGCAACTCAACCATCAATCTCAAAATAGCCAACTAAGGGTTTCACCATCTCAATGCAAGTAGCAAGACTTACTAACATAAACCCTAGTGCAAAAATGCTTCCTCTTCCTCAACCAGAATTATGCATTCACCTAAAAAACTCATCAATGATTTTAATGCATAAACAATCTTCAATATCTAGAAAATGGGATTTATACCAAAAAGAATACATAGTAGACAACCTTTTCACTCCAAACTCAATTTTAGAAAATACACCATCAACAATATACATGGAAGAAGTTGCCCATACCTTTGTTTGAGGAAGAAGAGAATAGTTCTTCAACCTATTGCCAACACCACCCCATAACTTTGCCACCAAGTTAGGGTTAGAACATAAAAGTAACCACTCCATAAAACACCTTATGACTCCAATCCTTAGAAGTCAACTACCAAAAAATATAAAGCATACAAACAATATATCCTTTTCCACCTTATTTCTCCAAATTAATTAAACCATGCTCAAGGAATAATAGCTTCTAAGCAAATCTCACTCAACAATCAAGCCAAAAATCTCAACCACACACTATCAACCTTATATCTCCAACGAAGCATTTAACCTTAAAATTAATTTTAAATAATTCTGCCCAACCACTTCTTCGTTAACAAAATGCAGATTTTATTTAAAAAAACTTACCAATAAAATGCTTTCAAAAATCATGGGTCAATAGTACCTCCAAAAAAATCGAAGCGCAAAAACTCTTCTCACACTCCACGGCGGGAGTCGAATTCTTGACCTCCCTTAAATTGCCTTCGTAGAACAGTCATTGTCGCTAGGCCAACGATGTTAGCTTGAAGGCTAGCAAAAGTCTCCTTCTACTTAACCCTTTGGTGGCAAATAAACGTGGCAAACCAACGATAGCTGTAGCTTTTACTTCCAACTTTTGCGCACTTCGAATTTCTTTCACCCCATTGCTTTGGACTATAGGTTATGGCTTATATAGCCAAACTTCCATGCTATGCACGACGTTGGCGGGAGGATAATTTGAACTTTTCGAATTAATATTATTTTGGCGCCTTCGAAACAACTTTAGGGTTTATGAAACCCTTTTGATTATTTAAAAAATAATCAAAGGTCTTTTATACCTTAGACCTTAGGTGGAGAATCCATTAAATTATTAAAATAATTTAATCACTAAATAAAATAAATAATTAATTAAAAAACCTTAAAAATGTTTTATTAATTAAGTTATTTAATTAATAAGTGTCTCCAGCATTTGCATTAAGCTGAGAGTGGTTTTGAGAAAAACCCTTAATGCATCCTCCTGGTTTTAATAAAAACCCTTAAACCTGCCATGGTTTTGATAAAAACCTTTTCATCTACCACATGGAATCTCTTTGAAATCTTCTATAAAATATTCTTTGGAATCTTCAACCTTTGAAGCTAATAAATCCTCTTGACATTAATGCCAGTTCCTTTTGACATCAATGACAACTCATAGACAAGAAGCTAGGATCTCAAACCCAAAATTGCCAATAGTTTATTGGGCTGGAAATCTTGACAAAAGAAGATCCAAAAGTTATTATGTATTCAGACTATTTGGAGGGGTAGTAAGTTGGATGAGTAAAAAACAATCAATGGTTGATTTGTCCACAATAGAGGTAGAGTACATTGCAACAACTCATGCTTATAAAGAAGAAATGTGGCTATAGAGGTTGTGTTCAACAATTGGCCTTAAGAATAAGGTTGTGAGAATTAATAGTGACAATCAAAGTGCAATATTTTTGGCCAACAATCTTGGTTTTCATGATCGATCAAAACATATTGATATCTAGTACCATTTTGTGAGAGAGATGGTCGAAGGGAATCATATAATGTTGGAGAAAGTTGATATAGAGAATAATGTTGTCGATTTGTTAATAAAGGTTCTACTTGCTTAAAAATTTTCTTGGTGTAGGAGATCTGCATGGTTGCCCTTGATAGTTGATGATGGTAGTTTTTTTCCCCTATGGAAAGTATTCAACAAGAGGGAGAATGTTGAAAATATGTTGAGTATTTTACATGTTATTCTATTGAGGTTAACACTAAAAGGTACTGGATACTTTGTACCTATACTCATCAGGGTTTGGGGCTAGGCCAGGCCCCAAACAAGGGTTTGGGGGTGGTAGCCCTTTGAAAAGTAGGGGTTCAAGGTGGTAGCCTTCCAAAACACTAGGTTCTAGGGGCAGTAGCCCTTCAAAAAGTTAGGGTTTTGGGTGGTATCCCCTGACCAAAATTTTAGGGTTAGGATTTTTTAAGTTATTTAAAAACCCATATGGGCTTTTTTACGTTACTATATTTGAACCCATGCCTTTTCACCCATGATATTGAAAAATTTGTGCATGTGCCTTTGTTATATATATCGCACTTGCATTAGAGTTTGGAGAGATAAAATTATTGTATTAGATATGATCAATTTTATATAATAAGAAGACATTACTATTCTAAGTTTTTTACCTATAAGGATTTTTCTAGGATAAATACTATGTTATGTGTGTATTTGTTATTTTCTTGTTTTGATTCTCCATTTACTACTTTTCTAGTTTTAGTTTATTGAGGCTCTTTATTTCTCTTAATTATGGGTGTCATGTATGTAAGTGAAGAGCCATGTGCGATGTGTCAATATTAGAAGAAGGAATTTTTGTAATCATGAGAGACTTTGTTATAACATAAGGCATGTGAAAGGTTGCTTTGACCATGAGTTGAAGGAGAGCAAATTCATGAGTATTGAAGAGTTTTTATATAAGGTTATATACTGGAGATAAAGCTCCATGCTATGTAACAAGTTTGTATTAAGAATTTTTTATTATCAATAAAGTTTTATTTTGTGCAATATTGGTGTTGTGATTGTATGAGATTATTTGCAAGTGATTTTACTAGCTTGGGAAATTGGACCTATGATATATTTGGGCCCATTTTCTAATATTTTCCACTTGAATGACAAATAATATGAATTGTTTTCAATTAAAAAACTATTAGTTAAATGAAAAAAAAATTAATGCCAATGGGTTGAACAATGACCAATTTGAATGACACTATAGTTGAACTGCATATTGAATTTCCACTTGGATATCATTTAAGATTTCCACCAAATGACACTAGAGTCATCATTTGAATGGCATCCTCATCCATGAATTTGAATGAAATGCATATGAAAGAAACTTTAATATTAGACTTTAATGATCATTTATCTCTTCATGTTAATGTAAATGAGTCTTCGTTTGATAATACTATACCTTTTATTCAACTGAATAATGCTCTTAACTTGATAGAATAATAATCACACATTATTTCTTCTGTACAAGTTTTTTAGAACCAACATTATTCTCTTTATTATTTGGCACTCCCACTCACACAACAATGTTCTACTACTTAAATTACATCATATTTCATTTGAGTGATGCTCTATTTGAATGGAAACCACACCTCACTTGAATAATGCTACAATATTATGTTCTTTTCTTCAACTAATACTATGGTATTGGCTAAAATGGCAATTTTATTTGAATGATCCTTTTCAAATTGGAATGATTATTCTACTTAGGATATGACCATGCTCTATATTCTCTTACAAACTTGCACATACCAAACTTATACAAATATACAATTTACAATCCAATAACACAAGGTACTCCTCACTCTAACATACACACATAATGGATTGAAAAGGAAGTAAAAATTGTTATTACTAAGGTGCTCATATGCTACACAAAACAAATAATTAATATACTATATCACAATAGCTCTCTACATTTGTTCTAGACTTATATAATTAGACTACAAGGTAATAGATTTTGCTCTCTCTCTCTCTCTCTCTCTCTCTCTTTTCCTTTCCTTTCTTATTTCATCTTTTTCCATGTTGTCTCTTTTTTCTCTTTATGCATGTTAACCTCTTTTTCCTATTGATTCATCTTCTTCTGCTCTTCCTCTCTTCTTCTTTTTCCTCTTTATATCCTTATATACACGTGGAGGGGGAAAACTACCCTACCATGTACCATTCTCGATTGGATCTTCTAGGAGTTGAGTTGATTGTAGCGGTGTGTTATATTCTCTATAGTCAAGGACTCGTGGATCGAAGGGTTCACCAGGAATGGTTTTAGGACTCACTCCAATTTCAGGGATGGAATGTTTGATGTGTGTATTAAACAAACACCTATAATTGACCTTTCTAAAATCCAAGCTATGTAAATGAAAGAACAATGTAGGACAAGCAAAAATGCAAGAAGAAAAGAAACTAACCCTAGAAAAATTCTTGGATTTCAATGATGACTAAACCCTAAATTACAATAAAATAGATATTTTTTTTAGCAAGATTTTAAGAGAATGCAAAAAAAAGTTAAGTTTGGGATGCAAACTACATGCTTTGACTCTTTCAAATGCCCAAAAATAAAAGTTAAACATTTTATTTTTCTTTTATGATCAAAATATAAAACATAAGGGAACAAAGACACAAAAAATAACCTAAAGATAAACTAGGGAATATACCTAATTCGATAGTTTATACTATCTTTAAATTGTGTCCAAAATATCCAAACCACTTCAAACATGCAAAAAAACTTAAAAACATGAATTAGAGTTGCATTAAACAAAAACACATACAATCCATCCAAAGAAAAGAAAATGCAAAGGAGCCCAACACTCCACTATGCTGCTCCTTGAACAAATTCTCTCTCATCGAACTCCTTGGAATGCACAACTAGTTTCCCTTAAACAACATTCCATCTTGGATTAGAAAATCCAACCATTTAGTCCTATCCAAAGTAACAGGTGCCAAGCAAGCTCTCCAAGCCTCTGCAAAATATGGATCTTCAGGGTACAAAATCTTAAGTTCATCAAACCCTATAACCTCCACCTTCATTTTTGTCAAAAAGTTTTACCTTATACTTAAGATATCTACAACTCTATTTGACTTCCCACTCCTATGCTTCAATACAAAGGTATAACTCTGCAAAAACTCAACCCACTTTAGGTGCCTCTAATTTAGCTTCCCTTGGCTATTGATATACTATAAGGCCTGATGATCAGTATATAGAACAAATTATTTTGGCAAAAAATAGTGCCTCCACTTCTTCAAAGCCTGAACTATAGCATAAAAATCTTGATCATAAATAGAATACTTCTTCCTAGCATCATTGATCTTCTCACTAAAATAAGAAATAGGTTTACCTGCTTGACTCAATACAACTCCTATGGTGCTACCACTAGCATCACAATTTACTTGAAATACCTTATTAAAATATGGAAGTGCCAAAATAGGCTACTCTGTGACCTTATTATTCAACATATCAAAGCTTATCTACTCTTGGATTCCACTTAAACTCCTTTTTATCCCCTCTCATTGTCTATGTTAGGGGTGCACAAATACTACTAAAATTCCTAATGAATTTTTTGTAAGAACTGGCTAGACCATGGAATAATCGTACCTCTATAAAGCTCCTTGGGTTAGGTCATTAACTGATAGCCCTCACCTTTTCTAGGTCTATTTTAAGACCTTTATCTGAGACGACAAATCCCAGATACACCAACTCCTTCACAAAACTACACTTCTTAAAATTAATCAGCAACTGCTCCTCACTCAACTTCTCAAAAACTTATCGAATATGTAGCATGTGATCCTCCAAAGTCTTACTAAAAATTAAAATATCATCTAAATATACAATGTTTTTTTTCCTAAAAGCTCCTTCAATACCTCATTCATCATTCACATGAATGTTCTTGGTGCATTGGTTAGCCCAAATGGCATGACCAACCACTCGTAAAACCCTCTCTGGTATTGAAGGTTGTCTTCCACTCATCTCCTTCTCTGATATGAATATGATGATACCCACTCTTAAAGTCAATCTTGGTGAAGTACTTGGCTCCACTAAAATATTCCATAATGTCATCCATCCTTGGTAAAATAAATTTGTATTTGATGGTGATATTGTTAATATCTCAGGAGTCTGTGCACATTCTCCACTCCCCACTATAGGTACTAAGCATGGACTTAAGCTCTCCTGAATCAGTCCTTTTTTAGTATCTCTTGGACTTGTTTTTTTAGCTCCTCACGTTTCTATAGGAGTCATTCTATGGGCTGCCTTGTTCGCTAAACTAGCTTCCGATACCAAATCTATGTGGTGACTGATCTTCCTCACTGGTGGCAAACCCTCAGGTACATTATCTGATATAATATCTGGAAATTCTTCTAACATACATGATACCTCTACTAGGATATATTTACATTGCTTATTTTTAACTCTAGGAATTAATGCATAGAATATATGCTCGTGCTTCAGGCCATCCAAAAATTTTCTACCATCTACTGAATAGATTTTGGCACTGTTGCATACCTTTTCATCCATATCCTTCAGGGGCTTTAGCTTGTGGCACATTCCATCCTTTGTTAGGGAGTAAGTGTTGGCATACCCATCATGTATTGCACACCGATCAAATTTCCATGGCATTCCCAATAGCAAATGGAAAGCATCCATAGGCAATATTTCACACAGGACCTCATCATGGTAATTCCCACTATGAAACTTTACAAAACATTACTCACTAGCCAAAGCCCTATGGTCCTTCTGAAACCAAAAAATATGATATGGATGTAGGTGCCTCCTTATCTCTAACTGTAACTTGGTAACCATTCCTTTTGAAACTAGGTTATCAGTGCTACCATTATCAATTATAACATTACACACCTTACCTACACATTTACACCTTGTTCAAAATAGGCTCTTCCTCTGATCTAGATCCTTTTCCTCATTCAGCAAGGCTCTCCTTGTGACCAGAGCTTCTCCTCTTTCTACTTATTTAGAGTGCTTAAATTTAGTACCTTCATCTAAAACAACATCTCAGGCATTACCTTCAGGTCTCTTATTTATTTCCTCTTGGTGCTATGGGTACTTGTATGCCCGATGTCCTTCTTCTCCACATTGGAAGAAGGTTCCATGAAATCCTCCTATTCTAGGCCCTCGCCTAGACCTCCCTCTTCCTCTTTGGTAGCTATTATTCTGCTCATAGGGACGTTAAGCATTCTCCCCCTTCTGGTCCCGACTGTTGCTTTCAGGGTTATGCATAAGAGGTTGGACTTGAAATGTACTTGTAAAAAAATGGTGAATCCTAATCAAAATCAAGGTGAATACTAAGCAATTCAAATCATCTTCATACCAAAATTTGGGGTATTTGAAGCCCTAAAAATTAAGGTCATCTTTGGGGTAAATTTTGACCTATTAAATCACCTTATAACTTCATAAAAACACCACCATTAGATTAGGATCAAAAATAGCTTTCCAAAAAGTACAAATATGCCTATGTTTGGATATATATTGTGGTGAATTGACCCTAAGAAACAATTGGTCCTAAAAATTTTAGGTGAATGGGTCGATGTCAAGGGTCCTCATATTCACCAATTTCTAATTTTGGAAATCCTAATATTCACCCAATTTGTGAATATTCACCATTATACATAACCCTGGTTGCTTGTTTCTCCAGTCTTCTTTTGGTCCTCATTCCATCCTCCATTTGTTCTCCCACTAGTTCTTCCACCATGACCTCTTCCTCTCTATTTGCTTTCAAACCTCATGTTCAAATTATCTTCTACCTTCAAGGCAAACTGGTAAGCATCCTCTATGGTGGTCATCCTAACCAGACTCAACTCCTCTTGAATACTTGCTCTCAACCCATTTATATAATGGACTACTTTCTCCTTGTTGAACTACCTTCTCCTTGTTGGCCTCAAAATGGACTATTCTAATTAAATTTTTATAGATATCCTCTATGCATTCCTTGAAAAAATTGCTTTATTGCCTCAAACCCTGCATTTTCTTGAGAAGATCCAACTCATAATTAGCTGGAATAAACACTCTTCAACTTCTCCATCATCTACTCCCACCTTGTTATCCTTTCTTTCCCTCTTCTATTTATATCCAACTGTACTCCCTTCCACAAAATATTGGCATGACCCTTCAGCTTGGTCTTAGCAAATCTGACCCTCTCAAGATATTCCACCTCATCATACTTGAATTATTCTTCCATGTCATTGATCCAATCGATCAAATATTTTGGGTTTAGATTTCCAGAATATATAGAGACATCAAACTTCAGTCTCTTCCCAATTTGGGATATGGCCTTATACAATATAGCTTGTACAGTATCTACTGACTCTTCTTATTTCTTAAACGCCCTCTTCTTCTTTAGCTTCATATTCACTCCCATATTCTCTCCTTGTCTCAAGCCCTCTACATAGATCCTCTTGTAGAACCTAAACTTGCCTTTGCAAAGCTCTAAAATCTTCTTCTGGAACCACATTTCTCCCACCACCATGGTTTCTTCATGGAGGTATTCTGATCACATTTCTCTCAGACCCTAACCACAAATATTGGTGTAAATTGCCTCACATCCGGTGATCTATTTACACACTCAGGAACTCCGACTCTGATACCACTTGAATTAGAGTTGCATTAAACATAAACACATACAATCCACCCAAAGCAAAGAAAATGCAAAGGAGCCCAAAGATTTTTTCTTGTATTACTATCTAAAAAATGGAGCTTATAGAGACTAACTCATTACAAATTTAAAATTTCCCCCAAATACCCTATTTTACCCCTTTCCCACCTAAAAATATGTATTTGAAATTTGAATTTTGGGGGTAAACTTATCGAGGTCATAACTCCTCGCTTGTTGCTCGAAACAGCTATTATTACACTTTTTCGAAAATCTCTCAAAGGGGCAGGAAGCCTAGTACTATGTCTACACACATAGTACCACCATATTTCAGCCATTAAAAATACCTCTAAGCCTTTTAAAATTGGCCTCCAAGTTTTACTAGCAGGATTTCCACTAGTTTTGGCATATCTCCCAAACCGCTCAGGATATTGGGGTGATTCTTTCATTGTTAGGTCTATTTTTCCATACCCTAACAAATAAACACACTTAGAACATAAAAATAAAAATATTATAAATTTTGGATGATGCAAGATCACTCTTACACCATTGGATGCTCCTGCATCAAAACCCTAGAAAATTTGATCAACATTGGGGGCCTACTTAGGTCTTAGTATGATTGTGCTTAGAGGCATAACAATAAATCCCCCTTGGTCATTTTAACTAAATATTTGAAAGTAATTTTTTTTTAACATTTGGAATAAGAAAAAACATTATAGAATGGATATGCAACAATGAAATGAAATGAAATAGAATGTAGGTGATAAAAAGTTAAGATGCAAGTAGCAAATTAGGTTTATGGGGAAGTAAAACTTTGCTCCCAAGAACTAATTGAAAAAATTTACACCCTGTAATGAGGTAACATAAATATAGTAATAAAAATTCATGCCTTGTATGGGTAGGGCACGAATTTGGTTTAGAGGCACTTTTTGGGTCCCAAAATATTGAAAAATCTGATGCACGACAACAACAAATAGAGCTAACGACTAATAATGCAAGTAAAGAGCTTGATTAGCTAATGGAGGAAGCAAGGAGTAATAATAATATGAATGAAGCACTCTAGAATTATGGATTATCCAACCATAAATACACCTCTACTTGATCCCCAAGGGAAGCCAACACCATACCAAGAAAACAACAAAAACAATAAATTACAGTAGAAGAGCACTTGTTAGTGAAAAATGAGCGATTTAAGATCTAATATTATCCAATATATTGCTTGGTTAAAAAAAAGGGGATCAATTTTGGAGGAGGTTTAGGTGAGAAAATAAAAAATAAACATGGATAAGAGCCGACACCATAGATGTCGATCAAAAACTTGGGCTTTTCAAGAGAAAAACCTAAATTTTCCAAATTCACGCCCTATACATTATAAGGCATGAATTTGAAAAATGTTTTTAGCCAAATTAATGCCCCATAAATTACAATGCATGAATTTGGAAAAGCTAAATTTACCAGATTTGCACCCATACAAGATAGTTGTGAATTTAAGATAGCTAGACCCATGTGCAGTGTTTTTGCATTTTAGGGGACCAAACAATGTTAAAATGGGATAAAACATATACCATCAGAAATCTCTTTTTGATCCTGATCCAATGGTAGTGGTTTTGAGAATAATTTGAAATTATTTTATGGGAAACATTAACTCAAAAATAACCTTAATTTTCTAAGAGGAAAACTAAGGATCTAATAAAAATGACTCATCTTAATGGGTCAGTTTTCAATATCTACATTTTGCCCCATATTTCATGCATTTTTGGTCTAATAAAAGTGTGAAATAAATATGTAGTTATCTATCGAAAAAAAGTGACAAACACACAAAAAAGGGTGGTTTTTTTAGAAGAAATTGAAGGTGCAAAAATGGTGTCATTCCAGATACTTTAATTTTTTGCATGCAAAACGAGGCATTAGGGACATTAATGCCTCTCAGAATGGGATGAAACTTGGTGCTTGAAGCATATCTATTCTTGAATCTAGTTATTTCATGTCAGGTTCACCAAAGATATATATGAAGAAAATACCATGCGATGTATAATTCTTAGTTGGATCCACTAGGAGTTGAGGTGACCGTAGGGGTGTGTTATATTATCTACACTCGAGGGATTGGGGATCGAAGGGTTCACCAAGAATAGTTTTAGGAATTACTCCAATTTGAGGGATGGAATGTTTGATGTGTGTATTGAAAAAACACCTATATTCGGCCTTTCTAAAATCTAAGTTATGGAAGTGAAAGAGTAATGAAAGACAAGAAAAAATGTAAGAAGACAGGAAACTAACCCTAGAATGATTCTTGATTTTCAATGATGACTAAACCCTAATAAATAGATATTTTTATTTTAAGCAAGGTTTTAAGATAATGTACAAACAAAGTGAATCCTAGGATGCAAACTACATGCTTTTAGTATTTCAAATGCCTAGAAATAAAAGTCAAATATTTTCTTGTTATTTTATGATCAAAATCTAAAATAAAAGGAAACAAATACATACAACAAACAACCTAAATATATACTAGGGAAATTACCTAATTTGATGGTTTATCCTAGCTTTAACTTGTATCCAAAATATCCAAACAACTTCAAACTTGCAAGATATCTTTCAAAACCCTAGATAATTTGATCAACATTTGGGGATCTACTTAGGTTGTTATATGATTGAGCTTAAAGGTGTAGCATTCAAGACCCCTTGGTAATTTTAGCTAACCGTTCAAAAGTAAAATACTCTTTTGACATTTGAAACAAGAAAAATAATATGGAATGGACATGCAATAGTGAAAAGATATGAAACAAAATGCAAGTGATAGAAATTTAAGATGCGAGCAACAAATTAGGATTTTTGGAAAGTAAAACTTTTCCCCCAAGTACTAATTAACCAAATTCATTCCTTGTATTGAGGGAGCACAAATTTTGTAAGCCAAATTCATGTCCTATATGGGCAAGGCACAAATTGGGTTCAAATGCACTTTTTGGGTCTCAAAATATAAAAAATGTGATGCAAAATAATGAAAAATAGAGCTAATGACAAATAATGCAAGTTAAGAACTTGGTTAGATAATGGACGAAGAAAGAAATAATGAGAATATGAAGGAAACACTCTATAATGGTGGACTTCTCCAACCATCAAGACTCCTCCACTTGATCCCCAATGACAACCAACACCACAATAGGAAAAAAGCAAAAACGACAAATTGTAGTAGAAGAACACTTCTTAGAGAACAATGATCAAGTAAAGATCTAGGAGTCTCTAAAATATTTATTGGTTGAAAAAGAAGGGATCCAATCATCTATTTATAAGAGGTTTGAAGGAGGTTTAGGTAATAAAATTAAAAAAAAAAAACTTGATTTGTATTGCTAGCAAGATAGTAACACATGTCCTAATGAAATACTAGAAATATGAAAGAAAGTGGAACAACAATATGACTGAAATATACTATAAATAGAAATGACAAAAATACAATGCAATATGGAGGAAATGGTCACTCCATTAATATGAGCTAAAGAGCTACATTGTACTCCATACAAGAGTACTACTACCAAGAGCTTGACATGAACTTGATACGATGCTTGATATGAGCTTGATATATAATCTACTACTATGAGGCCCTTTATATAGGAAGATAGATTCCTTGGCCAACACTCTACCTAGATGTACAAGGGGACACCTTGCACATTACAACTTGCACATTGCCACTTGTGCATTTATTACATTGCTTGAAGTAACTAGATAACTTCCCCCTAAAGTAATATCCTATCCTAACTATATACCTAAGGTGGTACATTTACATGACCCAAATGATGTAATATACTCTAAATCTAACACCCCCATGTATTACATTATTTGGGTATTGAATATTTCAATATTCAATATGGATATTTGTCTTTAGATATTCTTCAGCTTGATCTGGTCCTCTTTAATTCACATTGCATTGTATACCTTCTTGCATTGGTTCTTCTTCTTCTTCTTTATTGGATTCAAAACTAGAACTTGTATTCTCCTTCATTGCTTACTGTAATATGATCAAGCAAGTAGTTAGTGTCTTCATATGATGCAAAGAGAGTTGTATCCGAGGGTTCTTCAGTCTTTATGATTTCTTTGCTATTCATGTCTTCTTTTCTAATATCTCTTTTAGCATGTATTTTCTTCCTTTTTCTCCTACGATTATGCATTGATACTAGTGGAATTCTTGCTTCATGAGGGGTTAGTCTATCATCACAATAATATTGATTTGTATTGCTAGTTTGCTTCATGTTTTGAGTGAGTAAAAACAAAATTAATGATAGGTAAATCATAAAACACTCCTTAGATGTGAATATAACTATCTTTTATGAATTCCACCATGCCCTGAAGAGGTTTTCATGAAGATAACCAATTAATGCTTCAAAGCTACCCTCTTTTGCTTCTTTGAGAAATAAGGAGAATCTCTCCTTATCGCTAGTTGATAGATTCTCATATCCTTCAAGGGTATCTATCAAGTTTTGAGAATATAATTCCATTTCATGAAATAATTCTTTATTGATAAAGGCATTTCTTATTATTTCATCCATATTCCTTCTTGATAGTTTTTGAGATAGTGTTTCTTGTTAATCCTTAGAATTGTAAATATGGATTTGATAGTAGTCCTTTGAATACTATGAATTGAATATTTGAAGTAATCTATCTTATGAGTCCCTAGTATGTTAGATTTTATTTGATAGAACCTTTTTAGAGCTTAGGTTTTGTAGGCTTCCTTATATCTCCCTAGTTAAGAGATGTGAATTAGTAGAGTCCTTGTAGACTTTGTAGAGACCTTATGATTCCCAAATGGATTGAGTACTTGATAATATTTGATGAATGCTATTATTATCAAGTTTTGTAGAATACCTTATGTCTCCCTAGTGATTTTGGAAATGCTATATGATAGATAAAGTGCTTTTGAGAATAATAGTTCAATTTTGAGTTGATTTTGTAAAGTTTTGTGAATAGAAAAAATCAACTTCTTTTACACCTTATTACTCCTATTGAACTTAAGCACTTTCTAATTTGATGAGGTTTTAATAGTTGGATTTCTTTTATCCCTTTTATGTGTTTTGAGACAAGTATACCAATTAATTTCCAACTCTTGATTTTCCTTAATAAACCTCCTTTTATAGCCTTTAATAATTTGATATTAATGTTTCTAAATTCCAATTACCTACTTTGATGTAGTATTCCTTATAACTCCCTAATATGGAATATTAGAAAACAATGAAATTTGCAATAATAGAAATTCTGATTTCCAAGTAGAATTCCTTATTTCTCCTATGTTTTAATATTGCAAATATTAGGCTATTTAATATGTGTTTCTCCCTTTTATATTGCTTTCAAATATGGCTGATTTCCTTAATGTTTCAACCTTATGTTATACCTTATAACTCCCTGTTAATGAAAGTAAATTTAATAAAGTAGAGACCTTACCTTTAATGTTGTATTCTCTATGTATTCATCACAAATTTTGGATGTATATGACAGTCCTCTTTAATGCCTTTTCCTTGAGTGCTTATAGCGAATGGTGTACGTTGATTCTCCCTTGGCTTCAATGTTTGGATGGTGGAGCTTCAACCTTGGAATTTTTGACCTCCTTTGAATATCTTGACCAAATATTTTAATGCTCTTCACCTCTCTTCCACGCTGTAATTTTGGTTGCTTCGAATGCTATGACTGCTATGAATGTTGTGACTATTGTGAATGCTTTGAATGCTATGAATGTTGACCTCCTTGGTCTTTGGCACCTTTTAATAGAAGAGGAATCTTGAAATGTGTGACAAGTGTCATGATAGTTATCTGTGAGTGCTTGAGGGATCTTCTACTAGGTAACGGATGGATGTTACAGTCTTGGATGGGTGCACCAACCTGTAATATTTTCTTGGTCAAGCTTGTAATGGATGGGTGCTCGTTAGTGTTTCCTCCTAGGTGACAAGTGTCACCTTCCCTTCATGCATGGGATTTCTACGTAATGCCTCTTCAATGTATCATTCCAATGCCCTTATTAACCATGCAACATGGCCAACTCTTCCTTTTTTGATGATGCTTGATATGAGTTGGTTCTAGCTAGAGTAGATAGCAACACCTTTGGAGTCTTGGAGCTAGGATTCAACAATAATCTTGAAGACCTTGAGCAATGCTATGGGGGAGTTTGAAGTACTCCAACGATGCTTCCTTGGATGTACATCCAATGTAATTTTTTGTGCCTTCTTTTTCAACCTATTATGAAATCCTTTTTTTAGATAATGTTGCCCTTGAATATAATGCTCCTCCTTTCTTTGTATTGTGCTTTGTTTACTTGTAGGTTCGGTTGTCCAAATCGTAGAAGATGTGAGCCTTTTGAGTGGCTCTATTCCCTTGCGTGGAGTGTGCTATTATATGGCTACCTTGGGTTGTTTTACCCTGAGAATATTGTGCCTTTGAGGCACTTAAAACCTTACCCTTTTTCCTATGTATGGTAGATTAGAAATGTAAAAAAATTTGTATATAAAATACCTTTTTTGCACCTCCTTTTTGCAATATGATTTTTTCTGGTTTTATGATAGCTTCCTTGTAGGTAATGGTAGATTTTGAGGTTGTCTCCTTGATTAGACACCTCTCTACTTTTTCTTGGATATTTTTCTAATGAACCCAAGCTTGTAACCACGTAGATAGAAGCTTCTTTTTGTAGAAGTAATTTATGCACCCTTTTTTTAAATAGCCTTTAGTGCACTTTGAATCTTGAGACTCACCAAGTCTCGATTTGAAGCTTCTATTGCTAATTTTAATGGTGGCTTTCTTCTCCACTCCTTGGAGGAATATGATCTGATTTTGGTGGCTTCTTTGGGCCATGAAATGCTACAGGTTCTATGCACCAAATAGTGTCTCTAGACACTTTGATTAATCTTCTAGTTTTTGTGCTCTTGATCCTTAACAATCAACAAACACAAACTAACCTTTTTGAGAGTAACTAGTTAGAGATCAACTAGTATAGTGCCAATGCACTTTTAATGGTAACAATAATCTCACCTTATTTCTCCAATAAATGAACTCTCAAAATAATTTCAGATGCACTTAATAATCTCTACAAATTTTAAGAGTAATCTATAATGAACCCTTAATAAGTATTCTATAAATTTTCACTACAATCAATATTGTAGGATATAGTCTTCTTGCTTTCTAGATAGCAAATAGGTAGATGATAATTTTATTTCTTTCAAAAATATCCAACTCCTATTTAATGTGCAAATAATCCTTAAAATGAATTCTCCCCTTTTGAACTTTCTTGAAGACTATAATGCAATCTATTCTTCTACAAATTTTAATCTGAATATGGTGCCTTAATGGAATTTGATAATAATCTAATTTGAGGTTAATCAGTGAACCCAATTGCACCCAAGTTGCTTACCTTTTTGATGGCTTCTATAGATGATGATCTTGGTGTTTCTGATTCACCAAGTTGTTGCTTTGTAGTGAATGGATATACAACTTCTTTGTTGGCTATCTCAAACAACTTTCTGCTTCACCAATATGTAGCCTCAAACTTTCTATCTTGAGCCTTGGATTTGGTGGCTTGATCCTTCCAGTGATCTTCTACTTTCTACTATAGATTCAAAGAACTCCTTTCTCTAAATTGTGCCTCCTTTATGTGAGAGGTAATCTCCAAATATCCTAGATTTGGTAGGCTTCTTCTATCTGAATCTTCTTGTCAAATTTTGACTTCAAATAGGATCTTCTTCTTCTCAAGATTTTGATTTTCTTGAGGTCTTCATTGGATTCTTCTTCTAGGATTTGGCACTCCTTACCAAATTCTTCTTCTCATATTTGGCACTCCTTGCCAAATTATTCTTCTCTTGGGCTTGTTGTTAGATGGTGATAATTGTTCCAAGTCCTTCACTATCAAGAGCTTCTCCTTGGTAGTGGATTTCTCCAATGAGTTCTCCTAGGAACTCTTCTGATGATGCTTCTATAAGCTTTGCAACAAGGCTCTCCAAGCCTTATTCTTTTTCTTCCTTGAGACCTCTCCAAGGTCTTCTATCTTGCAGCTTCTCTAGTCTTCCAACTAAGACCTTTTCTTCAACCTTCTACTTCTAAAAGTGTTGGTGATGAGATATTCTTCAAGGATCTCTGATTTTGCTACTTCTAGATTTGAACAGGACTCTCCTAGTCCTTCTCTTTCTTCCAAGAATGGAAGTTCTTCAATGAGATCTTCTCCTGATCTCTTCAGCTTCTTCTGAGAGAAGTCTTTAATTAGTAAAGGATATCACCAATATCCTATTTCTTGGACTCTTCTCTAGAGTCTTCTTTAGAAACTCCTTTTTAGAGTTTTCTTCTGAATCAAGAATTTATCTTTTGAAACATGAATTATTCTCAAAAATTTTCTTTAAAATTAAGGTTTCTATGGCCTTCTTCTTGATCAAGGCTTCTATGGCCTTTTCTTCTTCAAGGATTATTTTGCATTTTCTTATTTTGCACTCTACAGGTATTAATCTTGAATGGAGATCACCAATCTCCTATCTCCTCCTATGACTCAACTTCTGGAGTCTCTTCTTCCTTGAGTCTGCTATAAGGCTACTATGGCCTTTTCTTTACTTCTGCAATTTGTAGGATTGTAACTCTTGTAATGAGACCTTTCTTGAGGTCTTTGAAATATTTAGTCTTCTCCTTGTTGCTGCAAGTGTTGGAATGATTCTAAGAAGATATTCTTCCTAACTCTCTTGTAGGAAGCTTCCCAACCTTTTTTTGAATCTCCTTTTCCTGCAACAAGTTGTTAGAAACTGGAATGAAAGAACTTATAAATATGGAGATAATAATCTTCACTAGTTGATTTTTCAAACTAGTGGCTTGAATGTTGAGTCCTAGTCTTCACAAGTTTTTCTGCAACTCTGTGGAAAGACTCTAGCCAAATATAATCTTAGGATTTCTACAACTAAGATTTATTTTAGTCCTCACTTTCCTAATCCTATTGACTACTATGGATTTTTCTATCAATTAATCCTAATGGTAGCTTTTGCATGCAATGACACTCAATGGTAGATCTAGTTTGCAAAGATGCAGGCCAACAATAGTAATGGTGACTCTCCCTATTCCTCTTGACCTACTAGACTTCTCTTATAATGGATGTAGGTCCTCCTATCTCGATTAACCATGGATCTGATACCACTATTAGCTTTTGAGGATATATGTAGTGGAGAGATCTAACACAGGTCCTAATGAAATACAAGAAATATGAAAGAAAGTGAAACAACAATATGACTAAAATATACTATAAATAGAAATGATAAAAATACAATGCAATATGGAGGAAATGGTCACTCCATTAATATGAGCTAAAGAGCTACATTGTACTCCATACAAGAGTACTACTACCAAGAGCTTGACATGAACTTGATATGAGCTTGATGTGAGCTTGATATATAATCTACTACTATGAGGCCCTTTATATAGGAAGATAGATTCCTTGGCCAACACTCTACCTAGTTGTACAAGGGGACACCTTGCACATTACAACTTGCACATTGCCACTTGTGCATTTATTACATTGCTTGAAGTAACTAGATAACTTCCCCCTAAAGTAATATCCTATCCTAACTATGTACCTAAGGTGGTACATTTACATGACCCAAATGATGTAATATACTCTAACTCTAACAAGATATACAGCAAAAAATCTAAAGATATGCTACGAAACTTACATGATTTTATGGTTGATCATAGCTTTAACTTGTGTCCAAAATATCCAAACAACTTCAAACCTACAAGATATTTTACAAAAACTTATAAAAATTGATTAGAATTTAGGAGCTTTCTTAGATTGCTATATTTCTGAGCATAGAAGTGCAAAAATCAAGCCCCCTTGGTCCTTTTAGCTGACCATTCAAAAATAAAATACTATTTTGACATTTAGAACAAGGAAAAATAATATGGAATGGATAATGCAATAATGAAATGAAATGAAATATAATGTAGGTTACATAAATTTAAGATGCAAGCAGTAAATTAGGATTTTTAGGAAGTAAAAATTTACCCCAAGTCCTAATTGACCAAAATTTCACCCTATAGTGAGGAAGCATGAATATGTTGAGTCAATTTATGTCTTGTATGGGTGAGGCACAATTTTGGTTCATAGGTATTTTTTAGGTACCAAAATACCAAAAAATATGATGTAAAACAATGAAAAATAGAGCTTACAACTAATAATGCAAGTAAATAACCTAGGTAGCTGATGGAGGAAGCAATGAGAAATTAAAATATGAAGGAAGCACTTTAGAATGGTGGAATTATCCAATTTTCAAGACTCCTCCACTTGATCCCCAAGGGTACCTAACACCATAGAAGGAAAACACCAAAAACAATAAATCACAGTAGAAGAGCACTTGTTAGTGAACAATGAGTGAGTTAAGATCTAGGGTTTTCCAAAATATTGATTTTTTTAAAAGGAGGGTATCCAATATTGTATTTTTAAGAGTTTTGTATGAGGTTTATGCAAGAAAATGAAAAAAAAATTGGCTAAGAGTTGATGCCACAAATTTCAACCAAAAAACTTGAGCTTTTTAGGATAAAAGTCCTAAATTTTCAAAATTTGTGTCCTTTCAATTATAGGGCATGAATTTGGCAAAGGGTTTTAGCCAAATTCACACACCATAAATTATAGGGTATGAATTCAATAAATCTAAATTTTCCAAATTCATGTCCCATATGGGATGACCATGAATTTAGGACAACTAGACCAATGTGCAGTGTTTCTGCATTTTGGGGTACCAAATGGTGTCAGAATGGGAAAAAACGTATACGATAAAAAAAAATATTTTCAATCCCAATCCAATGGTAGTGATTTTGAGAATAATGGAGAATATTTCATGGAAAAAAATTTGCTCAAATATGACCTTACTTTTCTAAGAGAAAAACTAAGGATCCAAGGAAAATGACTCATCTTAATGGGTCAATTTTCCATGTCTATATTTTACCCCCTATTTGATGTATTTATGGCCTAATAAATGCATCAAAGAAATATGTAGACACTTGTGGAAAAAAAATAATAAATGAAAAAAAGGGTGGCAGGTTTAGAGGAAAGGGGTGGTGCAAAAATGTTATCAATCCAGATACTTTAATATTTTGCATGTAAAACGAGGAATTAGAGACATTAATGCCTATCAGAATGGGATGCCCCTTGAGTTTTTAAAGGTTAGAAAAATCAAAAGGAATGACTCAGAAATAGAGTAGCAAATAACAAAAAAGAAAAAGATGCCAAAATAAAGAAAGAGGAGAGGAAAAAAAGACAAAAAGGAAAGATTGTGCTTTACTTGCATTTTTAAGTTTTTTTTTTTAAAAGCATGATAATAAAAAAACATAGTGAAATAAATGCTAAATGATCCTAACTAAATGAAATGCATGAGTGAATATGACTAAATGAAATACAATCTAACATGTAAGCTAAAATTAATGCAAATTGAAATGCATGGATGAGTAGATGGAAAGAAAAAAAATATGGAAAAAAAGAAGAGAGAAGGAAACAAACAATGAAAGAAGAGAGAAATTTGGAAGAATAAGAAAGAAAATGCTCCAAAAGGTCAAATAGAAAGAAAATAAAAGAAAATAAATAGGAGAGAAACCCTTGTAAGGATGTGTGCTCACAAATGACCAATATGGAGGTTACCCCTCGTATATGGCCATGAAGCTATCCTACAAGGGTTTTATGCTTGCAAATATGGACAAGTGTGAAGCGATACCCATTATGGGTGTAGTTCTCACTAATGGTCAGAGATAAAGAGATACCCGCTAGGATGTATGCTTACAAATTGTCAAATGGAGGCTATCCCTTGCTCGTGACCATGAAGCTTATTATGTATGGGGTGTTACAATGTGATTTACATTGCCAAAATGAGTACTACCCAATAGGGGTGTGGTGTGTAGAAAATATGTATGAGTAGAGGAAAGCATGACAAAAAATAGTGTGAGTGTGACTGTGCATTACAAGAAGGTAAAAGAAAGCAAGAGAAATAATAAGTATGTGTGTGCATCCCTAGGGAAATAGTAGGATCTAAGAGGTGTGTGTAATATAGTTAGTGGTCGTATGAATACCATAAATAATATTTATGTGATATCTACCCTATATCACAAGGACCACTTAACACTCAAAATACCAATAGGTGTGAAAAATAGAAAAAGGAACGTATATCCTTTTTCTTGGGGAGGAGAAGAAATTATTAAAACTTTCTAGAAAAAAGGACATACAAGAGAATAAGAACTATATCCCTTGAATTGGAGAGAATTTGATGATAATTTTAAACTTTTAAGGTCAAGGGATATAAGATAATAAAAAAGAAGAAGAGATGGGTGAAATGCAAAGATGAAAATGCATGGAGATGAGCCCTAGGTTGGGTATTCGCTAGGCATTAGAGCCCTAGTATGAGTGCAATGCATGTGAGCTAAGACCTAACTAGGTGTCATCACTTGCCATCCTCATGAAGTCCCTAAAAATATATATGATCAAACAGTCATGCAAATATGGTCAGGAAACAATGTAGTTATATGAAAGCATAATGCAAATGATGTAGAATGCCAGGAAAACCTTGAAAAATATGATAGGTATTCATGCAGTATGAAAAATCAAACCAAATACAATATGAAGACTAATCTAAATGCAATTTAAAAATGCCAAGTGCCAAGTTATGCATAGTACCTCTTTAGATGCACTATGTTCATTAGTTATTTAAGTTCTTTACCATCCAAGGGGTTAGGATGCACAAATGTTAACACATTGAAATATTTAATGTAAGTGGGATAAGGTGGTCCCTCATCCTCATAACTCCACTCTAATCCTTGATGATATAAATATTCAACATAAGTAACAAGGTGATCATCATCATCAAAGGGTAAAGGTTATCTTTTATTAGGGATGTAGCCTATGCCACATCTCCCAGGCCAAAGCTCAACTTAAAAAGGATCTTGAATACCTTATTTTTGTGGCCCCAAAAATTTACCTATAAATTCCATGCTAGATAGAATTTGTTTAGGAAGTGGGTAAACGTTGGACAGGTAACAATGGGCAAAATAATGCTTTACAAGAAGAGGGTTTCTACCAAAGATATTTTCTTCAAGGGAGAATCATACGAAGATAAAGGTACATGTGCTAATGTGTATAAAATCACCCTTATTATAGGGTAAAGTGTAAATCCATAGTCCTCAATGAATGTGATATCTTAAAAATATCTAGAATAATTTATTTAAGAAAAGGATTGACTTGATCTTGTGATGAAACATTGATTAGCAATTCCTCACTCATCTTTAGATTTGCAGGTTGCTTGGTGATGTGAGATGAAGAAACTGATGAACATAAATTTAGATTAGATTGAGATTGCTCAACCATTGAGAAATATTAGAATGAATGAAGATTGCCCAGAATGGTGACAAGTTCATCTTTGAATTCAAAATTCAAACATTGATGGAAAGTAGAAGGGGCAACTATCATTGCATGAATCCAAGGGCATCCAAAAAGAATATTAGAAGATGTAGGGCAAGATACCATATAGAATAAAGTATCTAAAATCTTAGGTCTGACCCTAAGGGGGAGAGATATAATACCACAAGCCTCTTCGAACTCATTGTTGAAATATTTTATGATGATATCATATTTAGTTTAATATTCCCCTTTTAATCCAAAATTTTAGAAAAATTGATAAGTGCATAAATTGAGGGAATAACCATTGTCTATCAAAATTCATTTGGTAAATGTTTCCCCAATAAATGTAGTAATATAGTTGGAAGAATCCCCTCATAAGTTTGAGGAAGAAATATCATAATTCAAAAATGTGATATGATCTATCCCAAGAGAGCTTACGATATTAGCTATAGCACTAGGGGAAATATCTTGAGGAACATATTTTTGTCCTAGAAGCTTGAAAAAGGCTTCCCTATGAATATGAGAAGTTTGTAAAAGTTATAAGAGGAATATATTAGTTGGGATACTAGCTAACTATTATTGAATGTCAAAGGAGAATTTAGGTTGTGGTTTCAACAATAAAGGTGGGTTTTCTATTCTTGTGCTTCATTTTTGGGTATTCTTTAAAACTAAGGATAGTTTTGAATGTTGATTAGATGTAGAACTCATATCCTACTAATATTGTTGAGTCAGTTGAGCTTGGGATTATTGCCTTGTAGTTACTAGTACTATACCAACCATATTATTATCGAGAGATGGCACATTATGATATGACACTTGATTAGTTGCCTATTGCCCATGCTTAGGTAGGGGGTCTTGGAAGATCCCCATGTTTTAAATAGTTGTGGGTGATTTTTGAGTAGGATGTTGATTATTTTTTGGAAGATTACATTATGGACCCTCTATAACAATGTGACCTTCATCAATTAAGTCTTGGACCACATGTTTTAACCTCTTACATGAGTTTGTTATGTGCCCCTCTACTATAAAATACTCATAATGTTGACCAAGCTTATACCAATCAATCATAGGATCAGGTTGCCTTATAGGAGGTAACTCAATCATAGTAGCTTCCAAAATCTACTTTAGGACCATGTTCATAAGCATGTTGAGTCTTGTGAAATTCCTTGGTGGGGGTTATTAAGGTTGTAAAAGTACCATCTTTTGTAGCATGTTAAAAAAACTATTAACAGGTCTGCTATCTATTACCCCATTACCAACTACATGCTTATTCTTATACTAAGCTTTCATGGTACTATATTATTCTTTCTTTGGATTAATTTGTCCTCTTTGAATAAGGGCTTGATATACCCTACTTTCTAGATCTATCACTTGGTCAAAGGAGGTAATTGGTCGAAAGAGGTAATAGTTGTTTCCAATTCATATGATATTTTCTCTTGTAAATTTCTAATAAATATCTCTAACATATCTCAAGGAGGCAAGGTGTATCTTAATCATCCAACTAGACTTCTCCAACAAGAAAATAAGTCCAAAAAAATTTCATCCTTACCTTACTTCAAAAGGTATAAATATTTTACAGTCACATTTTTATCCACATAAGATCTAAATTGTTGAATGAACAATTATGATGTATCCTCAAATTTTCTCAAATAATTATTAGGCAATTGATAATACAATTTCAATGCCATACCACAAAGGATATTAGGGAACATCTCTAGCAACAACATTTCATCATATATAATATCATGGCATGATATCCTAAACATCCTTAAATGTTTAATTGGGTTCCTTTTTCCCCTATAAATAGGCAAAACCAACGTTGGAAAACACTTAGGGTAGGTATTAGAAGCAACAAAAAGGTCTAAAGGCTGATTAAACATTTCTCTATAGTTGTAGGTGAAGCTTGGAGGTTGAATCATATCCACTCTTAAAACTAATTGCTTCACCACACTTGTTAAACTTTGAATATCAAGATTGTTGTTGTGCAATACCCCTAAATTACTCAGGGGAGGGGTATAGGTAGGTTGTTGAAATGGAACTTTTCCAATGTTGGAGGTATTGACACTGTTATGGTATGGGTTATGATATGCGGTATCTTGCTATGAAGGATAACTAAAATTTTATGGAATAGAAGAATGAATGTTGATATGAGCAGAATGAGTAGGAAATTGAGCATAATTTTAGGATGCACTACCAATTTGAGGAGCTTGTGGAATTCCCCCAATGTTGGTGGTCATGGTAGTAGCATATGTTGATTTATGAAAAGGATTACCATGATGTGAAGATTCAAACAAAGGGTTGTTATGAATATTTTGAGAAGAAATTATTTGATGATGAGATGGGCCAGCCTCTTCAAGAAGGGTCTCTTCATCCATGGCCTTATACAAGGCTTATCTATGTTGATTATAGAAATTCCAAATATGATCAAATGATTTGAGGGTGAGCTTACCATGAGCAACTTCGATAGGATCAATGTCATTATTATTCTCCAAGTCAATTTTCTCTAGATTAGGATTATCCTTATCAAACTGATCATCCTTTTTAGGATTCTCATAAGATTATGAAATATTTTTCTTGCTTCTAAGGTTTGAAGCCATAAGGAAAAGGACAAGGAATAAAAGGAAATCTAAAAATAATGACAGACACACAAAAAGTAATTTTAATGTGTTTTCATGTTTTTTTATTCTAAGAAAACAAATTTAATAGTCTTGCTTAAAGTTTTCAAAATAAAATAAAAAAGGAAGAGGCTTCCTAATTTGGCCACTAAAGGTATTTTTTCACGTTGGGTTCACTAAATATGTAGAGGGGGAAAACTACCCTATTGCATATGATTCTTGACTGGATCTACTGGAAGTCGAGGTAACCATGGGGGTGTGTTATATTATCTACACTTCAGGGCTTGGGGATCAAAGGGTCCGCCAGGAATAGTTTTGGAATTGCTCCAATTTTAGGGATGGAATTTTTTATGTGTATATTGAACAAACATCTATATTTGGCCTTTCTAAAATCTAAGTTATGGAAATGAAAGAACAATGCAAGACAAGAAAAAATGCAAGAAGACAAGAAACTAACCCTAGAATGATTTTTGACTTTAAATGATGACTAAACCCTAACTTATAATAAAATAAATACTTTTCTTTTGAGCAAGGTTTTAAGAGAATGCACAAACAAATTTATGCCTAGGATTCAAACTACATGATTTTACTCTTTTATACACCTAGAAATAAAAAGTCAAATATTTTATTTTTCTTTTATGATCAAAGTCTAAAATGTAAGTGAACAAAGACACATAACAAACAACCTAAAGATATACTAGGGCACTTATTTGATTCAATAGTTTATCCTAGATTTAAATTAAATGTAGAGTATCCAAATGGCTTTAAACCTACAAGACAACTTACAGAACCCTAGAAATATTTTTTAGTATTTGGGGACCTTCTTAGGCCACTATATGACTGAGATTAGAGGCACAATAGTCAATCTCCCTTGGTACTTTTAGCTAACCATTTGAAATTAAAATAATATTTTTACCTTTAGAGAAAGAAAAAAAATATGGAATGGATATGCAATAGTGAAATAAAATGAAGTAGAATGCAAGTGATAAAAATTTAAGATGCAAGCAACAAATTAGGGTTTTGGGGAAGAAAAACTTTACCCCAAGATCTAATTGACCAAATTCATACCTTGTAATGAGGGAGCATGAATATATTAATCCAAATTCACACCATGTATAGGCAGAGCACAAATTTAGTTCAAAGGCACTTTTTGGGTCCCAAAATGCCAAAATATGTAATGTAAAACAATGAAAAAATAGAGCTAATGACTAATAATGCAAGTAAAGAATCTAGTTAGATAATGGAGGAATAAATAAGCAATGAGAATATGAAGGAATAACTATATAATTGTGGACTCCTTTAATTGTCAAGACTCCTCCACCTGATCCCCAAGGGCAGCCAACACCACAACAAGAAAATAACAAAAACAACAAATCACAACAAAAGAGAACTTTTTAGTGAACAATGAGTAAGTTAATATCTAGGATTATTTAAAATATTGATTGGTTGCAAAAGAGGGGATCCAATACTATATTTATAATAGGTTTGGAGGAGGTTTAGGCAGGAAAATGAAAAACAATCTTGGATAATAATTTATGCCATAAATATCGATCAAAAAATTAGGATTTTTAAGAGAAAAAAACCCAAATTTTCTAAATTCACCCTATAAATTATAGGGCACAAATTTGAAAAAAAAAATAGCCAAAATCATGCTCCATAAATTACAAGGTGTGAATTCAGTGAAGTTAAATTTCCGAAATTTGTGCCCTATATGAGACACTTGTGAATTCGAGACAACTAGACCCATTTGTAGTGTTTTTGCATTTTGGGAGATCAAATAGTGTTAAAATGTGATAAAATATATATCGTTTGAAATATAATATTGAACCCAATCCAATAGTAGTGGTTTTGAGAAGAATGGAGAATATTTGATAAGGGAAAAGTTGTCTCAAAGATGACATTACTTTTTTAAGAAGAAAATTAAGGATCTAAAAAAATGACTTATCTTAATGGGTCAATTTTCCATGTCTACAACACCGGTGGTAGTTATTGGTGGGAACTATCTTACCTATAACTATATTCATGTGTGGATGCTCTTGCATTATATTTATAATATAAGAGGACATGTTTCATGAGCTCTTGCTCACGAACATGAATTTTTCTTCTAATTTATTACCATTTTAACTTGACTTTCTTCACAAGGACATATTTTCTGCATTATCCTTTATTTCTTTTGAGATCAAAACCTCTTCTTATAGAATGCACTCAACATATTTTACACTATATCCCTTTCCTTCACATGCATCCAACCACATTTAACATGTATTTTGTTGGATACATTATCTTGGTGCTAACATCATATTTTGGAGTGAGTATGTCCTCCACAAATCTCATGAGTATGTAAGTTCCAATAACTAGTTACCACATGTCTATATATTTAATATTGACTACACAAACCAATATGAGGACCTTCATCTCCTATACTAATTTCTCTCTACTTAATACTTGACTTGTATATCCAAGGACTTCAATATTTGGCCTTATATCTAGCACTATTGATACTTTCACACCTTTCCCATATCTTCCCAATTTTTTGCCATTATATCCCATTATTTTCATTAACTTGGAGTCAATATTTTTAATGTTCCTTTCAAAGCACCTGATTGCTTTATCATTATGTTCTTTAATAATACGACATTTGTCATGGCCATCAATGATATGATGAGGTTCATCTTCATCTAATATCTCTTTATCATTCCTTTTCTATTTATCTTTCTCTATAGTGTCACGTAGGGATGATTTTAAAATATAAGTGGGAATAATTGCATTATTTTCACCATCATTAGTATAGGTATCATGGTCCAACTGCCTCTTCTTCATGCTTATTCTCTTTATTGCTTCTATCTTTAGCTCCACTTGTTTTACAACTTCTCTCAGCACTACCATTTATCTCATCAAATTTATCTCATATACCTTTAAGAATTATTTTTGTGTACCTAAGCACACTATAGTACTATTGTCCACTTTATCCCCTTTGTATTTTAATGGAATGAATGTGTACCACTCACCATATTTCTCAATAGTGTAGGTGTTCACCCTATCATCATGCAATGCCCTTTTATCAAACTATCATGGTATTCCCAAAAAAATATAATAAAAATTCATAGGAAAAACATCATACATACCTCATCCTTGTAAGAACGAATTTGAAATTTTACCATACATTGTTCATTCACTAATATTTGATGTCGTTTTTGCATCCATTTGACTTTGTATGGATTTGGATGTTCAATCCTCTTCAACCCAATATTTTATACCATATTTATAGAAACTAAATTATTCATATTCGTATTGTCCAAAATGACTTTGCAACAATTAACTTTTGATTTGCATATGGTTCTAAAAATAATTCTTCTTTGCATTGGTTCATACACCTCTTTGGCTGGTTTCAAAAATACCCTTTTAATCATAAGGGATTCTCCTTGTTTTGGTTCCTCCATGTGCTTGGTCGAGGTTGCCTATGTAATGTGGTTCTTGATTTTTTCATTTACTAGTGTCTTACTGTACTATCGGATATTCAAATGCTCGATGGCTACCTTCTCCACATCTAAAGCAATTTTTGAGGAATCCTCCATCTCTTATTCAATATGACTTGATCTTATGGTCAAATTATAAAACTCTTTGGTATGTTGTTTCACTCCTAATTCCATTTGCTTGAGATTTTGGAGTCTTGTAAAAAACCTAATCTAATAATAAGCAAAAAATGTAGACTTCAACATAGATACAAACTTGTCCCATGTTAGGATTCTATCCTTCCCATTTTGTTTCCTCTCTATTTGGAAATTATCCCACCAAATTGAAGCATGCCCCTTTATATTTGTACATGTAAATTTGACTCTTTTAATATTCTCCTTAGATTAATAATAAAATAATCTCTCCATGTTTGTTATTTAATCTAAAAAAAAAATAGGCTTAAATTTCCATTAAAATTGGGAGTATCTATCTTTGGTTTACTTTGTATGCTTGAGATTGCCTAAATAAGCCATTGCTCAAGTTATTCTACCTACTCCTCATCTTGATGTTTTTGGTGACCAATCCCCTCTTTACTATCACTAATATCCTCTAGATAAATACCTCTTCTTTGGGTAGTATCAATTGCATCCAATCTAGAAATTATTTCTCTCAACATTTCAACTATGTCCATTGGCTAGGTTCCTAGACCACATGGTCTTCATATTCCATATTGTGCCATCTTTCCATTGACATATTTTACCAACCTCTAAAAAAAAACCACTTTGATACTAAATGATGCAGCCAAAAGAAAGGGGTTTAGTGAAGAACAACCTCCTTCAACAACATTGACACTTGACTTGTTAGGTAACTTGTTTCCACTTGAATGACAACTCATTCAAATGGTATCCACTTGAATTGCTATTGGTTGAACAAAATAAATTTAAATATCAATAGGTTAAGTTATGATCAATTTGAATGACACTATAGTTGAACAACACATTGAATTTCCACTTAGATAACATCAAATATTTTAACCAAATTATATTAACATTTTCATTTGATGTGCACCCTTACCCACCATTTGAATGACACACATTCAAATGATATCTAAATATTAGACCTGAATATAAGTTTATCTCTTCATGTGAATGATGATGAGTCCTTTATTGACAATACTATACCTTTTATTTGATTGAATTATTGTAATCGGTTAAAATTGATCCATGTCAATTTAACCTTAGTAAAAAACATTCAAAAATGCATTAAAACTATTTTCTAACTTCCTACCTTGATTTTCATACCTGTATAAAGCTTATTTTTAGTCTCTTGATGATATCAACTCTATTTGAGCGATATCGGTTGTCCAATCCAATATTAGACCTCGTTGTACAAAATCAAATATCCGATCTCGTCAAAAACAAAAATACCTAGAACAGCAAAACAAAATTTTTATGATAACCTTTTTTTTCTTACTTGGCTAATGGCATGGACGTTATGGTATTAGATCAACCGATATCGTCTAGATTGAGAGATATCATAACTCCATCCTTTTTTAGCTCAACCCCTCTAACTTACCTGGCCTATTTAATATAGGAACTCTCCCTGGATCCCCCCTAGATTTTCTATCATCCTCGCATCCTTAATATCATAGTGCATTTATAATTTTATAATTTCCTTGTAGGTTTGGTGTTCCAGAGTTGTACATCGATGGATACAATACAATATCGAATATCCGATATCACTAGAAAATATCCAATCTTGCCTTGCAACATCTGATATTATCTGCAGACTACTTCGGGGCACCTTCAGGAATTTTTTTGCATTTGCAAACATTTAATTTGCATTTCTAATATCATGTCTATCATTTTTTATTTCATTTAAGCATAGAAATTTCATTTATCATATCTAGAGTTCACCACCATTGCATTGCATTTGGTTATTTTGCATCAATAGCATAAATCCATATTATTTCCTTTCAAACATTGCATATAATAGGTTTCATATAATCTTATTTATGTTTAATTAAGTTCACATTATGCTTCAAATCCCTATTTTTACTATCAATTTGTGAAACTACAGGTTTTTTCTTAGATCAGACCTGTCGATATCAGATTGGATCGACCGATATTAGATCAAACATCCGATATCACCCTGTAGAGTTTGATATCATCTACAGTAAGTAGAAGACTCTACATCAGCCATCTAGATTGAGTAAAATTGTGAAATCTCTTTTACAATTAAGCATTGTATCTGTTTAAGCTTCTATAATATGTTGAGGGTTGTATTCATTTGATTATAAATTGCGTAAAATATATATTAGTTGCATTTGGACAAACTAGGTGAATGTGAGTGCGTTAAAAGGAACACATAAAACAAATCCCAACATAGGCATGGAAACTACCATACAAATATTTCCTGGTGAACCCACCCAATTCATCAAAAAATCACCAAAGAGGTAATGAAATCAAGTGCCTCTCCTCTGAGGTGTAGACCTATCATTCTCCCATTCCCCTTCGAGGCGTGGATCCATTAGCCCGAGGAAAAAGAGAGAGAGAATTTTAGAGTTACATTATTTGGTGAACCTGCTATGAACTACATAAGCATCATTTTGATTTATATAATATAAAACAAAATAAAAACAAAAAAAAAAAATCATTAGTTAAACTTGCATATTCTTATATTTTTAGATGGTAGATACCAATATAGGAAAATCTAAAATTATAAACATTAGAGCATTATTATCCACACAAGAAATATCTTTAGTAGTTTAAAATTCTAGTATCCCGTTTCAAAAACAGTAGGTTAAACATTGGAAAAGACTCGACATCATAAAATCCAACACACCAAGACTTAGTCAAATCAAGAGATTCAACATAGCTAGAATTCTAGGACTTGATAACTTTTCTAACTAGTTTGATATTCAAATATCATGTGAGATATGGATAGTGGATAAGAGAGCAAGCATTTATTCATCTGTTTACACTTTTGAGGATTATATTGAAAATTCTATAACTATACACCGCTTTCCAGCACACATAGAAGATCAAGAGATAGTTTTGGAAAACAAGAGAAGATATCAAAGAACTCCTAGAGCTATCCATTTTCATGAATATTATCATGAAATATATTTTTATGCTCAAGATTATGAAATTGATAGCATTACTATAGCTCACTTTGTCAAATTCCTAAAATCAAACTTTCAATTTGAAGAAGAGCACTATATGACTCCTGAAGAACTTGAACCTATCAATGACATTCATAAACTATTTTAGGAAGACTAAGCTTATTATCTAGAATATTATAATTCTTGTTTTTACTTTCTTATCAATATATATATATATATATATATATATATAAAAAAAAAAAAAAATATAGGTATGTATGTATGTATGTATGTATGTATGTATATTATTTGTGGAAAACATCCCATAAGGGATGCCAGTTTCAGGTAAGACCCAAGGAGGCAAGGGTGTCCATTCCGTTAAAAACACCTAGGACTCGAACCTGGCCTACCACCTTTGACATACTCAATGAGCAAACAAACACACAAAAATATTTAAAAAATAAATAAAATAAATAACAATAAAATAATAAAATAAAATAAAAAATATGCTCCTTGAGTGTGTCAAAAATAAAAGCACAACCAAACACACACACAATAAGAAAAAAAAGAAAAAAACCACAACATGAACCACATACAAAAAACACAAGAACAACATAACAAAACACAAACATGACAAAAAAAACATAACACTACAAAGACAACCAAAAAAACATAAAAAATAAACACAACCAAAACCTAAAAAAATAAAAATAAAAAACAACCAACAACAGACAATAAACAAAAACAAAAAACATAGAAAACACTCACACATAAAAACACGAACTAACATAAACAAACAGAAACACAAGAATAAGAATGAAAAAAACACAAGAACAATAACAAAAAACATAAAAAAACACAAAACAACAAAAACACAAGAACAACAAAAAACAACACAAAGAACACAAAAGCAAAACAAAACAAAACACACACACCTTAAAAAACTAAAAAAAAAAAGAAAACAAATTGAACATAACAATGACCTTTCTAGACCAGAAGACTTTTAAGGCAAGAATCAACAAAGGAAACAAAAGAAAGCAAGAACTAAAATAACCTGATTGAACCAAATAGGAGAAAAAATAAAGCAAGAAGAAACTAGGTACGTTCAGAACTGGAGCCATCCAAAGAAATGATAGAAAGAAGAGCTTCCCTAATTTGTGAAGCCCACCATCTAGGAGGGTGGCCATAACAAGTTAGATCACCTTTTTTAAAATCCTAATTAGCTAAAGCATCAACATTCTTGTTTTGATCTCTAATCACATGATTGTAATCAAATTTCAAAAATCCCATCTGGATTAGTTGAATCTTCTCAATAATTCTTTTTATTGTCCAATCAACCTTATGATTCTTAGGAGTCTTCAAAATATTAATCATGAGTTGAGAGTCAGATTCTACTAACACCTTTTTCCATCCAACATTAGCAGCCTCTTGAAGGCCTCTGAAGATACCATACCCCTCAGCAAGGTTATTGGAAAGAATACCCAAATTATCAGCAAAAGTAAAAACCAGGGAGCCATATGAAAGTCTACAAATTTCTCCCACATTGGATTTTCTAGGGTTCCCTCTATAGGCTCCATAAGTATTGACTTTTCCAAAATCCTTAGGAGGAGGTTGCAAATTTATTATCCTATTCATATTACAAATACTCACATTCCCTTTAAGTTGGTTGCCCTTAGAAGATATAATATTTAGTCCTTGCATCACTTGATCCCATATTTGGTGGGAGTTTTGGGGGTGATTAAGGAGTTTATGGACTAATTCAATTAAGTTGGCTATGGTATTTTGCCAAATATAGTGAATATCCTTCCTATCTTGACTAAAAATTTGGTTGTTCCTTTCATTCCAGATATTCCAAAGAAGAATGGTAGAACCCATCCAAACTAACTGCCTAATAAAATGATCAACATGTTGGCAATTTTGGGTACCTTGAGTTCTTTGCAGTTGCTCAAGTAAATAAGTTGTCATTGATGTCAAGGAGCTTTTGAAAGAATTTGATTTGATGTAAAATAATGTGTTCTGTTGAAGGTTTGGCTTGACAGGTTCGAAAGAAAGTAAGTTGGAAAAATGTCGTGATATTGTGACATGTCACATTTTTGTGACTTAGGCAGGAGAGATAAAGCTTTTTGAAAAAGTGTCATGATTTCGTGACAAGTGAGAAGAGAGAGAAGATGTTGGAAAATTTCTCGTGATTTCATGACATGTTGGAAAGTGTCACGATTTCGTGACATAATGCAAGGAAGGTTGTACGAACAAAAAAGTGTCGCAATTTCGTGACATGATGCAAAAGGGAGAGTCCGTAGTGTGAATTGTCGTGATTTTGTGACAAGTTCGAAGAGAGATAAAGTATCTCAAAAAGTGTTGTGATTTCACGACATGCTATAAAAGACAAAGTGAGGACTGTAGCGATTTTGCAACATGCTGAAAAGCTCGAAGTGAGAACTGTCGTAATTTCGCAACATGCAACAAAGGGAAGAGTCTGAAATGAGAAGCATCACAATTTCGTGATAGGCTACAAAGAAGTCGTACGGATGCAAAAAGTGTTGTGATTTCATGACAGGTTGAGATGGCAGCATTCAGTTGGAGAAAGTGTCACGATTTTGTGACAGGTTGAGATGGCAGCATTCAGTTGGAGAAAGTGTCACGATTTCATGACAAAAATAGTAAGCAAGTCTTCAATAGAAGAAGCGTCACGATTTCGTGATGAATTCAAGAAGGAAGAGCTCGAAGGCGAAAGCGTCGTGATTTTGCGACATGTTCCAGTTTCACGGGCGTAAGGCAAAGAAGAGCTTAAGGCAGCAAAAGCGTCATGATTTTGTGACATGTTTCGTTTTTGCTAGTGCAAACTGAGAAGAGGTTGTTAAAGTGAGAAATGTCGTAATTTCACGACAAAAGTGATGATGACGTCAGTAGAGGCAGAAGTGTCATGATTTCATGACAAAATCAAAGTTGTTGTTGACAAAATGAGAAGTGTAGCGATATCGTGACAAGAGCTTAGTCAAAGTCATCAATGGCTAAAGTGTCGCGATATCGCGACAAAAGCCATAAGATAGTGTACGGTTGCAAAAGATGTCATGATATCGTGACATATTATAGTTTCGCGACAGAAGCTACAAAAGAGTTGCAAAGTTAAATTTGAGCCGACAAAGTTAAATCTGGGCTGACGAAGATTAGGGTTTGCAACCAACATTGTTTAGGGTTGTGCAGCCGACTAGGATCAAAGTTTTAATCTTGAAAGTTTTAGTATAAGAGGAGGGCTGTTTGAAGAGAAATTGCATCGATTGAAGTGTGCGTTCGAAGTGCGATATTCGTAGATAGAGTGTGGGGGAGAATTTTTATCGTCAAGAAGCAGAGTGTGCGAAGACGATGCTACTGTGATTGCGCATAGGTGCATAAGTTGATGTTCGATCAAGTGCTGCTGTGTTTGCATAGACAGTGAAAAAGTTGGTTTCGACCAAGTGCGACTATGACCGAATAGAAAGAGATTTGAGGACAGACTTGTGCCAGACCAAAGGACTGTGTTTGGTGCAGACCAGAGAAAGAAGAAGAGGATAGACTTGTGTCAGAACGAAGGACTGTGTTTGGTGCAGATCAGAGAAAAATATAGAGGACATTTGTGCTAGACCGAAGGACTGTGTTTAGTGCAAATTTGAGGACCAAGCTTTGAGGTGATAGAGTTGAGGAAAGAGGTCTCTAGCCAGAGCAGGGAAGACAGGTGTCTTCTATGGATAGAGTTCCATTTGCTAAGGGTAGCGGAGGCAGAGGTCTTCTAAAGGATCACCAGCTAGAGCAGAGTTAGGGGATTGGTGTCTCCTTTGGGTTGGTACCCATAAACATTGTAATCGGGAAAGGTTTCCCAGATTTGGTTGATAAAATTTTAGTGAAAAATTTTATCCGTGGAGTAGCCCACTTTGGGTGAACCACGTAAATTGCTGTGTCTCTTTTGTGGATGGTGTTTTCTACATTTCTTTGATTTATGCTTGATACTATTTTCTATACACTGCATAATTTTGAGTTGAAAGTTGAATTAAATGAAAAAGTAAAAAGTGGTCTTATACTGTTCACCCCCCCTCTCAATATAAGCTTGTGTTCTTCAATTGGTATCAGAGCGGGTGCCTTCGAAAAGTTTAATAGCTTTAAGGAAAAGCTAGCAAAGAATACAATGGATTATTCAAGTAGCAATGCATCACCTATTCTTGATGGATCAGATTTTGGTCTTTGGAGTGCAAGGATGAAGGTTCATCTAATGGCTCTTGGGAATGAGGTTTGGGAAGTGATTGAAGATGGGTACACTATTCCTGAAAATGGTCCTTATACTAAAGAAGACAGGCTCCTACATCACAACAATTCAAAAGCAATGAATGCAATCTTGAAAGGTTTACAGAAAGTAGATCTCACCAAAGTAATTCACTGCAAGACAGCTAGTGAAATGTGGAAACAGTTGTAGGTGGTTCATACTGGTGATGCAAATGTCATAAATGCCAAGTTGAGACATTTCAAAGGTATGTTTGAACAACTCAAGATGAATGATGATGAAAATATTAGTGACTATATGCTTCGTATGGATGAGGTTGTTAACTCCATGAAAGACTTAGGACTTGAGCTTGCTGAAAATGATGTTTGTGATAAGATTTTAAGATCTCTTCCTAATAGATTTAGTGAAAATATTTCTGCTATTGAGGAAGCTAAATATTTGGATAAGCTGAAAAAGGATGAGCTTCATAGTATACTTGCAGCATTTGAGTTGAGAACTCAAGTGAAGGTTGATGTCAAGAAAGAGGCAGCTTTCAAGGCTACCAAGAAATCTAATGGTAAACAACTTCAAGAGAGTGATGAGTGTTCTAGTGATGAAGAGGCATATTACAACAAGAAAGGCAAGTTATCTAGAAAGCACAAAAACATGAAAAATATAAGATGCTTCAATTGTGGAAAGTTTGGTCATTATGCTACTAAATGTACTGTTTCCAAGAATGAAAGTGATGAAGAGAAATAGGATGTTAAGAGCAAGGATTCTGAAAAGCACAGGTATTACAGAAAGAACAAATATGAGCACAACAATCAAGGAAAGAAGTATTCACACAAGAACAAGAAGAGTTTCTACCTAGACAAAGCAAGAAAGTGTTCTAGCAGTGATAGTGAAAGCTCTTCAAGTGATGAGGAAAATGAGATGTTGTTAATATCAGAAAAAGAGGAAGAACCGAAACATAGATTCATTATTATGAAATGTCTTAGATGTGGAAATTTTGGTCACCTTGAGGATGATTGTACAAATAATGATTTGGTTTCCAGTATGTATAAGGATGCTTCAGAAAACTATCAAGAAGATGCTTGTATGGTTTTTGAAAAAGGTAGCACCTCTAGTGATAAAAAATCTGGAAAAGGTCTTGAGGATTCAGAAAGCAAACAAATAAAGGATCTTGAAAGTGAACTTAATAATGCCCTTAGTGATTTGAAAAAGGAAATAAAGAAGAATGATAGACTCAAGGATAAGTTAGATGAATGTTGTATGGATAGAGACGATCTTATAGAAAGTCTTGACTTCTCTATAGCTAAGACACAAGAACTCAAGGACGAGTTAGAGTCTAAGATTCTTCAGTATAATGAGTTGGAACAGAAAATGGCTTCTTTGGAAGTGGAAACTAAAGAGTACAAGGATAAGTTGTATAGGTTTCAAGATAGCTCCAAAAGGGTTAAGTCTCTCATCAAAGGTCAAAGGAAAACAATAGATAAAACAGGCCTTGGTTTTTTTAAGCCGCACAAGGAAGAGAGTTATGATGAGGAAAGTATTTCAGATCCTGAGTCCTTAACTGATTGATGCACAAAAACAAAAAATAAAAATCAGAATGCGAAGAAGTTTTCAGGACCCAAGAGGTCGAATAAAGGTAAATTTCATGACATATGTTTTGCATGTTACAGGTTTGGTCACATGGCTGCACATTGCATGGCTCAAGTAAGGAAGATAAATGATAGTTTTAGAGGTGGTAATTTCTTTCAAGGGTATTGCTACTCTTGTAAACAGTTTGGGCATAAGGCAATTTTTTGCAAGGCTAATAACTAGAATAGGGTTAGTCAAAATAGGAGGATTCAAAGAACAAGTATGCCTAAAAGAAATAACATTGTTACTTGTTATAAGTGCAACAATGAAGGCCACACAGCTAGACAGTATAGAGCTAAAATTCCAAGGTATAGGAACAAGAACAGTGGTATGAACAGGTCCAAGGATCAAGGCATGGATAAGAACAAAATAATAATAGGAACAGGAACAGTGACAAGAACAGGAACAGGAATACGGGAAAAATGTTCAAGAAAAGGCCCGACAAGGAAATTATAGACACTGATGATGATCAGTGCCTAATGGGAGTTTTACTCCCACCCCAGAATTAATCATCTCATCAGGAGGTGGGGGAGGGACTAAGCTAAGTGGCTAATTCTTAGTCCCGAGCCCCAAAGGTGACCCTTTGCCATTGATGACAAAGGGGGAGAGATATGAGTAAGGGGGAGAGCTTCAATGTGAAGAGGAAAGCTTCAAGTTAGGGGGAGCAAAACTTCAAAAGGAGATTCTTAGCTATTAGCACAGTTGGTTTTAGTTTTAGCTCCTGAGACGTGTTTTTAATAAAGGGTTGCCATCAATGACAAAGGGGGAGATTGTTGGCAATTTTGGGTACCTTGAGTTCTTTGCAGTTGCTCAAGTAAATAAGTTGTCATTGATGTCAAGGAGCTTTTCAAAGAATTTGATTTGATGTAAAATAATGTGTTTTGTTGAAGGTTCGGCTTGACAGGTTCGAAAGAAAGTAAGTTGAAAAAATGTCGTGATATCGCGACATGTCGCATTTTCGTGACTTAGGAAAGAGAGATAAAGCTTTTTGAAAAAGTGTTGCAATTTCACGACATGTGAGAAGAGAGAGAAGAAGCTGGCAAATCTGTCGTGATTTCGCGACATGTTGGAAAGTGTCACGATTTTGTGACATAATGCAAGGAAGGTTGTACGGATGAAAAAGTGTCGTGATTTCACGACATGATGTAGAAGGGAGAGTCCGTAGTGTGAACTGTCATGATTTCATGACAAGTTCGAAGAGAGATAAAGTATCTCAAAAAGTGTCATGATTTTGCAACATGCTGCAAAAGATGAAGTGAGGACTGTCACGATTTTGTGACATGCTAAAAAGCTCGAAGTGAGATCTGTCATGATTTTGCGACATGCAGCAAAGGGAAGAGTCTGAAATGAGAAGCATCACGATTTCACGACAGGCTACAAAGAAGTCGTACGAATGCAAAAAGTGTTGCGATTTCGTGACAGGTTGAGATGGCAGCATTCAGTTGGAGAAAGTGTCATGATTTTGTGACAGGTTGAGATGGCAGCATTCAGTTGGAGAAAGTGTCACAATTTTGCGACAAAAATAGTAAGCAAGTCTTCAACAAAAGAAGAGTCATGATTTTGCGATGAATTCAAGAAGGAAGAGCTCGAAGGCGAAAGCGTCACGATTTCGTGACATGTTCCAGTTTCACGGGCGTAATGCAGAGAAGAGCTTAAGGCAGCGAAAGCGTCATGATTTCGAAACATGTTCTGTTTTCGCTAGTGCAAGCCGAGAAGAGGTTGTTAAAGCGAGAAATGTCATGATTTCATGACAAAAGTGAAGATGGCATCAGTAGAGGCAGAAGTGTCATGATTTTGTGACAAAAGCAAAGTTGTTGCTGACAAAACAAGAAGTGTCACGATATCGCGACAAGAGCTTAGTCAAAGTCGTCAACGGCTAAAGTGTCGTGATATCGCGACAAAAGCCATAAGATAGTGTACGGTTGCAAAAGATGTCGCAATATCATGACATATTATAGTTTCATGGCTGAAGCTATAGAAGAGTTGCAGAGTTAAATTTGAGCCGACAAAGTTAAATCTGGGCCGACGAAGATTAGGGTTTGCAGCTGACGTTGTTTAGGGTTATGCAGCCGACTAGGATCAAAGTTTTAATCTTGAAAGTTTTAGTATAAGAGGAGGGCTATTTGAAGAGAAATTGCATCGATTGAAGTGTGCATTCGAAGTGCGATATTCACAGATAGAGTGTAGGGGAGAAGTTCGATCATCGAGAAGCAGAGTGTGTGAAGACAGTGCTGCTGTGATTGCGCAAGGTGCATAAGTTGATGTTCAATCAAGTGCTACTGTGTTTGCATAGATAGTGCAAAATTTGGTTTCGACCAAGTGCGACTGTGATCGAACAAAAAGAGATTTGAGGACAAAATTGTGCTAGACCAAAGGACTGTGTTTGGTGCAGACTAGAGAAAGAGGAAGAGGACAGACTTGTGTCAGACCGAAGGACTATGTTTGGTGCAGATCAGAGAAAAAGATAGAGGACATTTGTGCTAGATTGAAGGACTATTTTTAGTGCAAATTTGAGAACCAAGCTTTGAGGTGGCAGAGTTGAGGACAGAGGTCTCCAGCCAGAGCAGGGAAGACAGGTGTCTTCTATGGATAGAATTCCATTTGCTAATGGTAGCGAAGGTAGAGGTCTTCTAGAGGATCACCAGCCAGAGCAGAGTTAGGGGATTGGTGTCTCCTTTGGGTTGGTACCCATAAACATTGTAATTGGGAAAGGTTTCCCAGATTTGGTTGATAAAATTTTAGTGAAAATTTTTATCCGTGGAGTAGCCCACTTTGGGTGAACCACATAAATTGCTGTGTCTCTTTTGTGGATGGTGTTTTCTGCATTGCTTTGATTTATGCTTGATACTATTTTCTATACACTACATAATTTTGAGTTGAAAGTTGAATTGAAGGAAAAAGTAAAAAGTGGTCTTATACTATTCACCCCCCTCTTAGTATAAGCTTGTGTTCTTCACAACACCCTCTTATTTAGGACAATCCCTCCAAAGTTGTTCAAAAGTAAAAATATTGGACCACTGTAAGCCAAGTAAAGTGTCCATTCTCCTCCATAACTCAGAGGATAAAGAACACTCAATAAAAATATGGATGAGAGTTTCTACATTATCTTCACACATTTCACATCTAAAAGGGTCATGAAAACCATGCTTCATAAGTTTCTCACTAGTAAGCACCCTACGATGCAATAAAAACAAAGTAAAGAACCTCACCTTAGGCCAAATATTTTGATCCAACAACTAAGAAAATATGTCAAAATATTACTTGGGATTATTATGGCATAAGGTCAAATAACCTTGAGCAACTGCATACTCACCCTTAGTAGTGTTGTTCTATCCAAAAAAATCTTTTTCATGGGACCAAAAGAGAGATCTCATATGAAGGATGCCTTGGATATCTTGTCTTGGCATTTCTAGGATTTGAATAGGCCAGTCCTCAATAGGGATCCAATAGCTACCAACCTTTGAATTACTAGTATGGTACTGACAGTAATTAGCCACCTTTATCTAGTTATCTTGGTGAAGCTCCTCCATCCAAGGTCTCCAATTGAGAAATTGAGTTATCAAAGGCTTATGACCATCCCAAGAATCTGTCCAAAAATTTACCTATTGACCATTATGAATGATCCAAAATAATTTTTTCTTTATCAAATCCTCACCAGTCTTAAGAACTGCTAAAATGGGAGAACCTTTGGTAGGAAGTTGATAGTGAACAAGGTCTTGAGGACTTTTGTTCTGAGCATAATTACCACAAAGATTATTGGCCCAAAGAGCATTGGGGTTATGCAACATCCTCCAATATAATTTAGCATCTAAAGCTTTATTTTTATTAATAGAATATCAGAATCCTAACTCCTATTCATTCTTAGGAAGACATAAAGTATCACATTTCACCAAGGCCCATTTTATTTTCTCTTTAGTACCACTCCAAAGGATTCAATGAGTTATTTGATCCAGTTATCGAAGAATAGCCTTTGGGATATTCAACATGAAAGATACATAAATGGGAATAGCTTGAAGGACTGATTTTACCAAGGTGATTCTACCCCCAGAAGAAAGCTACCTGTTGACCCACTTTCCAATTTTCTTCTTGACTTTGTCCAACAACAAATTCCAATATTTATTTTTTTGCCTTTGAATATTTATGGGAATACCTAAATAAGTGATCATAATGGAGGTCTTCTTATATATTAATTTATCCAAGACCATGGATTCCTATATTGCAGAGCAATGAAAGAAAATAACTTTAGATTTGTCTTCATTGATCAACTTCCCAACAGCCTTAGAAAAACAACTAATAATTTTATTAATATTAGAAGATTCCTTAACTATAGATTTACCTAAAAGAGTAGATTCATCCACAAATTGAATATGAGAGATAGGTCTAGCTCCATGAGCAATGGTAACTCCATCAAGGGTTTCTTTTTCCCTCTTTTTGATTATAGTCCTACCCAAGCATTCAACAAGAATGATGAATAAATAAGGGGATAGCAGGTCACATTGCCTAATACCTCTGGAAGTTGGGAACGATTGAGAAGCCTACCATTGATAAGAACTAAGTAGGAAACTAAAGAGATACATCCCATAATAGAGAAACCAAATTGCCTCAAAACTTTGATAAGGAAGGGCCAATCCACTCTATCATAAGCTTTGGATAAATATAACTGAATGAATATGGAAGGATATTTTTGCATATCCATGGAATGGATGGATTCTTGAGCAAGAACTATCTCATCTACTATTTGATGCCCTTCCACATAACCCTCTTTCTCAGGGGAAATACTCTTATGCAAAAGAGGCTTCAACCTTTCTGCCATGATCTTAGTAATGATTTTGAGAAGAACATTACATAAATCAATAGGTCTAAAAATTGATATATGATCAACCTCTTGAGCTTTTGGAATAAAAGTAATATAAGTTTTATTGGTAACCTTCAAAATTTCTTTGGCTTTCTTGGCTTCTTCCACCACCTCTAATAAATCAGCATGAAGGATATCCTAGAACTCATGGTAGAAATCAATGGGAAAACCATTAGGACCTAGGGTTTTCCATTTTTACATTTTAAAAACTATATGTTGAAGCTCATTGATAGTAATAGAAGCAGTAAAAATAGAGTTCTCCATAGAAGTGATAAGAGAAGGGATTGCTTGAAGAACATTTTGTTGAGAATCTAAGTCAAGAGGAGTAGCAACAAAAATATTGGAAAATTAATAAAAAAATATAGAGTTCATGCCATCCCAAGTATAGACAACATCTCCAAAATTAGATTACAGGGAAGAAATAAAGTTGTGATATCTTTAATCTAGAAGATATTTGTGGAAGAAATTTGTGTTTCAATCTCCTTCTTTGAGCCATTAAATTCTAGATTTTTGCTTCCATAAGAGTTCTCTTTTTTTCCATTCCTCTAACTGAGTTGTGAGTTTAATTTCATCTGCACTTCTATTCTCTGTGAGGCCATCTAAATGGATTTTCTTATTCAAATTTTCAAGTTGAGCAATAACTTCATATTTTTTTTTATGAACATCCCCAAACTCCTTCCAGTTCCAAGTCTTGATTTTGTATTTAATGTATTGCAGTATTTTGGCAAAATAGAACATATTAGTCCCATGCCTATGCTTACCTTCCTTCCACCATTGTTGCACACGAGGTCTAAAGGAACTATCTTCGAGTCACATTAATTAAAAACAAAAAGGAGATAAACTCACATTGGTTTTCCATATTTCCACCATGACTGGCCAGTGATACGAACCAAAATTGTTAAGAGTTTTGAATTTAGGAATGTGAACATGGATTAAGAAATTTTCATAGAGTAAAAACCTATCTAATATCTCCATTATACAAGATAAGACTTGAATTCTATTAGACCAAGTCATAAGGCCATTATTTGGTTGGATGTCCACAAGATGGAGCTTTGCAATATATTCGTTCATGAGGTCAGTGCTTTTGCCCAAATTTCTATTTCCCCCTATTTTATCATCCAGAGAGAGGATGGTATTGAAATCTCCTTCGATAAATATCCAAGCTTCAGGAAATTGAGAGATAATATGAGTTATATCCTTCCACAATTTTCTTTTTTCCTCTAAAGCAGTCAGAGCATAAATAGTAATGCATAGCATAATTTGGTTGGAATGTCTACTTTGAATAATTATAGCCAACAGACTCCAAATGCCAACCATATGGTGAATAACGACCTCTTTTGGGTCCCAAAGACAAGCAATACCACTAGAAGTCCCTTGGGAACCCACTTTACAGCTGGCCAAAGTTTACTGGCAATTGAGTCCATATCATCCATTGAGATCTTAGTTTCTTGAAGGAAAACAAGATGTGGATGATTTATCTGGATCATTATTCTAATTTAATTTTGTTTTGAAAGACTTCCTTTGAGTCCTCTAATATTCCAAGTTATTATATTCATTAATACTAGGGCTAAAAAATTTGGGAAGGGCATTAATATTACCTTCCTCTACAAGATTTTCACCTTCTTTTAACATATGATATTGATTGGTATTGCGACCTGATTTTTTATTAGAATCCATCTTCAGTTTTTTTTCTCCTATTTCTTGACTTACTCCAATTGAATTTGAGATGGCTTCTAACCTAGAAGAATGCTCATACACAACCAAAATTTTACTAAAGGGTTCAACAGAGTCTATATTGGGACCTATATTATTTGAAGTTTTGACATTTAAAAGATTATTTTTCTTGTGTAAATTTTCTTCCTTTTTTTTTTTTGAAAACCTTTGATTTGTTGGTTTGTATTTGAGTTCTTCCCTTCATATTTAAATTGTGTTTTTAATATTTTTGTTTCCATTATTTCCTCTTCCTCACTTGGGACATCATTTGTGGAAAGGATTTCAAACATATTAGCAGATGACTTTGATTGATCCTTCATAACTGGTTTTTTTTTAGTGTTCTTCTTCTTAGGCATTTGGAAACCTGCTAAGTTTATATCTTCTTTCCTTTGATCAGGAATTTTATTTGGGCAAGTACTAGCCAAATGACCATATTCATGGTAAATTATACAATGAAAATGATGTAAATCCAATTGTAAGAGGTCAAAATAAAATACTTCTCATTACATAAAAACTACGATAAATGAAAATAATATGTAAAACCCTCCATTTACATAAAACTGCAATAAATGAAAATAATCAGTAAAACCCTCCATTCACATAAAAACTATAGTACATGGAAATAAACCAATAAATAGTTTATTTTCTCATTCCTAGATTCACTTCCTCTTTTACAATGCAATACCAAGGGAATATATATCCCCAAAGAAACACTAAAATAAAACCCTAAAACTTGAAGCCCTAAAAGAAACCCTAAAAGAAAACCCTAGAAATAAAAAAAAATTACTATTTTCGGTAAATTATTTTTCATAAAAATTTGCCTTTTTAGTAATTACCATTTACAGCAAATTATATTTTGCATCAAATAATTCCATTTTGAGTAATAAAAAATTACTTTAAAACTATTTAAAAAAAAAACCCTCTAAAGATAGTCTCCTGCATCATTCTCCTTTGGTTGAAAAGAACTCTGCTCCTGTGAGTTCCTCTGATCAAACTCATAATCACTCTCCATAGAGTGTCACACATCTGCAAGTACTCCTCAAAGTACCAATCTAATTCTAAGGTTTTATATCTCAAACCTCTTGTAGGCGCTACACATAGTGCTAATTTATTCCTTCGAGGTTTTAAAATAACAAACCTCCTGCAAGCACTACACAAAGTGCCAATTCTTCCCTCTAAGGTTTTTAATGAAAAAAAACCTCTTGCAAGCACTACATAGAATGCCAATTTATTTATTTAAGGTTTTACAAACCTTCTACAAGCACTACACAAAGTTTCAATTCCTCCTTCTAAGGTTTTATATTAAAAAACCTCCTGCAAGCACTTACACAAAGTGCTAATTTCTTTCTCTAAGGTTTTACAAACCTTCTGCAAGCACTACACAAAGTGCCAATATTTTTCTTTGAGGATTTTACATAAAAAAAACCTCTTGCAAGCACTTACACAGAGTGCCAATTTTTGTCTCCAAGGTTTTACAAACCTTCTACAAGCACTACATAGAGTGCCATTTTTTTTTTTGGAGCCTCTTTGCTCTCCTCTCATTTTTTTTTTCTTCTCTTCTCTTTTCTCCTCCCAACAAGATCCAACTTGCTCTGATACCAAATGATGTAAATCCAGCTTCAAGAGGTCAAAACAAAATACTTCCCATTACATAAAAACTATGGTAAATAAAAATAATATGTAAAATTCTCCATTTACATAAAACTACAATAAATAAAAATAATCAGTAAAACCCTCCATTCACATAAAAACTACAGTACATAGAAATAAACCAGTAAATAATTTATTTTCTCATTCCTAGATTCACTTCCCTTTTTACAATGCAATACCAAGAGAATATATATCCCCAAAGAAACCCTAAAATAAAACCCTAAAGCTTAAAACCCTAAAAATAAAAAATAAACTATTTTCGGCAAATTATTTTTCCATTAAAATTTGCCTTTTTAGTAATTACCATTTTTGGTAAATTATATTTTGTATCAAATAATTCTATTTTGAGTAATAAAAAATTACTTTAAAACTTATTTTAAAAAAATCCCTCTAAAGATAGGCTCCTGCATCAGAAAAGGATGTTCTCATAGTCCACTACTTGCTCCCAAGTGTCTTCCCCAAATTGTAATGTGATATTTTTAGGTAGGGGTTTGTCAAAATATATTAAAACACAAATCCGAGCATCAATAAAATGTTAAAATTTTTGAGTAAAATCAACAGTCATCATAAAATTTCCTAAAGAGTTTCCAATTGAAGAAAAAATAGTAGGATTCCAAAATTCAATAGGGAGACCAAAGAGTCTAACCCACACGGGAGCTATAGAAAGCATCTCTTCTTTGGATTTTAATTTAGTATGATAGGGCTTCATGAAAAGCCCTACCATTCCAAAAAACTAGGGACCCCCTTGAAAAGTTTTCTCTCTATCTTCATTATTAGCAAATAAAACAAGAAAATAATCATTTGTATAAATAGAGATTTGTAACTCACCTTTAGTTTTCTAGCTTTTTGCAGCCTAGACTTTGAAATTAGATAGGCTCAGATGAAAACCCATGAACCGAAAAATTAGTCCTATTTTTTCTAAATCTTCAATGCCAGTATAAATGTTACCCATATCAAGATTAAAAATAGGAGTTCCATCAGCTGCTTTAAGACATCCTAACTCCATTTTCCTGGGATCAATATTAGGTATTCTTAGAGGTTTATGGGAAGCCCTAATATTAATATTAGCATTGGGCTGAGGTTGTCCACCATGAAGAGCATCCCTAAAATTTATTTTTGGGGCTAAGTATTCAAAATTATTACCCTTGACAGGGGTTTTCACAGTAGAATTATTTTGTGGGTGCACCTTAGCACCAGATTCACTTGATATCTGAGCTATTTTTTGATCAACTACTTGAAAATTATTTCATGATCTCTTTAATCCTTGCCCTAGACTTCATGAAAAGGTATGGTTTTCACTTTTCTTTTGTGCAACAAATTGAAAGTTGTTGTCAATCAAGTTCATAGCATGATCTGTTGCAATATAGATTTCTAACCCATATTGGATCCCCTACAACATATCCTGCTAAAATATTGAGCATAAAACATAAAAATATTGGTTGCTAGGTCCCGAAGGCCCTAAAAACCAACCTCTGGAGCTGCTTGCACTCAATCTAGATGAAACCCTCACACAATCACTTACCAAAAATCTCATTCACACATAGGAATGCACTAGGATCTATATTGGTCTAAATTATATAAAAATTTGTGGAGATGTTCTAGGGTTTTTTAGGCATCTACCCTCAAAATTTCAACTCAATCCGAGTCCGGATGAGTGAGATATGGCCAAAACAAGTTTGACATTTTGGGCAATCCTACGAAAAATGTCCCTCCTCTTTCTTGAGCACTTTTCATAATCTACACTAAGAGGATTTCAATCAAGAATACATTGGCCACAAGTGAGTTCCATTTCAATCCCATATAATTAATTTTAAAAATTCAACTTTCAAGGAAGAGAACTTCAAAATAAATAAATAAATAAATAAATAAATAAATATATATATATAATATATATCCACATATTTACAATATTTTATATAGGTATATATATAACATATATACCCAAAGAATTTAAAACATATATATACCACTGAAACAAAACACCCAAAAGCAAAATGCCTAGAATCCTAAGAAATGGTAAACAAATAGAATCTAATGAACCAAATCAAGAAAACCTTGATGAGAGGGTAATCATTTAAGATGATAAACTTACAAAACTAGATGAGGATGACAATAAATAAGGGGAAGAAGAGGATGACGATCCTAATAAACCTTCAGTAGATCCTCAAGGCAATGTTAGATTTAAAATTTTCCAACATTTTTTTGAGTTCCTAAAATGTAATATAGATCAAATCAATCATGTGTTGAAAATAGAACATTTACTCCCAATAGGAGATTATTCCATGGAGGCTGCTATAGAAGTTTATTTTAAACTACATGCAAATCCATTGACATACATAAATAGAACAAATCTAGATCAAGTCTGTCAATCTCACAACATCAACCAAAAAATAGATTTGAACAATAAAAAAGCAACAACACAATCTAATTTCAAATAAAACAACAATCTTCCTCCTCTCAAGATCTTAATAAACAAGCATCTACATCACAAAAGGCTAAGAAAATATAAAATTCCAATCAGTATCAACAAAAAATTCAACAAAATGCAATTCCATATGCCTTTATAATACCCTTCCTACGAATACTTTACATAATAGTGTTTCTACTAGAAATACTTATATAACGACACAACCATATCATCAAACACACAACAATATGATCACACAAAATTAATTTAGTGAGCAACCACAAGGACTTAAAGCCTTAGTTAAACAATTAGCTTCACATCTAGATCAAATAGATCCTTACCATCCCTCATACAATTATAGAGAGATGTGTAGTCAACCTTATACCAAAAATTTCCCCATTCCAATCCTTCTGATATATAAAGGAACCGAAGATCCAATTGAACATCTTCGTATTTTTAGGATAGCTTGCCATGATATTTCCTATGATGATTTGTTGTTACTAAAAATATTTTCTAAAAGTCTCATAGGCATGGTCTTAGAATTATATTATAAATTACCCACTAATTCTTTGAGAAAATTTGAAGAAACAACGGATATATGTGTTCATCAATTTAGTGCCTACATAGAAAGGCATGTTACTATTAAGGATTTATATAACTTAAAACAAGGAAAAGATGAAAGTTTTGCTGAAATATTAGCTAAATGGAGACAAATTCTAGGAAAATTGCACTTTGATTTACCTCACCGAGATATGTTGGAAATCTTCATTGGTAATTTACAAGAACAACTATCTTATGAACTTGCTACTACTACAATAACTTCTTTCAATCAATCTATATACTTAGTAATAAGGGTAGAAGATGCCCTTATTAGAAGAGGGCAATTCAAGAAAAAGGATGAAGATGAATCTTCCAAAAACCAATATAAAAACAAAAAAGTAGTGGGTGATGGAGTTATTGATAGTAGACATACCTAAAACATCAATACTACTGAAGCTATAAAGAAGTTTGTGCTAAATATTCCTGATAAACCTCCAAGAGAATTCACAAGGTTGAACCAACCCTTAACCTTGATTTTACCTCAATTACTAGAACAAGGTTTAATATGACTACCAGAAATATGCCAACTAGATACTACTTTACCTAGATATAGGGCTGATTTACATTGCAAATTTCATCGAATAGATGGACATTCAATTAATTATTGTAAATAGTTGAAACATATGATACAAGATCTAATTGATAAAGGTAAGATAGAAGTAGAAAAATTTCCTCCAAATAATAATCCTCCAAACAATGCTCAAAAACAACAAAATCAAAATGCTAATAAAACCTTAGACATATTCTAACATCCTTTATCCAAGCATGGTAAAGAGGCTGTGAATCAATTAGAACATCATAATGTTCCTCCTCCAACATGATATGTGGGAACCATTAGCATTTTCCTACCCCATAAAATTTGCAAACTTCTTATGTGCCTTCTCAATCTACAATCACAATTAGGCCAATCCAATACTTTCAATCTTCATATTCGTAAGATACAGGAAGTAACATAGAATGTGAAACAAAAAGTGAAATGGAAATTACTTCCAATACTTCAAATAGCTCTGAATATGAGTAAGATCTAGTTCCTCCTATCAGAGTTCTATTAGTTCTAGAATAACCCTTCCCTATAAGAATGACTACTCGCCTTTCATCTCAATAAACACTTTCAATTGAACAAACAGTGAATGCTAGACCTCACTTTGGTTACTTATAAAACAAAAACATTGTGGGTACTATTGGAGCCATAACTAGACAACAAGTTCAAAATAAAAATTCTCAAAAACAAAATCAAACATCAAATGAAAAATCATCTCCATTTGTGTTAAAAGTACTCACAAAAGGAAATAATGTATCAAATCCACAACAAAAATATATTTATGATATTAATGAATAATTAGAAAATATTACAACCAAAATTTCCCTTTTAGATATCCTAAGAACTTCATCTATACACAAAGAATAATTAATGAGTACCTTAAGCAAAATGATGGTACCTCAAGACATAGAACCTGCCACTGTGGTCAACGCTATAATTTCCTAAGGGATAAATTATGTAGAGTTTCATGATAATGATATCCCTCCTCAAAGTATGTACATAGATAATACTTTATATATTACAGCCTTAATTGGATATGTGGGTGTCAAAAGAGTCTTGATTGATAATGGGTCATCATTGAACATATGCACATATGATTTCTTTCAAAGGTTTGGATTTCAAACTGAATATTTAAAAAGAACTAAAATGATTATTAAAGCATTTAATGATGAAACCCAAGAAAATTGTGGAGTATTGTCAACCCATTGCAAGTTGGTCCGAGAATATTAGACATGATCGTGTTTATTGTGTCTTGCCCTGCATCATACAAATTCTCCTAGGCTGACCTTGGATTAATGCAATGAGAGCAGTACCTTCTACTTTACATCAATGTGTCAAATTCGAGTTTCAAAATCAATTGGTCATTATCCATGGTGACCCTAGACCTTTTGACATGTGTGTGATGGTAGAACCAATAAACGTTCCATTTTGTCCTATTGTATATTCAACAAACCCTAATCCTCTCAAGAATCCTTCTTCACAATTTAAATCCATAATACCTTGTACCACAACTAAAATAGATAATCCTTCTACTTCATATCCCCTTTCGGATGAAGTTTTATCGGATTTATCTACAATACTCACAACTTCAAAGCATACTAATTTTTCTACACAAGACTCCCTTGTATTATCCCAATTACCACCATCTCCTTGAATGATGGGATTTCCATGAAATCTAGGAAGTATTTGTCATATAGGGAGTTGCACCTTTATCTATGCAAGGTATAACCCTGGTAAAATTAATATTCAAATGATTTTTACTCTTGATCAAGATGGGTTTACTCGATGCTATTTTTTCTTATGGATATGTGAAGTCAAAGCAAATGATGTGTAATATGGGTTATAAAGGTAAAGGTTTAGGTCCTTTTGAAAATGGTATACATGAAAATTTAGAGATAGAGGAAAGGCCCGCTTGATGCGATATTGGCTATATTTCTACAAAAACTCAACCCTTACCTTTTGATGATTATGACCATCTTGTGACATATGAAGAATACTTGAAACATCAATAATATTCAAAATAAAATAATAAAACACTTTTTTATAACATGTTGTCAATAACACATCCTGAAATGATAGCTTCCCCAGATGAATGTTTAGAGGGAGATGTTTTTCACAATATTTCTCTAGAAGAAATCCTAAGGAATGGATTTTTATTTGATGGATCTATACCATGTGTAGCCCATGTTCAAACAATTACCCCACAAGAGGAATTAGCTAAGTTAACCTTAGATAAAATCCAAGAAATGGGTGTTTCACCTGCCCCTCCTAATTTTGAAAGAGATTTAAATATTGTAATAGAAGATGTTCTACAAGTCAACATCAGGACAAAAAGTAACCCTCGCGTAGTTAAAATTGGAGCTAAATTAAGTGAAGAAAGACAAAATCAACATATTGCATTTCTAACAAAATATGTTGATGTATTTGCTTGGACATATGCAAATATGCCTAGCTTGGATTATTCTGTCATCATGCATAATTTAGTGGTGCACCCAGATGCAAAAATTGTAAAACAAAAACTTAGAAAAATGCATCCTAAAGTAGCATTATTAGTTAAATATGAATTACAAAAACTTTTGGATGTTTTTTTTATCCAAGCCATTTATTATACCGACTGGATATCTAATGTTGTCCTAGTAACTAAGAAATAAGCCACTAAAATTAGAGTATGCACATATTTTAGAGACATTAATGTTGCATGTCCTAAGGATGATTTTCCACTCCCAAACATGGATCAAATTATCGATTTTATAGCTAGGAGTGGAATTCTATCCCTTATGGATAGGTTTTTAGGATATAATCAAATCTAAATAGCTCCTGAAGACCAACCTAAAATTGCTTTCATTACACCCTAGGGAATTTTTTGTTGGAAAGTGATGCCTTTCGGTTTAAAGAATGCAGGTGCAACTTATCAAAGAGCTATGACATATATCTTTCATGACATGATGTACGACATCCTACATGATTATATGGATGACATAATATTTTGTTAAACTAAATAAGAAGATCATATCACTAATCTAAGATGAGTATTTTATAGACTTAGAGAATATTAAATTTACCTAAATCTAAATAAATGTGTATTTGGAGTAAAATATGGAAAATTGTTAGGAGTTATTGTTTCTATGCGAGGCATAGAGATAGATCCCCTAAAAATTAAGGCTATCATTGATATGTCACCACCCTAAAATATTTCAGAATTAAGGAGTCTACAAGGTAAAATTCAATCTATCAGTCGCTTCATTGATAAATTGGCAGACAAAACTCAAAATTTTCTTAATATACTTAAGAAATACATCCCATTGCAATGGGATAATGAATTCCAAGAAGTGTTTGAAGCCCTTAAGTAATATCTTCTTACCCCTCTAGTGCTTGTTCCACTTAAACCATAATACCCTTTTATTTTATACATTTTTGCTTCTGAGCTTGCATTAGGAGCAATGTTGGCTCAACTTGATGATGATAAGAAATAATGAGCCACTTATTATATAATTAGAACATTAATAAGCTATGAAACCCGTTATACACCCATAGATAATATTTTCTTGGTGTTCATGTTTTCTACACAAAATTTATGCCATTATATGCTTAGCAAAAAGATATTTCTCATTGCAAAATAAGATCCATTAAGATATTTGATGAGTAGACCCTACTTATCAGGATGCACAACTAAATGGGTTCTTGATCTAAGTGAGTTTGAAATCACATTTATTGGTCAAAAATATATCAACCGCCGATTTATAGCTGATCAAATTGTTGTTGCTCCTCTTGAGTCTACTCATCCTCTAAACATTGAATTTCTTGATAAATATCTTAACTTAGAAGAAGACCATTCTGAATCTTGGTCCTTATATTTTTATGGAGCTAGATGTATGAAATGTGTAGGTGCAAAAATTATATTAATATCTACACAAAAGCATATTATTCCTTTATCATTAAAATTGCAATTTTATTGTACTAATAATATTGTAGAATATGAAGCCCTAATCCTTAGGTTACAAGCAACTTTAGCTCTAAAAATCAAGATTTTATTAGTATTTGGAGATTCCCAACTCATGATAAATCAAATTAATAATGTATATAAAAAATGATATGATAAAATTCATCCCTACAAGGATTATGTTTTAAAGCTTATCTCTTTATTCGAGAAAGTAACTCTTGAGGCTATCCCTCGAACTAGCAACCGTGTGGTAGATGCCATTGCTACTTCCACCTCTTTGTTACCTTTAGAGTTAGATGATGAATATGCTACCATCATCATTCATCAAATCTAAGAACTAGCCTCATCTAAATCTTATCTAGAACCATTAGATGTGTTTTTGATTAATGAGATAACTCCATAACCTTGGTACACAAACATTTTTAACTTTCTCCAAAAAGGGACTTTACCAGAAGGATTAGATATAAACCAATGTATGTTGTTACATAAGTGAACTGTTCACTTCATAATTATTGAAAATAATTTATATAGAAGATGATTTGAAGGTATTTTTTTAAGATGCCTCAATTTAAAAGAGTCTAAGAAAGTGTTAAGAGAAGTCCATGATGGATCTTGTGGAGGTCACTTTAGTAGAAGTTCTATTACTAAAAAACTCCTACGTATGAGTTACTTTTGGCCTTCCATGGAAAAATATGCCAATGATTATGTGTGGTATTATGACAAGTGTCAACGACATGCAGACATTTTTCATGCTCCTACCCAAGCACTTCAAGCCATATCCTCTCCTTGACCCTTCTCCCAATGGGGTCTAGATATCATTGGAAAAATCAATATCATCTCCTCAGATGGTCATAAATTCATCAGAATAGCAACAAAATATTTTAAAAAATGGGTAGAAGCTATGCCACTAGCTTCTTGCACAGGAACTGAAGTATCTAAATTCATATTTAATCAAATTATTTGTATATTTGGGATTCCATCAACACTCATTTCTAATAATGAAACATGTTTTAAGAAAAAATGTATTAAGAAACTTTATCAAAAATATAAGATTCAACATAGATGGTCCACTCCCTATTATCCACAAAGAAATGGTCAAGTTGAAGCATCTAATAAAACTTTAATAAATATTTTAAAAATATTGGTTAATAAATCAAGTCGTGATTGACATATGCAACTATATCCTGCCTTATGGGCTTATTGGACTAGCGTTCATACTACTACAAGTGCTTCACCTTTTGTCTTGGTTTATGGAGCTGAAGTCATTTTTCCATTTGAGTTAGAATTTCCTTATTTAGCTCTTCTAGTTCAATATATCAAAGTAAGATATGAGTATCATGCTGGTAAACTAAGTTAGAACTTCTAGATGAGAAGTGTATTCATGCTCTAGAGCATCTTCACGCTTACCAAGATAAACTCAAAAGATCATATGCAAAGAAAGTTCATAGTCTGTCTTTCGAGGTCGAAGATTTAGTTCATATAGAAAATTGGACAAATACTAATGCTAGAAAAGACCTTAAAGGTAAATTTCAACCTAATTAGCTTGGACCATTTGTCATTACTGCAAAATTTGGATCAGGTGCATATCGCTTGGCTACTTTAGATGGAAAATATCTCAAAGAACCAATGAACATCGTGCATATAAAGAAATATTATGCATAAAACCAAAAGTTATATAATTGTATATAATTGTAAATAGCTTCTTCATATGTTTGCAACTATCATATGTCTATCAAAATCACAAAACTACCAAAAAAAATCAAAAAAATATATGAAAAAACTTCAAAACTATGTCAATGTTGTTAAGTCTTCAGTTTGCATTATTGTTTGTTATTTTCCAAAATTCAAGGTCATATTTTATTTTATTTTTGATAAACTCAAAATTTATCTTGAACCACTCACTTAATTCACATGCCTACTAAATCTTGATTTTGTCATTTTGATTATAAATATTTCTTGAACCGAAATCACTCTTACTTCACTAAATAAAATTTTGAGTTTTGGGAACTGGTCTTGCTACTTTTTGAACCAAGAACACATTTCACGTATTAAAAATGATTTTTTCAAATTCGAAAGATGATACTACATAGTAGTCTTAGCACCTTAAGTGAAATATCTCTTTCCTATACTATTATGTGCATGGTCTAGAGTACTGAGAATTGGCAAAAGGACAAGCTCCCCCTACCCAAATAAAATCCCTTGCTCCTTGTCTAATATGAGCAAGTATCCCAAAAGAGAAAAGAAAAAGCAAAAATCAAAAGAAAAAGAAAAAAGCAAAAAGCAAAAGAAAAGGAGAAAAGAAAAGAAAAAAGTAGGCTTACTACAAAAAGTAGTAAAATACCCTTGTTCAAAAACAAAATGAACAAGAATCCCTACTCAAAATAAATCAAAAGAAAAGAAGGGGATAATGAGCTTGGATCCCTAGAATTCCTCAATTATTTTAATGTCATGGGGTGATCCTCATTACAGGTTCAGTAGCATCAATCCAGCTTAGCAATGACGGTATCCTTATGCATGATGACATGTCTATCACATTAGCGACCTTATTTTGTACAAACCAATGCATGCTTGTGGATTAGCTAGCTTTTGGTGACTTGACTTACATAGTAGTTTAGTACAATTGATGCATAAAATCATGGTTAAATAATTCTTCACTTGCACACACATTGGTTCATAAAAGTTGGCTTGTATCATTACCTCACTCCAAATTGGTAAATCAACTTCACAAGCACACACATTTGATCCTTGAGAGATTTTGTATCATTATGTAAATCAAGATGGATAATGAACTCACACATCACACATTGGTTCTTGATAAATTTGACTTTATCCTTGAAATAATTTAAAATATTTCTTTAAAATTTGCTAGAAAACATCAGTTTGTAGCCATTTGCATTAATCCCTACAAATCACTTCATTTTAACAATTACAATATATATATATATTATCTTCAAAATTTTCAACATGCAATATAATGATTTGCTTCAAATAAACATTGCATTTCCAATCACACATAATTATGTTATCATGCATTAAATTTTTGACTTCGCAATGATGGTATAAATTTTAGTAATAACTCTCACTTCAAAATTCATACTAGGAATTCTATGCCTAGCTCAAGTCATCCTTCCCAATTTTTCATGCTTAAATCACTCTACATATTCTTCACAAATACAATATTTATAAAACTATTTTCCTCAAAGTCAACCTCCTTTTAAAATAAAAATCTTCTATCATCATCATAAGCCTCAAATTCACTCTTGAGCACTACAATATTTTTAGTATTAGCAATACAAAACTTCCTCGCAACAGGATCCTCTTCATGACCTAGTCAACATTGATCTCCACCAATGGTCATATAACAACACAACATCCTTTGAGGTTCATTTCTAATCCATCAAAATTATCATTTCAAAAAACCATCCTTTGACCTCCAAAAACACTTTACAAAATCATTTTCCTTTTATTAAACATGATAAAAAATATTCAAAAATGAAGGCATGACTACAAATATTATGTAACACAACCATCATAAGAAAATACAATAAATCATCCAATAAATCAAATCATTCAAAGTTGCATAGACAAAAAGGATCAATATATATATATATATATATATATATATATAAGTACAAAATGAAGCCAACTGGTACACCACAATCTCCAATATATGTGTACTTAGTAACTATGGGGTAACAAAAGCAAATTTCAAAAATTTTGATTTTTCCACCAAATATAGAATTTGGCGCAAAAAATCGAAGGGGGTATCACACCTAATGTATTTTACATTAAAAATTGAAACTTCAACAATGTTTACAATAAATTTGTGTTTTCTCGTAAAATGTGCTATCTTTTCTTTAATGCATTTTTTTCAAAAATGTGTTAAAGAGGGAGCAAAATATAATAGGTTAAAATTGACCCATGTCAATTTAACCTAAGTAAAAATCATTCAAAAATGTATTAAATTTGTTTGCTAACTCCCTACCTCGATTTTTGTGCCTGTATAAAGCTTATTTTTAGCCTCCTGATGATATCAGCTCTATTTGAGCGATATCGGCTATTCGATCTGATATCAGACTTCATTGTACAAAATCGAATGTCTGATCTCATCAAAAATAGAAAATTCCTAGAACAACAAAATAACAAATTTTGTTGTAACCTTTTTTGTCCTTGCATGGCTAAAGGCATGGACGTTACAGTATCAAATCAACTGATATCGTCTAGATTGGGAGAAATCATAACTCCCTCTTTTTTTAGCCCAACCCTTCTAACTTAACTAGCCTATTTAATCCAGGCACTCTCCCTGGATCCCATATGACTTTTATATCATCCTTGCATCCTTAATATCATAGTGCATTTGTCATTTTATTATTTCCTTGTAGGTTCAGTGGTTCAGAGCTATGCATCAGTGGATACAATACGATATCAAACATATGATATCGCTAGAAAACACCTGATATTGCCCTGCAATATTTGATCTTGTCTGCAGGCTACTTAGGGGTACCTTCAAGCCTTTGTTTGCATTTCTAAACATCTACTTTGCATTTCTAAGATCATATCTATCATTTGTTATTTCATTTAAGCATAGAAATTTCATTTATCATATCTGGAGTTCACCACTATTGCATTGCCTTTGGTTATTTTACATAAATAACATAAATCCAAATTATTTCATTTCAAATATTGCATATAATAGGTTTCATATAATCTAATTTATTTTTAATTAAGTTCACATTATGTTGCAAATCCTTGTTTTTGCTGTCAATTTGTGAAACTACAAGTTTTTGCTCAGATCAAACCTCCCGATATCAAATTGGATCGGTCGACATCAGATCAGATGTTCTATATCACCCTACAGAGTCTGATATCATCTACAAAAAGTAGAAGACTCTACATCAATCATATGGATTGAGTAAAATTATGAAATCTCATTTACAATTAAGCATTGCATATGTTTAAGCTTATGTAATCTGCTGAGTGTTGTATTCATTTTAATATAAATTACATATAATATAGATTAGTTGCATTTGGCCAAACTAGGTGAATGTGAGTGCATTAAAAGGAACACATAAAACAAATCCCAACCTAGGCATGGAAACTTCCATACAAATGTTTCCTGGTGAACCCACCCAATTCATCAAAAAATCACCAAAGAGGGCACGACATCAAGTGCCTCTCCTCTGAGGTGTAGATCTATAATTATCCCATTCCCATTCCTTGAATTATATCATATTTAATTTGGGTTACACTCCTATTTTAATGACAACCACACCTTACTTGAACAATGCTATAGTATTATGTTATTTTATTTTAATGGTACTATGATATTTGTTGGAATGAAATTTTTTTTTGAATGATCATCTGAACACTTGAATGATGCTTCTACTTAGGCTACAACTATGCTTTATATTTTTATACAAATCTATACATAATAAACTTATATAGATATATAATTTACAATCCAATAACATAAGGCATTTCTCACTTCAACATACACACATAGAATGAATGGAAAGGAACTATAATTTGTTATTACTAAGGTTCTTGTAGGCTATGCAAAATAAAAAAAATTAATACACTGTGTCACAATGGCTCTTTTCATTTGTTCTAGATCCATATAACTAGATATTTTTAAGGTGATGGTTTTAAATCTCCCTCTCCTTAATCCTTTCCTCTCTATGCATGGCATCCTTATTTTTTTTTCTCTCCAAACATGCAAACATATCTCCTTTTATTATCAATTCCTCTTCTTCTCCTCTTCCTCTCCTCTTCCTCTCTTCTTATTTATTCTCTTCTTATTTCTTATGTACATTGATGGTAGTTATAAGTGGCAACTATCTTACCTATAACTTCCTTCATATGTTATGCTCCCACGTTAGGATGGATTAAATTTTCCTAACCTATCATTTGTTTGGTTGATTAGAGTTATGTCAAATATTATTGTGTTGTCCTATTTTTTCTTATTCAACAAAAACATGTTATTCTTATCAATTTTCTTCTTCTTATTTGACCTAGCTATCTTTAGATATATTATTTTATCATGCCTTTCTTCAAAAAATATTTCTTTTATCCAATGATGACTTGCCTTACTGTTGGTTCATATCTCATACAGGAGATCTTTTTTTTAATGGATTATGCCAACATTATTTTATTGTGTGTCCACTTCTACAACAAAGGTCACACATATTTTATGTGAAAAATATTTGCTTTAGAATTATTTCTTTGATTATAATATCCTTGAAAATGATATCTCTATTAGAGTCATTGTTGAGGTCTTATACCTCTTCTAAATGGTTGATTTCCTTTTTTATTTTTAATAAGTAATTTTTCTTTTTCTTTTATTGTACATGATATCTCTACTTTGAAGTGAAGAACATATGATTATACTAAGAGGGGGAAGGGTGAATAGTATAACATAAAACTTTTTACTTTTCAATCCAAATGATAACAACAATAATATCAAAGCAATAAATAATGCATACATAATCACACACATGAGAGACATAATTTAATGTGGTTCACCCAATGTGGGTTACATCCATGGAGAAAATATTTCTTATAAATTTTCTCAATGAATATCTTGGGAACCAAATACCTATTACAATGTTTATGGACCTCTGTACAAAAGAGACACCAATCCCCTATTCTCAAATTCATGGATATTTATCCACAAGAGACCTCTATCCGCACTGCTATGATTTGTGTACATCTATCCATAGGATAACTCTATCGCCTTTACGCTGGTTGGATTCCAAAGCCTGTTCTTAGCTCTGTTCAACTCTGATCAAATATGCTCACAACTCTAATTAAATCTACTCACAAATCTGATTAAATCTGCTCACAACTTTGATCAAATTTTCTCAACTGCTTGTATTGATCTATCTCATACATTCTCACTATTCTACCTCAAATATGCTCATAAGACTGCTTAGAAATACTCACAAGACTTCTCCTAAAAATGCCTACATAAAATAGCTCACAATAATGCTCTAGTCTACTTACTATATCTGTTCAATTATGCTCTAATACATGCTCATAACTGCTCATAACACATGCTCATAACTACTCATAACACATGCTCAAAACTGCTCATAACACTTGCTTGATCATAATACTTCAAACATATTCTACCCAGAATTCTTGTTCAAGAACACATAGGAAATGATATGCAATATAATTTCACAATATGTTCTTTCCAATATTACTCAAACCAATACACAAATTGCTTTACAAAACTTGCTCATCCACATTCAATACATTCAAACCAATGCTTCAAAAATTACAAATTCATTCAAACAATGAATGCACAATTTGTTTCACAAACCCTAGACCAAATATTTTCAAAAATACACACTAATCAAACCTTTTATATCCAACTTATTATTTTGAAATATTTGTTAAACCAACTACCTTAGAGAGGGAATAATGTCAACATACCTCTTACCTTGCTTTGATGAATATGTGCCCTCAAAACCTATTCCAAAATAATTTCCTTTTTGCCACTTCAATAATTTAGCCAATATTCTTTTCAAAACAATCACAAAAACCTTTCCTCAAATATGTGACCAAATATAATCTATAATTTATCTTTAGTCTTGCAAAGATAAAGCTTTGAATTTTAAGACTAAATCCTCAAACTTCTTTTTTCTAGGGTGTGCCAAAAAACAAATATCAATAAACTTAAATTACACCTTATTTCTCCTTTCTAAAGAGCAAAGACAATATATCAACAATACAAAATACAAATTAATTAAACACTAATACTCCTTATTACTCCTCATTTTTGTATATAAAAAATAACATGTTAAAATATTGCAATTTTCCTTTTTTATTTTCTTCTAAAACATTTTCCAATTTTCCTTATGACTCCCTAAGTCAAATAGTGCACAGAATGACCAAACCCAACTTATGCCTCATAATAATTCAACCTTAGTCAAAAAAATTTATTTTTTGCACTTATGAAAGCTATTGTGGGTGAGAATCGACCACGACCGCGTGCTAGGCAACCACCCACACAGAAACATGTATGCAAAAATTATGTTATAAACCTTTTGATAAATCCTCTTTGTCAACAAAAATATAAAAAACATCACCACCGAGTTTTAATCCTAAGACCTCTTTCCTGCCATGCACCTTAGGACTTCCTAGATTGCTTCTAGGCCAGCCACTCGCTTGAGAATAAATTCCCATCATATTGTCCTTATTCACACGTCCTCTCTCCTTTTAAATTTCATCTTCTCCTTCCTTTCTTTCTCATATTTACGCATGAGGGAGATCAATTTTCATTAAAACAAAAACTATTGCCAAGTGAATGATTTTAATCCATATTTATATGGATTTCATCTCCTTTCTTGACATCAACACTTATATTAAAATTTTCATTTGAAACCTTTGAACACACTAGCGCAAAATCCATCTTGAGATTAAATTATAATATAAAATATTATAATAAACTTTTTAACTTCCCTTGCAACACTTAAATATTTGTCTTCAGAATTTTATCCCAAATATTATAATATTAAAATATTAAAATATTATCTCTTTTAAACCTTAGTCGCTTATGATTTAAAATTGCTTTATTTTTTAACCATGGTCTTAAACTTGGGCCTTCAAACCTTTTATTTAATTACTTAGAACTTTATCCCTTGCATAATTATCCAACTTATAAACCTTATATTTTTGCCATGCCAAGCTATCTTTAACATCAATGATAACCACTGTACTCAATATTTTCAAAAATATTTCCCTTTGTCATTGATGGCAACCCTTCTAAAAAAACCTTTTACAATCACTAAATTCCAAATATTCTCCCCATGAGAAGCTGCTCCCCCTGACTGAATGCTTTCTCCCTTACTCAAATATCTCCCCCTTTGACATCAATGACAAAGGGCTCCTTTGCCCACCAAATATGGGATCAAGTGATGCAAATATTGAAGTTTAAACCTTCTAAGGGCAACCAACTTAAAGGGAATGTGAGTATTAGTAATATGGATAGGACCAGAAATTGGCAACCTCCTCCTAAGGAATTTGGAAAAGTCAATACTGATGGAGCCTCTAGAGGGAACCCTAGAAAAGCTAGTGTGGGAGGAATTGGTAGACTTTCAGATGGCTCCCTGGTTTTTACTTTTGCTAAGAATTTGGGTATTCTTTCCAATAACCTTGCTGAGGGGTATGGTATCCTTAGAGGCCTTCAGGAGGCTACTAAGGTTGGATGGGAAAAGGTGTTAGTTGAGTCTGACTCTCAAATTATGATTAATCTCTTGAAGACTCCTTCTAAGAATCATAAGGTGGATTGGAGAATAAAAAGAATTATTGAGAAGATTCAATTAATCCAGATGGGATTTTTGAAAGTTGATTACAATCATGTGGTCAGAGATAAAAACAAGAGTGCTGATGCTTTAGCTAATTGGGCTTTGGACAAAGGTGATCTTACTTGTTATGGCCACCCTCCTATATGGTGGGCTTCTCAAATTAGGGAAGCTCTTCTTTCTATCATTTCTTTGGATGGCTCCAATTCTGAAGGTACCTAGTTTCTTCTTGTTTTTTCTTTTTTGTTTCTCTTTGGTTCATTCCATTTTTTTAGTTCCCTAGCTCATTCTATTCTTTATTTTGTTTCCTCTGTTGATTCTTGCATTAATAGTCTTCTGGTCTAGATAGGTCATTGTTTTGTTCATTTTTTTTCTTTTGTCTTCTTTGTTTTTTTGTTTAGTTTTTTAAGGTGGGTGGGTTCTTTTGTTTTGTTTTGTTTTTGTGTTCTTTGTGTTGTTTTTTTGTTGTTCTTGTGTTTTTGTTGTTTTGTTTTTTTTTTTATGTTTATTGTTATTGTTCTTGTGTTTTTTTCGTTCTTGTTCTTGGGTTTCTCTTTGTTTGTGTTATTTCATTTTTTTATGTGTGAGTGTTTTCTATGTTTTTTTTTTTGTTTATTGTCTATTGTTGGTTGTTTTTATTTTTATTTTATTTTTTAGGTTTTTATTGTGTTTATTTTTCATGTTTTTTAAGGTTATGTTTTTGTAGCATTCTGTTGTTTTTGTCTTGTTTGTGTTTTGTTATGTGGTTCTTGTGCTTTTCTATGTGGTTTGTGTTGTGTTTTCTTTTATCTTATTTTGTGTGTTTGGTTGTGCTTTTGGTTTTGACACACTCAAGGAGTTTGTTTTTTATTTTATTTTATTATTTTTGTTGTTATTTTATTTTTTTTAATTTGGTTTTGTGTGTTTTTTTGCTCCTTGAGTATGTCAAAGGTGGTAGGCCAGGTTCGAGTCCTGGGCATTTTTTGCAGAATGGATACCCCTGCCTCCTTAGGTCTTACCCGAAAGTGGCATCCATTTTGGGATGTTTTCCACACAAAAAAAAATGGCTCCTTTGGGGCTAAATATAAGACTCTTAGCTCAGCCCCCTCCCCACCTCCTCTCCTTGAGGTGATTAAGTTTGGGATGGGAGTAAGACTACTCCCAAATTTCCTCTAAGATACTCAAAAGTTTCCTTTGGAAGTGGCTTAGTAAATATGTCCACAATATGTTCCTTTGTAGTAACATATTCCAATTTGACTTGCTTATCCATCACCTGTTCTCTCAAAAAATGATACTTTATTGGAATGTGCTTGGTCCTTGAATGCATCACTGGATTATTTGAAATATTTATGGCACTTGTATTATCACATAGTATGGAGATGGGATGATCATGCTCTATTTTAAAATCTGTTAGAGTTTACTTCATCCATAACACTTGTGTACAACAAGCAACTGTTCTAATGTACTCTGCCTCTGCTATGGATAAGGACATCGATGCTTATTTCTTGCTTAGCCAAGAGACTAAACAATCTCCAAGAAAGAATGCTCCTCCACTTGTGCTCTTCCTATCATCAATACTACCTGCCTAATATGCATCTGTATATGTTGTGAGAGTGAAGTTGTTGCTTGTGGGATACCAAATTCCAAATTCCATAGTTCCTTTTAAATACCTAAGAATTCTCTTTACTACCAGTACATGTGTTTCCTTTGGCACTGCTTGAAATCTTGCCACTAGTCCCACTATCTGCATTATATCTGGTCTTGTAGCTGTGACATATAGTAAGCTACCAATCATGGATCTATACAATGTCTGATTTGCCTTAGGAGATTCATCATATTTACTCAACTTCCACCTTGTAATCATGGGGGTACTCACTGGTTTGCAATCCTCCCTTTTAAATTTTTCAACATTTCTTTTATATACTTGGTTTGTGAGAGAAATACACCTTTTTCTAATTGTGAAATCTATAATCCAAGGAAGAAGGAAAACTCACCAAGAATTGACATTTCAAATTCATTTTGCATACACTTTGCAAATTTTTGACACATCTTATCATTACTGCCTCCAAAAATGATATCATCCACATAGACCACCACAATCAATAAGTCATTTCCTTCATTTTTGATGTATAAATTGCTGTCAACTATTCCTTTTTTGAAACCTTATTCTTGAATATACTTATCTAACCTTGAATACCAAGCCCTAGGGGCTTGATTTAATCCATAAAGAGCCTTCTTTAATTTGCATACATAATATGGCTTATCAATCAGGTTGAACCCCTCAGGTTGCTCAATGTAGACCTCTTCTTCTAAGAAGCCATTGAGAAAAGCTGATTTTACATCCATTTGATATACTTTGAAATTTTTGAAGCTTGAGAAAGCTAAAAATATCCTTATGGCCTCAAGTCATGCAACAGGAGCAAATGTTTCATCAAAATAAATCCCTTCAATTTGTGCATAGCCTTTGCATACCAATCTTGATTTGTTTCTGACTACCTGACCATATTCATTTAACTTATTTCTATAAACCCATTTAGTGTCAATTATATTCTTATATTTTGGTCATGGGACAAGTTCCCAAGTCTCACTTTTTTCTATTTGATCCAACTCCTCATCCATTGCCTTGACCCAAAATTTATCTTCTCTTGCCTCATTGAAATCCTTGGGCTCAATTTTAGATAGAAAAGAAATATTTGCATGTTCACCTGTTCCTATTATCTTCCTCCTTGTTTGTCTTTCATCTAGATTTCCAATAATCAGATCTCTTGGATGATTCTTTTGCACATACTTGGATGGAGTCTTAGGTGGTGTTCTTTGTGCTTCATCTTCTTCTGATTCTTCACCTACTTCTTCTTGGCAACTTTCTTCTTCTTGATATACAATTTCTTGAGCTGATTATTTTGACCCTATTTGTTCATCAACTATCACATTTGTACTTTCCATAATTGTATGTGTCCTTTTATTATAGAATTTATAGGCTTTGCTCTTAGTGGAATAGCCAAGGAAGATACCCTCATCGCATCTTGAATCAAACTTGCCCAAAATTTTCTCTTCTCGTCTAATGTAACATTTGCTTCCAAAAACTCTGAAATACTTCACAGTAGTTGGTCTTCCCTTCCAAAGCTCATATGGGGTTTTGTGATGATTTACTCTTACTTGAGCTCTATTGATGATATAGATGGTTGTATGAACTGCCTCTCTCCAAAAACCATCTGAAATCTTAGACTCACTTAGCATAGCTCTGGCCATATTCTTGATAGTTCTATTTTTTCTTTCAACTACTCCATTTTGTTGTGGAGTCCTTGCTACTAAGTATTATATTTTGATTCCATGTTTTTCATAGAATTCTATGAATTCACCTGAAGTAAATTCTCCTCCTCTATCTGATATTAGACACTTTATATTTTTACCTATTTCATTTTCTACTAAAAATTTGAATGCCTAGAACTTCTCAAAGGCTTCTGAATTTTCTTTTAAGAAAGCTACCCAAGTCATTCTGGAGAAATCATCTATAAATAGCATGAAGTAACTTTCACCTTGTAAACTCTTTGTCCTTGTAGGACCACATAAATTAGTGTGAACTAGTTTCAATGGTTTAGATGAAGTAAATTCTTTTGACTTGAAACTTGTTCTTGTTTGCTTTCCATGCTGACATTGTGCACAAATTGTGCTTTGAGGTCTTTTTATCTTAGGTAAATATCTGATAGCCTATTTTTTGCTTATTTTCACAATGTTGTCAAAGTTCATATGACCCATTATTCTATGCCATAACCAACTCTCATCCTCTTGTGATAAGAAATATTTTTCTCCCTTAATTTCACTCAACATGTAGAGATTGTTTGTAGTTCTACTGGCATCTGCAATAAGATTTCCTATCTTGGATTTTATGATCTCACATCTATTTGGATGAAAGGTGATTGTGTGCCCCTGATCACAAAGTTGACTTACACTTAGTAAATTGTGCTTCAATCCCTTAACATACAATACATTTTCTATCTTTGATTTTCCATTATCTAAACTCAAAGTCCCTTTCCCAACAATTTTTTCTAAACCATTGTCACCAAATTTTACTGATCCTCCATTGATTTCTTTAAGTGCAAGAAATTTACTTTTGTCACCTGTCATATGACTCGAACAACCACTATCAACAAACCACTGATTTCTCTTATCTTGTGCATGAAGAGCTATTTGTACCAACATTGACTTCTCCTTTTCTTGCTCTTTTCTCTCTTTCCAAACTTTTGAGGTTGTATTATTTTGAACCTTCTAATCCTCCTTCTTTTTGCTTGATTCAAGAAATACTATTTTACACCATTTGGCCTTGTGCCCAAAGTTATTACATTTGTAACAGATGATATTGTTATCCATGAGAGGTGCAAATGAATTGAAATTTCTATCAACATTATTTCTCACACGGACCATGCAATGTACAACTCTATGACCATATTTTCTACATGAAAAACAATAACCATGGAAGAAATTTTGTAACCTATTAGATTGCCTTGAATGATATGGTCACATGATTCTTCCTTTGTTGTTTTTGTAATTGAATTTTGTCCATGATGCTTCTCTATTTTCTTCCTTCTTGATGCTTTTGCCTTTCAATATATTAGCATAGGTCATGGGCTCTTATTTCTTTGATATCTTTGTTCCTTTGGAGCTTGACTCCTCTTTCTATTTCCCTAACTTTATATTTTGTTGTAACTTATCTTTAGACTTTTCAACTCCCTTTCTTAGAGAGACAATTTCAAGTTCCAATATTTCACATTCTAACTCTTTTGCCTTTAACTATTCTGCCATATATTTTTCAATTTTCTTTGCCTCTTCAATTTTCACCTTTAGGTCTATGATATTTTGTAGAAGTTTTGTCTTTGCTTCCTCATCCTCTTGAATTTGAGCCTTCAAACTTGAATTCTTCTTTCTAACTCTTTCCAAATTTCCAAGAGCAGCAATAAGTTCCTCTTTCATGTCAATCATGGCTTCTTCTCCATTTTCTATGGTCATGTATGTTCTTGTAGGATCTTCCTTCAAACTATTAGGCTTTTCATGAAGGAACCCACTCTGATACCAATTGAAGAACATAAGCTTATACTGAGAGGGGGGGTGAACAATATAAGATAAAACTTTTTACTTTTCAATCCAAATGATAACAACAATAATATCAAAGCAGTAAATAATGCACACATCATCACACACATGAGAGACATGATTTAACATGGTTCACCCAATGTGGGTTACATCCATGGAGAAAATATTTCTTATAAATTTTCTCAATGAATCTCTTGGGAACCAAATCCCTATTACAATGTTTATGGACCTCTATCCAAAGGAGACACCAATCCCCTATGCTCAAGTTCATGGATATCTATCCATAGGAGACCTCTGTCCCCACTGCTCTAATTTGTGGACCTCTATCCACAAGAGAACTCTATCCCCTTTGTGCTAGTTGGCTTCCAAAGCATGTTCTCAGCTCTGCTCAACTCTAATCAAATATGCTCATAATTTTGATCAAATCTGCTCATAAATATGATTAAATATACTCACAAATTTGATTAAATCTTATCACAATTCTGATAAAATCTGCTCAACTACCTATACTTATCTGTCTCATACCTGCTCACTAGTCTACCTCAAACTTGCTCACAAGACTGCTTAGAACTGCTCACAAGCCTTCTCCCAAAAAGGCCTGCTCAAAATAGCTCACAATATTGCTCTAGTCTACTTACTATCTCTGCTCAATTATGCTCTAACACATGCTCATAACTACTCACAACACATGCTCATAACCACTCATAACACATGCTCAAAAATGCTCATAACACTTGCTTGATCATAATACTTCAAACATATTCTACCCAAAATTCTTGTTCAAGAACACATAGGAAATGATATGCAATATAATTTCACAATATGTTCTTTCCAATATTACTCAAACCAATACACAAATTGCTTTACAACACTTGCTCATCCACATTCAATACATTCAAGCCAATGCTTCAAAAATTACAAATTCATTCAAACAATGAATGCACAATTTGTTTCACAAACCCTAGCTCAAATATTTCCAACAATACACACTAATCAACCCTTTTATCTCCACCTTATAATTCTGAAATATTTGTTCAACCAACCACCTTAGAGAGGGAATAATGTCAACATACCTCTTAACTTGCTTTGATGAAGATGTGCCCTCAAAACTTGTTCCAAAATAATTTTCTTTTTGCCACTTCAAGAAGTTAGCCAATCTTCTTTTCAAAACAATCACAAAAACCTTTCCTCAAAGATGTGATCAAATATACTCTATAATTTCTCTTTAGTCTTGCAAATATAAAGCTTTGAATTTTAAGACTAAATCCTCAAACTTCTCTTTTCTAAGGTGTGCCAAAATACAAATATCAATAAACTTAAATTACACCTTATTTCTCCTTTCTAAAGAGCGAAGACAATATATCAACAATACAAAATACAAATTAATTAAACACTAATACACCTTATCACTCCTCATTTTTGTATATAAAAAATAGCACCTTAAAAGATTGCAATTTTTCCTTTTTATTTTCTTCTAAAATATTTTCCAAAATAAAAAACTTATTTCCCTTATGACTCACTAAGTCAAATAGTGCACACAATGACCAAACCCAACTTATGCCTCCTAATAATTCAACCTTAGTCAACAAAAATTAATTTTTGTGCTTACCAAAACCACCACGGGTGAGAATCAACCATGACACCTCCTACCTACCCATGTGCTAGCACCGCTTGGGCTATCGCTAGGCCAACCACCCACACAAAAATGTGTATGCACAAATTATGTTATAAACCTTTCAACAAATCCTCTTTGTCAACAAAAACATAAAAAACATCACTGTCGAGTTTTGACCCTAAGACCTGTTGTCTGCCCTACGCCTTAATGCTACCTAGAATGCCGCTAGGCTAGCCACCCACTTGAGAATAAATGCCCATGATATTGTCCTTATTCACATGTCCTCTCTCCTTTTTAAATTTTATCTTCTCCTTCCTTTCTTTCTCACACTTGTGCACGAGGGAGATCGATTTTCATTAAAACAAAAAACATTACCAAGTGAATGATTTTAATCCATATTTATATGGATTTCACCTCCTTTCTTGACGTTGATGCTTATATTAAAATTTTCATTTGAAACCTTCGAACACATTGGTGCCAAACCCATCTTGAGTTTAAATTATAATATAAAAATATTATAATAAACTTTTTAACTTCCCTTGCAACACTTAAACCTTTGTCTTCAAACTTTTGTCCCAAATATTATAATATTATCTCTTTTAAGCCTTAGTCACTAATGTTTTAAAATTGCTTATTTTTCTAGACATTTTGAGTACATGAGTTGTTATTGATGTAAAGAGTGAGTTGTCATTGATGTCAAAAGTCAGTTTCAGTGAGTAGTGCAAGGAGAATCAGTTCCACAATTAGTGCAAAAAAGAGAGTTTGCTTCCAATTGGTCAAATCCGTTTCCAGGTAGTCAGATGTGGTTTAAAGTGCAAAGAAGAGGCCCAAGAAAATAATATTATAATATTTTATTATAATATTAAAAAGGGAAATTTAAATTAATTATAAATTAATTAATATAATTTTATTATAAATTAATTTATTAATTAATTTAATTAACTTCCAAAGTTATTTAAGTTAATTATAATTTAATTATAAATTAATTTTTATTAATTTAAATAACCCTAAAGAGGGTTATAAGGCTAAGTTAAAAATTGAATTTGATATTTGATATTAAAGCACTGGTGTTTTATGGCGCGAGTCATCGTGTATAAAAGGTGGCAAAAACCTTTTACCTTACACTCTAATATGCTATCGATCGATTTCTAAGCTCCAGGTATTGTGCGCAAAAAGGAAGAAAGAGTTTTCACATTTTGTAAGGTCTTCAGTGGTAGAATATTGATAAATAAGATCTAGGCTCCTCTTACCTCGCACAACGCTATGTAGCATAGTTGGAAACGGTGTATGGTGCTAAGTCTTATGATAGGCAAAGAGTGCAGGGTTCGAATCCCATCGAAATTGTTTTGCAAGGAAGTGAGGGTAGTTTTATTTTGAGTAGCGTCGAATGAAGGGAATAAAGGGAGGATTGTGCCTTCCCTTCCCATGGAAGTTCTTAGCCCACGTGGTGGGCTAGTGCCTTGATAAGGTGCTCTATGGGAGTGGTCTCGCGTTTGAAACCCACCAAGAATTTTTTGGCTAGTGTTAAGGTATGCGTTGATGTCATTTTCCTTGGTCTCTTGATTATTTCATATGTGCTAAGGTTGAGAAAAATAAAATATTTTTGATGGTTATAAAGTTTAATTTTTGCCTAAATTAATTTGGATATTGAGTATTTGAGGGAGATAAAAGGGTAGGCAATATTATTTTTAAAGGTTAATTTTTGGAGATTGATTAATTAAAGTTGGAGATTATAAGGAGCAATTGAGTAATTATTTTTATGTATGATTTGATGATTGCTAATTTCAAGGAGTAATAATGTGTATTTGAGTTTGATTATTTCTGTAATTGAGAAATATTTTTGAGAGTGTTAGTGTGATATTTTTTCATCTAACCATTGAAATTGACAAAGAAGGAATTTGTGATTGAGACAGATTTTTAAGGGCACTTCTACATCAAATAGAAAGGTATGGGCACATCTTCCTAGTGAATTATTGTTGAATGTTGTGAATGATAAGTTGGATTGAAAGGGGTTGTTTTATAAGCATTTTTGAGTTTGTTTTTTCTAGAATGAAAGTTGATTCTAGAAAATATGTTTGATAATAATTATTGGAAATATTGAGTAAATTTTTCATATGCTTTAACTAGGGTTTGTAAAAGAACATGAGTATCATTTTTATGTGAAGTAGTGAGCTATCTTGAACTAGGGTTTTCAAATATCATGAGTATCATTGTTATGTGAGAATTACTTGATAAGCATTGTTGTTGAAGTGATTGGTTGAGTGAAGAACTTGAAGTAGGATTTGCAAAGATCTTGAGTATCATTGTTATGTGAGGATTACTTAATAAGCATTGTTGTTGAAGTGATTGGTTGAGTGAAAGTGATTGATATTAGTTGAGTGGATGTGTTGAAGTGATAGTTGAAGTTCTATGAAATAAATTATTCCATATTCTAAATTGATTTGAGAAAGAGGTTGAGTGTTTGTGAATGTGAAACATATTGAGTCTCTAACAATTGTGATTGAAATTGGCAAAGAAGGAAATTGTGATTGAGACAGGTTTTTAAGGGTACTTCTACATAAAAAAAAAGGTATGGGCACATCTTCCTAGTGAGTGACTGTTGAATGTTGTGAATTCTAAGCTAGAGTGAAAAGGGTTGTTTTATAAGCATTGTTGAGTTTAGTTTTTTTGGAATGAAATTTGATTCTAGAAACCTTCTTTGATAAGCATTTTTGGAAATATTGAGTAAATCTTTCATATGCTTGATCTAGGGTTTGTGAAATAACATGAGTATCATTGTTATGTGAAGTAGTGAGCTATATTGAACTAGGGTTTGCAAATATCATGAGTATCATTTTTATGTGAGGATTACTTGATAAACATTGTTGTTGAAGTGATTGGTTGAGTGAAGAACTTGAACTAGGGTTTGCAAATATCATGAGTATCATTGTTATGTGAGGATTAATTGATAAGAATTGTTGTTGAAGTGATTGGTTGAGTGAAAGTGGTTGATCTTAGTTGAGTGGATGTGTTGAAGTGATAGTTCAAGTTCTATGAAACAAATAATTCCATATTCTAAATTAATTTGAGAAAGAGGTTGAGTGTTTTTGAATGTGAAACATATTGAGTCTCTAACAATTCTCTATATGTTTCTGTGGTAAAAGGAGAGATTGAAAGTATTTGAACATTGCTATGAATAAGAATAATATTGAGTCTCTAACAATTATCTATATTTTTCTATGAGATTGAACAAGTTCTAGTGAGGACTTGTTGAGCAGATTTGAGGCAAGTCTTAGAGAAGACTTGTGGACAGATTTGTGTGAGCTTTTGTGGAAGCTTACAATACAAATTTTAGGATAGAGATTGAGAACATATTGGACAAGTTCTAGTGAGGAATTGTTGAGAAAATTTGAAGCAAGTCTTTGATAAGACTTGTGGATAGTTTAGTGTGAGCTTTTGTGGAAGCTTACAATACAGATTTGAGGATAGAGATTGTTGAGCATATTGGACAAGTTCTAGAGAGGACTTGTGGACAAATTAGTATAAGCTTTTATGTAAGCTTACAATGCAAATTTGAGATAAGTCTTTGAGAATACCTATGAGCAGAGTTGATTGATTTATTTGTTCAAACCTTGAGTTAAGGTTTGGGGAATATCTAGTAGAGTTGATTTATGATTAAGTAAAGATTTTTGTTAATATTTGAGGATAGAGATTGAGCAAATTTGTGCTAGTCAAAAGGATTGTGTTTAGTGTAGATTTGAGGACAAAGTTTGGTGTATATTTGAGGACAAATTTGTGCTAAACTAGAAATAGAGATTAAGCATATTTGTGCTAGACCGAAGGACTATGTTTAGTGTAGATTTGAGATAGAGCTAAGAGCAAGCTTTGGAGGTGATAGATTATAGAGGATGATAGTCTCTAGTGGATAGAGATCCATTAGCCAGGGTAGTGAGGATAGGTATTCTGAGTGAGGACAAGAGTCTTCAATGGATAGAGATCCATTAGCCAGTGTAGTGGAGGCAATAGATTTTCTAGAATATCACCAACTGGAGCAAAGGAGAAAGGAGTTCTCATGTGGATAAAGATCCACAAACTTTATCAAGATTGGTGTCTCCTTTGGACAGAGTTCCATAAACATTGTAATAGGGAAAGGATTCCCAAGATATTTATTGAGAAAATATTAGTGAAATATTGTCTCTATGGAGTAGCCCACATTGGGTGAACTACGTTAAATTGGTGTCTCTACTGTGTGTGGTGATTTGTGCATTGCTTTGATTATTGTTGTAGATATTGCTATTGATACATTGAATAATATTTATTGGGAAAAAAAAGTAAAAAGTGGTCTTATATTGTTCACCCCCTCTCAGTATAAGCTTGTGTTCTTCAATTGGTATCAGAGTGGGTTCCTTCGGAAGAGTTTAATAGCTTGAATGAAAATCTTACAAGAAAACAATGTATTATAAGAATGGATTCTTAGATAATTCAACACCAGTATTTTATGGAAGTGAGTATATATTTTGGAGTATGAGAATGAAGATTCACCTTATGGCACTTGGAAATTAAATATGGGAAGCAGTTGAAAATGGATACACACCACCAGCTACTCCACCTACAGATAAAGATGGTAAGCTTCTACATCATTACAATTTAAAAGTAATGAATGTAATTTTGAGAGGTTTGCATAGAACAAAGTTCATAAAGGTTATGCATTGCAAATAAACAAAAGGAATTTGGGATAAGTTGCAAAGCATATATGAAGGAGATAAAAGTGTCAAAAAGATAAAGATACGAAATCTCAAAGGATAATTTGAAGAATTAAGAATGAAGGATGAGGAAAAAATTAGTACTTATATACTTCATGTAGACGAGGTTGTTAATGCCATGCAAGGAATTGGACTTGAGATTGAAGAATCTGATGTTTATGATAAGATCTTAAGATCTCTCTAAAAAATGTTTAGTGAAAATATCTCTGCTATAGAGGAATTAAAATATGGTGATATTTTGACAAGAGATGTATGACTTGGTATTCTTACAGCTTTTGAGATGAGAAAAAAAGAGGAACCTAATCTTTGAAAGGAAGCAACCTTCAAAACAACTAAGAAGACAAAGGGAAAGAATTTAGATTCAAGCAATGAATCATCCAGTGATGAAGAAGAAAATTATGGTAGAAGGAATAAGGATCCAAGAATATTTAAAGATGCAAAATCTGTTAGATGTTTTAAATATGGAAAGTATGGTCACTACACAACTGATTTTCAAGAAGCTAGAAATAGCAATGATGAAGAAAAATAGAATCATAAGAATAGGGAATTAGAAAATATAGCCAAAATAAAGGCAAGAATGGACAAGGCAAACAAGGAAATAAGTTATTTCAAAGACAAAATAGGAGTTACTATGTAGATAAGGATATCGCAACAGGTCGTGATATCGCGATTGGAAGAAAACAAATAAGAAATCAACACGCGGACGACCACACGCATGGAAAAAGAGGCAACAGTCACAGATGAACATTCTGACAAAGCGACAGTTGCGGGTCATGGGCAATATGGATGAGACAGCAGTTCAGAAGAACAGTCTGACAAAATGGCAGTTGCAGGTCAAGGGTCTCTTTAATGCATGCTTTCATGGCGGATCGGGGCAGTTGCCCAATTATGGAAGGAAAATTGAAGACTCGGTCGTAGAAGCTGATTTTGTAGGTTTTTGTAATGAATTCTGCCAGGTGGGTCATTAATGGCCTAGAGGGTCGAGACCTCAATAAAAAAAACTCAGATATTGTAAGAGAATAGGTGGTGTATTGGAAGATGGCATGTAGAGTTTAGTTTAAGACCAAGCCGAGCGCTGGTTATTGTAAAGCCTGCGGGCTGTTGCTGTAGAATTTCCAGATTAATAGAAGAAAATTTGGGAATTGTGTGAGTGCAATTTTTGGTCCCCCATCAGTGGTATCACTAATGGGGGATGAGAATATCGCACTCACACAATTCCCAAATTTTCTTCTATTAATCTGGAAATTCTACAGCAATAGCCCATAAGCTTTACAATAACCAGCGCTCGGCTTGGTCTTCAACTAAACTCTACGTGCCATCTTCCAATCCACCACCTTTCTCTTACAATATCTGAGTTTTTATCGAGGTCTCGACCCTCTAGGCCATTAATGACCCACCTGGCAGAATTCATTACAAAAACCTGCAAAATTGGCTTCTATGACCGAGTCTTCAATTTTCCTTCCATAATTGGGCAACTACCCCGATCCACCATGAAAGCATGTATTAAAGAGACCCTTGACCTACAACCGCCATTTTGTCAGACTATTCTTTTGAACTGCTATCTCATTCGTATTGCCCATGACCCACAACTGCCGCTAGCTTCAGTTTCCTTCTCATCTTGTTTTTTATCCATTTCCCCACTGGTTCTTCCACTAGTTCTTCCTCCATGACCTCTTCCTCTTTGCTTGCCTTCAAATTTTTTATTCAACTTTTCTTCCACATTTAGGGAAAACTGGTAAGCATCCTCAATGGTGCTTACCCGAACTAGGCTTAGCTCCTCTTCGATACTAAGTCTCAACCCATTGATATAACAGGCCACCTTCTCCTTGTTTGCCTCTAAATGGCCAGTTCTAATAGAGATCTTGTAAAACTTCTTAGTGTATTCTTGGACAGTTTTGCTTGTCTGTCTCAAACTCTGCATTTTCCTTAGAAGTAAGTACTCAAGTGATAGTGATAATAGTTTCTTAGATAATGATAAAGTTGAAGTTATATTTATGATATAAGAAAAAGAAGTTAAGAAAAGGTCACCAATAATTCTCAAGTGTTTAATATGTGGTAATTTTGAACATATTGAAGATAGTTGTACAATGAATGGTTTCAATTTTAGTGATGATGAATATGAAGATACACTTAAGGGACAAGAAGATAAAATTCTAATGGCACTAGAAGAAGAAGGAGGTGATACTATAGAAGACAAGTCAGAAGAGAATGAAGATGTTTTCAAAGGCAAACAAATAGAAAAAGAATTAGAGAAAGGAGAAGTTGATCTTGAGGGAGAGCTTATTTATGCTCTTAACACACTAAAGAAGGTAAGAAAGTAAAATGCCCAACTTAATATTTAGTTTCAAGAATGTTATGAATAAAGAGGAAATATTTTAGAGGATCTAAATAAGTCAATGGCTAATACAAAGAAGTTCAAGGATAAGTTAGAAGCAAAGGTATTAGAATGTGAAATATTAGAACAAGAAGTAGCTCTACTAAGGGAAGAAGTAGAAAATTCTAAGGATAAGCTACATAGGTTTGGAAAAAGCTCAAAGATCATAGATAATATGATCAAGGTAAAAATAAGGTCAACAAATAAAATAGGTCTTGGTTTTGAACATTTACAAAAGAAACAAGAAGAGGAGTCAACCTCAAGTTCTAAAAAATAAGAAACTTTAGAAGAATATAGTGTGAGAGAAAGTGAGACTTCTGAGAATAAGTTGGACAATAGAAGGTTTAGCAAGGAAAATAACAATCCACAAAAGAGGAATAGATGGAAAAATAATCAACACAGAGTAAAAGAAACTAAGATACCAATGAGGTCAAGGCAAGGAAATTTCAATGCACGATGTTTCTCATGTCACAAATTTGGGCACAAGGCTTCACAATGTAGGACACATGAAAGATAGAAATATGGGAATTTAAAAAATAGTCAACTTTTTTTTTCATGGGTATTGTTACTCATATAATCAGTTTGGTCACAAGGCAATGAATTGTAGGGTTCATGGCAGGAATAGATATGGCTTCACTAGAATAAATTCCAAGACATTTGCACCTTCAAGGAATAACAGTTTTAAGTGTTAAAAGTGCAATAATTATGGACATACAAAAAAATGTTGTAGAGCAAAAATTCCAGAGACAAGTAGGAACAAGAACAATCACAGGAATCAGAAGGATCGAATGAGAAGGAAAGTGGACAAAGGTAAATATCAGTGCATGCTAGGAGTAGAAATACTCCCATGCCAAAATTAACCACCTCAAGAGGAGGTGAGGGAGGGGCTAAGCTAAGAGACTTATTCTTAGCCCCGATACCCAAATGTGACCCTTTGCAATTGATGTCAAAGGGGTATATATTTGAGTAAGGGGGAGAGATTTGATTTAAGGAGAGAGAATTGAGTCAGGTGAAGTAGTTTCCCAGGGTGAGCAAAACAAAAAAAGGTTAAGAAAATTTGAAAAGATAATTGGGTTGCCATCAATGACAAAGGGGGATATTGTTGGACATTTTGAGTAGATGAGTTGTCATTGATGTCAAGAGTGAGTGGTCATTGATGTCAAAAATCAGTTTCAATGAGCAGTGCAAAAAGGAGAGTCCACTTCCAGTTGGTCAAATCCAGTTCCAGGTAGTCAGATGTGGTCCAAAATGCAAAGAAGAGGCCCAAGCAAATAATATTATAATATTTTATTATAATATTAAAAAGGGAAATTTAAATTAATTATAAATTAATTAATATAATTTTATTATAAATTAATTTAATTAACTTCCAAAGTTATTTAAGTTAATTATAATTTAATTATAAATTAATTTTTATTAATTTAAATAACCCTAAAGAGGGTTATAAGGCTAAGTTAAAAATAAAATTTGAAATTCGATATTAAAGAACCGATGTTTTATGGTGTGAGGTATCATGTATAAAATGTGGCAAAAACCTTTGCCTTACACTCTAATATGCTATCGATCAATTTCTAAGCTCCAAATTTTGTGCACAAAAAGGAAGAAAGAGTTTTCATTTTTTGCAAGGTCTCCAATGGTAGAGGATTGATAAATAGGAGTGAGGCTCCTCTTACTTTGCACATCGCTGTGTAGCATAGTTGGAAACATCAGATGGTGCTAAGTCTTATGGCAGGCAAAGAGTGCAAGGTTCGAATCCCGTCGAAATCATTTTGCAAGGAAGTGAGGGCAATTTTATTTTGAGCAGTGCCAAATGAAGGGAATAAAGGGAGGCTTGTGCCTTCCCTTCCCATGGAATTTCTTAGCCCACATGGTGGGATAGCACCTTGATAAGGCGCTCGGTGGGAGTGGTCTCACATTCGAAACCCACCGAGACCTTTTTGGCTAGTGTTAAGGTATGCAATGATGTCATTTACCTTGGTCGCTTGATTATTTTGGATGTGCTAAGGTTGAGAAAAACAAAATATTTTTGATGGTTATAAAGTTTAATTTTTGTCTGAATTAATTTGGATATTGAGTATTTGAGGGAGTTAAAAGGGTAGGAAATATTATTTTGAAATTTAATTTTTGGATATTGATTAAAAAGTTGGAGATTATAAGGAGAAATTGAGTAATTATTTTTATGTATGATTTGATGATTGCTAATTTCAAGAAGGAGTAATAATGTGTATTTGAGTTTGATTATTTATGTAATTGAGAAATATTTTTGAGAGAGTGTTAGTGCGATATTTTGTCATCTAACCATTGAAATTGACAAAGAAGGAATTTGTGATTGAAACAGGGTTTTAAGGGTACTTCTACATCAAACACAAAGGTATGGACACATCTTCCTAGTGAATGATTGTTGAATGTTGTGAATGCTAAGTTGGATTGAAAAGGGTTGTTTTTTTCTTAATAAAGGGGTAAAAATTTATTGATAAAAATTTTGGATTACAGATTACAACTGAGCTTCCAAACAGACTAAAACCACTAGACTAGAATGACACCTAGAAAATACAACAAGAACAAACCACATTAAGTCTGTACATCCTTGTGGATCAACTCCCACAGGCATTGAGAGTCCCTAGACGGGAGACTCTCCCAATTATCGATACTCCAAGGATCCAGCAGCTTAGAAGCCCTTTTGGCCAGGTAATCAGCAACCACATTCCATTCCCTTAGAATGTGCACAAAGGATATAAATTCGAACTCTTCACTCATTCTGAGAATCTGAACGACTATAGAGGCCAACTGCTAATTAACTTCCTCCACCCTTTTACTATTTAAAATATTAACCACAATTTGAGAGTCAGACTTGTAAATAATCCTATGTCATCCAAGAGAAAACCCCCTCTGCAAGGCCTTAAGAATTGCAAGATCTTCCATAAAATTATTGGAGTGAACACATTTATAAATGGAAAAGAAAAAACTGACACCACCAGTAGAATCTCTCCCAACACCGCCAATGCCAACATGTCCAGGATTACCCCTAGACGATCCATCAATATTAATTTTTAAAACTCCTCTAGGGGGTGGCCTCCACCTACCATCTCTCCTAACATTCTTGTTGAGCTGAGGAACCCTACTAGGGCTAGAAGAGTTCACACCATCCCCAAAGAGACCAAGGGCTTGTTGTACCTTCTCCTCCCTAGAATCCAAAAGAGGGTCCACATAAAATTTGCTATGGATGGTTTCCTAAACCATATACAGGATCCTTTGCCAGATCTATTGAACAACCAAATAACTGCCTTGAAATATGTGTCAGTTCTGTTCGAGCCAAATTTTCTAGATGATGGAATAAGGGCCCAAATTCCAAGCCACCCAAAGGAAGGGGGCCTTAGTCGGAGGTCTGCCCAGACTAATCCAAAACTCCACCAGGGACAACACATGAAAACATGGATGGTTCCAAGAACTCCACCAACGATGCCAAATATTTTTGACAAAGGAGCATTGGAAAAATAAATGAGAAGAGTCATACTCATTCTTACTGCAAAGGACACAAAAAGAGGGACCCTGAAATTCCCTCTTCCTCACATTATCCCAAGTGAGGCATTTATTACGAGCTACCAACCAGATAAAGAAGTTACATTTTGGCCAGGAAAATTTGTTCCACACCTTTTTCCACCAAGTGATAGGAATACTCCTATACTTTTGCTTATCAAGAACCTAATAACCATAGGCTACCGAGTAGGTTCTCTTAGGATCAGGGTTCCAAGCCAGAATATCTTTACCCATCAATGAAGAACAAGGCCTCCCCATAAGAATAAGAGCAAGCACCTCTCTGTCCTTGGCCAGTCCCCCAGGACCATTCTTGTGGATCTTTCCACCTGTACATCTCCATATTTCCAAAAGACTTAATTTTTTTAAAGTCCTCCAAACGATACCAGCCTGCTTCCAAGAAAAAAATGCTTAGGGAATGTAACCTAGGATATTGATTCAATATAGGAGGGTGACCATCCCAAGAATCCTCCCAAAAAAGAGCATTTGATCCCTAATTACAAATCTAGAACAAACCCTACTTGCTTAAATTAGCTCCTCTTTTCAGAGTGTCCCAGATAATTGAACCTTTCCCAACCAAGTTGACTCTAGGGATATTAGCCTCAGAAATACCGCTCAAGTATTTACAAGATAATATTTTAGCCCAAATATGATCTTGAGAGGTACACCATCTCCAATAAAGTTTTGCAACCAAATCCTGTCCAAAAAGAGCTATCTATCACAACCCAAGGCCTCCCTCTTGCATCGGCCTACATATAGAATCCCACCTAATCAAACTCCATTTAGATTGATCAAGTTTTCTAGACCATAAAAACTATCTTGACAAAGCATCCATGTCCTTGATGAAGTGAGAGGGAGCTGTTTGTACAAAACATCTATAAATGGGTAAAGCTTGAATAATAGATTTTAAAAGCAACACTCTACTTACAATGGATAGCCATATGAAATTCCAGTGATTCACCTTCCTTCTAAACTTATCAAGCATAGACTTCCAAGAATATTTAGGTAGAGGATGAGATGAAATTAGAATACCAAGATAAATAAAAGGGGGAGTCCCAACCTGGAATCTTAGAATGCGAGAAATCCTGGCTTGAATAAGAGGAGGGGTATTGAAGAAGAAAATAGAATACTTGTCCTCATTAATAAACTGTCCAGAAGCACCAAGATATATGTCAAGAGACTGTCTAATTTTGCCAGCTTCCCTAATAGTGGCAAATCCCAACAAAGTAGTATCATCAAAAAATTGAAGGTGGGAAAGATGTGGAAAACTACTATCCCACTTCCACCCCTGAATGAGACCCTGCATGACTTGAGACTTGAGCAATCTTCCCACACCTTCCGCCATAATGATAAACAAATAAGGAGATAAAATATCTCCTTGTCTCAATCTCCTTGAGGCCTCAAACAACTCTTATGGCTCATTATTAACAAGAACAGAGAATGAGGAAGAAGAAACATAGCTCATCACCCATATAATCCATTCCTCCTCAAATCCAAAAGTAGCAAGAAATTTCTAAAGAAAGGACCATCTGACCCAATCATAGGATTTGGCCATGTCCAACTTAATGAACATAGTTTTCTCCTTAGAATTTTCCATCGAGTGAATAGATTCTGTAGCAATAACAACCCCATCCAATATTTGTCGTCCAGGAAAGAACCCTCCTTGCTCCTTAGAGATGATTTTCCTCAACCATATCTTCAACCTCTCAACAATAATTTTTGTGATGATATTATACACAACATTGCAGAGAGCAATAGGCTTGAACATATCCAAGGAATTTGCTCCCTCTTTTTTGGGTATAAGCACCACAAAGGTAGCATTTAGGGCCCTTAGCATCTGTTTTTTATTTTGGGACTCATGGACCACCTCCAAAAGATCAAATTTGATTAAATCCCAAAAACATGATAAAACTCAATCAGGAATCCATATGGGCCTGGGGCTTTTCCTCTTTTCATCTTGAATACAACATTTTACAACTCCTCAAGGGAAATTGGACCCATCAAGTGCTCATTCATCTCTCTAGAAACAATCATTGGAATATAGTTTAGAATAAGCTTTTCATTCTCATCATCTGACAGGGAGTCCTTGAGGAGAGAGGAAAAATACCTCTTAGTCTCTTTTGAAATATCCCTGAAAGAAGAGAGCAGGGCACCCTAAGAATTCACAAGAGATGTTATCAGGTTACCATTATGGTGAGTCTTAATTGAGTTATAAAATAAGTTTGTGTTCCTATCCCCTTCCTAAAGCCAATCTACTCGAGCTTTTTGTTTCCAAAAAAATCTTCCCTCATTTCCCATTTAGCAATGTCTTTTGCAGCCTTAGATTCCTCAATAAGAAGCTCCTTCGTGAATCCATGATCTCTAATATTTCTTCAAGATTATTCCATCCTCCTAAGAGTTTCCAGCTTAGCCAAGGAAAGGTTCCCAAAATTTAGTCTATTCCATCTCTTCAATTTATGTTTTACAAATTGTATTCGCTTCATAAAGGAATACATAGAGGTGTCATGAGGAGGTTTTATAGTGGTCCACCAACATCACATGAAATCATGAAGCTTAGGATCATGAAGCTACATAAGTTGAAACTTAAAGGAGGGATTATTTTTTAGCCCTAAATCCAAAGCAGAGAGTTTGATAGGCCAATGATCAGATCCCCTACCCTCCAGAATCATAGAACTAGCACTTCTATTATTACCCATCCAATAATTAGATGTCAAAAACCTGTCTAGTCTCTCTGAGATGGAAGCTTCCCCACACCTTCTATTGTGCCAAGTAAAGATCCTATTATCTGGATTTATTTCAACCAAGTTTAGGGACCAGATATGAGCACTGAATATAGAAGAAAAAGGCTCGAGACGGTCCACCCCACAACGTTTCTCCTCTAGACAAGTGATAGAGTTGAAGTCTCCAGCTAAAATCCATGGGTACAGGGGAACCAAACTTCTCACAAAGCAAATGTGCTCCCACAAATTTACTTTACAATTGTAATCAACAGGAGCATACACATTTGTAAGTAGGATGGTTTCACTAGATTTATTATCATGCCCGACCATCGAAATAGACCATCTACTAGAAATCCAAGAGGGGATATCTTAACCGAATCCCATAAAAAAGCGATGCCACCAGCATATCCACATGCACCAATACACTGGCATTGCCCCCTTATCCACAACTTAGGAGCAATATTGAACATACTATTAATATCCAATTTAGTTTCTTGAATAAACACCACATCCAGAGAATGCACATGAACCAAATCATGAACAATTTTTTGTCTGGGGATGCTGTTCAACCCCCTTACATTCCATGAGAGGATAATCATTTTTGGGGGTTATAAAAATAGGAGTCCAATGTTCTCACCAAGCCTGACTCCACCAAAGTCTCCCCCATTAACTTAATTTTATCCTGGTCCTTCTTCTGACCCACCTTCATATTATTATCCGAAAAACTTTTTTTAATTATTTTCTGTTGCAATCCCAACATCATAGGAGTTTTGCAGTCCAAGGATGACTACATCAGTGCCTGAGTAGGAGAGGGCATAACTAAATCTGTACCACTTTCTAAAATAGTTTCCCTTATAGGGCTAGACCCAACCATGTCCCCTATACTCAGATCCAAAGCCCTTTTTTCTTCATTTAAACCCCCTAGATCTGATTCTTTAAGTTCCCCCTCAAGAAGAGACATCTGATTCGGTCTTGTTATATTTGCATCAGGTAGCGACGTTTCAAGTATCTCCATGCACTGATAAAGATCATATAATATTTCAAAACAATTGAGTAGAGCATCTGGCTAGCTATCCTTAAGGTCTTTGTTTGCCCTTCGTCCTCTATTTTGGGCTTTTACTAGAACAAAACCTTCCTTATCCCATTCCCCTTCCTTTATCGGGGCTTTTCCTTTATCCAAAATTTATCTAGACCAAGAGGGCCCAGGATTTGAAGCCATAGGTGGGACAAACTTAGGGCATTTTCTTTGTAGGTGGCCATATTCACGATAAATTCGATGGCAAAATAGAAGAGCTTCATAGTCAAGTTTTTGAACCCATGTAGTTGATCCAAATTGTATTTCAATAGAATCTGGAATAGGATTATTTAAGTCAATTTCAACACAAATACGAGCAATAGAGATTACCTTTTTATCCATTTTTTGTTGTGATGGTCCAACCGGCTTCCCAAGAAGAAGGGCAATATTATACAAAATATCAGTTCTCCAGAATTCCAATGGGAGCCATGGAAGCCGCACCCATACTAGAACCTGCGATGACCGCTCCTATGATGGGTTGAAACCCACATGCTAGGGTTTAATAAAGAGTCCCACTTGGTTATAGAAATAAGGACCCCCTTCAAATGCTTTGTTATGATCTGCAATACAAGAGAAAACCACCATAAAATAGTTGTTCGCACTCGCATTGCCTCCACATCGCATTCAGGATTCCAAGTCTTCTTGACCCAAGCCTCCACAAAGGGGAGAGAAATTCGGATATCCAAAAATTTACCAATAAGGGTATGTTTGGTTAGATACTCCACATATTCCACCATCGAGTCTGGTTGAACCACTAGAACTAGCCTGGCTTCACATCGTTCCAAACATCCATTGTTATTTAACAAGCGGTTCTTGACATGCACTGGAAAATCCTATTCCTTCCAGCCATTTTTAGATGAAAAAACATCACGAGCATGCACACTTTGTGCCAGAATCAATGCCATCATGACATTCCTCCAAATTTTTAGACCTCCTCCGAAAGATACTGCCATCCCTACATAGTAGTTTTTCTTCATCAAACCCTAGCAGAGTAGTTTTTCCTCATCAAACCCTAGCAGAGCTCTTACACTTGAGGTTTAGTATTTAAAAATCAAGTTCATAAATATTGATTGAAAAGGGTTGGTTTATAAGCATTTTTGAGTTTGTTTTTTGTGGAATGAAAGTTGATTCTAGAAGCTTTGTTTGATAAGCATTGTTGGAAATATTGAGTAAATATTTCATATTCTTTAGCTAGGGTTTGTAAAATAACATGAGTATAATTGTTATGTGAAGTAGTGAGCTATCTTGAACTAGGGTTTTCAAATATCATGAGTATCATTTTTATGTGAGGATTACTTGATAAGCAATGTTGTTGAAGTTATTGGTTGAGTGAAGAACTTGAAGTAGGGTTTTCAAAGATCTTGAGTATCATTGTTATGTGAGGATTACTTGATAAGCATTGTTTTTTAAGTGATTGGTTGAGAGAAAGTGATTGAGCTTGGTTGAGTGGATGTGTTGAAGTGATAGTTCAAGTTCTATGAAACAAATAATTCCATATTCTAAATTAATTTGAGAAAGAGGTTGAGTGTTTGTGAATGTGAAACATATTGAGTTTGTAAAAATTTTCTATATGTTTCTATGGTAAAAGGAGAGATTGAAAGTATTTGAACATTGATATGAATAATAATAATATTGAGTCTCTAACAATTCTCTATATGTTTCTGTGAGATTGAAAAAGTTTTAGTGAGGAATTTTTGAGTAGATTTGAGGTAAGTCTTTGAGAAGACTTGTGGACAGATTTGTGTGAGCTTTTGTGGAATCTTACAATACAAATTTGAGGATAGAGATTGAGAATAGATTGGACAAGTTCTAGTGAGGACTTGTTGAGTAAATTTGAGGTAAGTCTTTGAGAAGACTTGTGGATAGATTTGTGTGAGCTTTTGTGGAAGCTTACAATACAGATTTGAGGACAAATATTGTTGAGCAGATTGGACAAGTTCTAGAGAGGACTTGTGGAAATATTAGTGTAAGGTATTTTGAAGCTTACAAGGAATATTTGAGACAAGTCTTTGAGAATACCTAAGAGGATATTTTATTGATTGATTTATTCAAACCTTGAGTTAAGGTTTAGGGAAAATATAGCAGAGTCAATTTATGATTAAGTCAAGCTTTGTGTTAATTTTTGAGGCCAAATATTGAGAATATTTGTGCTAGATCGAAGGACTGTGTTTAGTGCTTATTTGAGGACAAAGTTTGGTATATATTTGAGGATAGGTTTATGCCAGACCAAAAATAGATATTGAGTAGATTTGTGCTAGATCGAAGGACTATGTTTAGTGCAGATTTGATACAGATCTAAGAGCAAGATTTGGAGATGATAAAGTATAGATGATGACAATATCTAGTGGATAGATATCCATTGCCAAGATAGTGAGGATAGGTCTTCTAAGTGAGGATAGGAGCCTTCAGTGGATAGAGATCCGTTAGCCAATGTAGTGGAGGCAACAATTCTTCTAGAATATCACCAGCCAGAGCAAATGAGAAAGGAGTTCTATAAATAAATATCCACAAACTTGATCAGGGGATTGGTGTCTCCTTTGGATAGAGGTCCATAAACATTATAATAGGTAAAGGATTCCCAAGATATTTATTGAGAAAATATTAGTGAAATATTTTATCCGTGGAGTAGCCCACATTGGGTGAACCACATTAAATTGTTGTCTCTATTGTGTGTGGTGATTTATGTATTGCTTTGATTATTGTTAATGATATTGCTATTGATACCTTGAATAATATTTATTGGGAAAGAAAAGTGAAAAGTGGTCTTATACAGTTCACCCCACCCTCTTAGTATAAGCTTATGTTCTTCATTATTTTTGAACCATGTTCTTAAACTTGTGAAGAACACAAGCTTATACTGAGAGGGGGGTGAACAGTATAAGACCACTTTTTACTTTTCTTTCCCAAATAGTATTATCCAATATAATCAATGGCAATATCAATAGCAATAACCAAAGCAATGCACAAATCATCACACACAATAGAGACACCAATTTAACGTGGTTCACCCAATGTGGGCTACTCCATGGAGAAAATATTTCACTAATATTTTCTCAATAAATCTCTTGGGAATCCTTTCCCTATTACAATGTTTATGGACCTCTTTCCAAAGGAGACACCAATCCCCTAATCAAGTTCATGGATCTCTATCCATAGGAGAACTCCTTTCTCCTTAGCTTTGACTGGTGATCTTCTAGAAGAACTATTTCCCCCACTCACTCTGGCTAATGGATCTCTATCCACTGAAGACACCTATCCTCACTACCCTGGCTAATGGATCTCTATCCACTGGAGACTATCATCCTCTATACTCTATCACCTTCAAAGCTCTATCTCAAATCTACACTAAACATAGTCCTTCGATCTAGCACAAATCTGCTCAATCTCTATCTTTGGTCTAGCACAAACCTATCCTCAAATATGCACCAAACTCTATCCTCAAATCTATACTAAACATAGTCCTTCGGTCTAGCACAAATCTATCCTCAATCTCTATCCTCTAATCTGCACTAAACATAGTCCTTCGGTCTAGCACAAATCTATCCTCAATATTTATCCTCTGATCTGCACTAAACATAGTCCTTCGGTCTAGCACAAATCTATCCTCAATATCTATCCTCAAGCCTTAACACAAAGCTTGATCCAATCACAAATCAACACTGCTAGATCTGCCCCAAACCTTAACTCAAGGTTTGAACAAATCAATCAATCAACTCTGCTCACAAGTCTTCTCAAAGACTTGTCTCAAATCTACCTTGTAAGCTTCCACAAAAGCTCACACTAATCTATCCACAAGTCCTCTCAAGAACTTGTCCAAATCTGCTCAACAAGTCCTCACTAGAACTTGTCCAAATCTGCTCTCAATATCTTTCCTCAAATTGTATTGTAAGCTTCCACAAAAGCTCACACAAATCTGTCCACAAGTCTTCTCTAAGACTTACCTCAAATCTACTCAACAAGTCCACACTAGAACTTGTCCAATCTCATAGAAACATAAAGAGAATTGTTAGAGACTCAATATGCTTCACATTCATCACAATGCTCAATCACTTTCAATCACTCTTTTAGAAACATATAGAGAATTGTTAGAGACTCAATATGCTTCACATTCACCACAATGCTCAATCACTTTCAATCACTCTTTTTACCATAGAAACATATAGAGAATTGTTAGAGACTCAATATGTTTCACACTCATCAAAATCTCAACCACTTTCTCAAATCAATTCAGAATATAGAACAATTTGTTTCATAGAACTTGAACTATCACTTCAACACATCCACTTGACTAGGCTCAACCAACTCTACTCAACCAATCACTCAATGAAATAATCCTTTCTCACAAACCCTAGTCCAAGCATATGAACACTCACTCAAATATTTCCAATAATGCTTATCAATCAATCTCACATAACAATGATACTCATGTTCTTTGACAAACCCTAGTTCAAGTTCTTCACTCAACTAAGTCACTTCAACAACAATGCTTAATCTTCACATAACAATGATACTCATGATATTTGCAAACCCTAGTTCAAGTTCACTCAACTTAATCACTTCAACAACAATGCTTATAAAACAAGGTTTTATCAACAACTCTTTATTCCAGAAAACCTTGAAGCATTAATTCAAAACACACTCAATAATGCTTACCAAACAATCCTTTTCACTCCAAATTTGCATTCACAACATTCAAAAATCACTCACTAGGAAGATGTGCCCATACCTTTTGTTTGATGTAGAAGTGCCCTTAGAAAACCTGTCTCAATCACAATTTCCTTCTTTCCAATTTCAATGGTTAAATGATAAAATATCACTTCAACACTTTCTCAAAATATTCCTTAGACACAAAAATAATCAAAACTCAATTATGCCTTATTGCTCCTTTTTAAAATTAACATCCATCAAATCATACATGAAAAATAATTACTTTGATACACCTTATAAACTCCAACTTAAAATAATATCCAACACCACAAGACTTCAAACAATCTTCCTAAAACACCTTACTACCCTTTCAAACATTAAAGCAAATAACACCAAAAATTTAATTTTGCATAAGCCTTATAACTCCCCTTACAACCTTACAAACCAAATCAAATATGCAAAAATTAATTTTTAAATGCTCAACTAATACCCTCAAAATTTTGGTGCTCAAACTTAATGCATACCTTTTCTTCCCCCAAAAGGGTTTCGACGTGATTCGAACCACCATCTCCCCAAGCCTAAGCGCCTTAGCGCTTGGGAGCCCACCGCATGGGCTATAGGCACCCACGTGAAGGGAGGAAGGCTTCCTTCCTACTATCCCTTCATGCACCATTGACTTCCCATGAAAACCAAAGCAATCACTCCACTTAGATGCAGCATGATTCACATAAGCTCGCATTAATTTTTATTTGAAGGCATAGGTAATTTGGCTAAGGTGGGTAATCCCCATTTTATACACACATGGTTATTTGCTCCCCACGTCAGCGCTTAATAATTCAAATTCAAAATTCAAATTTAATTTAATAACCCACCTTAGGGTTAGTTTAAAATTAATATAAATTAATCTTCATAACTAATATTAAAATTAATTAATAATTAATTTAAATAACTTATAAGTTAAGTAAATTAATTTATAAATTAATTTATAATAATATAATTATTATTAATTAATTTAAAACTTCCCTTTATAATATTATAAAAATATTATAATATTATTCACTTGGGCTCTTTCTTTGCACTTTGGACCATATCGAACTTCCTGAAACCGGGTCTTGATCAACTAAAACTGGAGAACCTAAAACTGATGTTGCCCACTGAAACTACCATTGATTGGTGCTGAAAGCTTGACATCAATGACCACTCACTCTTGACATCAATGACAACTTATCTACTCAAAATGTCCAACAATCTCCCCCTTTGTCATTGATGGCAACCCAAATTATTTTTACCAAAACTTGACCTTTTTCTTATTCTGCTCCCCCTAGGACATTGCTCCCCTTGACTCAATGCTCTCTCCTTAAACCAAATCTCTCCCCCTTACTCAAATATCTCCCCCTTTGACATCAATGGCAAAGGGTCACCTTTGGGGCTCGGGGCTAAGAATGAGTCTCTTAGCTTAGCCCCTCCCCCACCTCCTCTTGAGGTGGTTAATTATAGGGTGGGAGTATTTCTACTCCTAGAAAGCACTGGTCTTTACCTTTGTCCTCTTTCCTTCTCATATGATCCTTCTGATTCCTTTGAATGTTCCTATTCATGTCCATGTTCCTGTTCCTATTCATGTCCATATTCTTGTTCTTGTTCATGTCCATATTCTTATTCCTATTCATGTCCATATCCATATTCCTATTCTTGTTCCTATTCATGTTCATGCTTGATTCTGGAATGTCTGCTCTACACCACTTTGTTGTATGTCCATAATTATTGCACTTATAACACTTAATGTTATTATTCCTTGGAGGTGCAAATATCTTGGGATTTCTCCTAGTGAAGCCATATCTGTTCCTGTCATGAACCCTGCAATTCATTGCCTTGTGACCAAATTGATTACATGAGTAGCAATACCCATGGAAAAGCTGCATGTTTCTTAAGTTCCCATTTTCTTGTCTTTCATGTGTCCTGCACTGTGAAGCCTTGTGCCCAAATCTGTGACATGAGAAACATCATCCATTGAAATTTCCTTGCCTTGACCTCATTGGTCTCTTAGTCTCTTCTACCCTATGTTGTTTCCTATTCCATCTGTTCCTTATTTGTGCATTGTTCCTTTCCTTGTTGAACTTTCTATTGTCCAACTTATCCTTAGAAGTCTCACTCTCTCTTTTACTTTCTTCTTTTGAAGCTTCTTCTTCTTTGGTGCTTGAGCTTGACTCTCCTTTTTTGCTTCTTGTTTCCCTTGTTCTTATTCAAAACTAAGTCTTGTTTTGGTGATTGATGATCTTTGTGCATTGATAATCCTATCCAAAGTCTTTGAATTTTTCTCAAACTTGTGTAGCTTGTCCTTAGAGTCTTTTACTTCCATCCTTAGTGAAACTATCTCATGTTCTAATTTTTCACACTCTAGATATTTTGTCTTTAATTCTTTAGCCATACCTTCTTCAATTTTTCTTGCCTCTTCAACCTTAATTTTGAAGTTGGTGAGCTCTTGTAGAAACTTTGCTTTTGCTTTCTCATATTCTTGAGCTTGAACCCTTAATCCTGAGTTCTCCCTTTTTAATTCTTTGAGATCAACAATAAGTCTTTTACATTCTTGCTCTTTTACCTTTGATTGTTCAACCATACCTTTTTCAACTCTCCTTGCCTTTTCAACCTTATCTTTCAAGTCAGAGAGATCTTGTAGAAGCTTTGTCTTACATTTCTCATCCTCTTGTATTTGAGCCTTTAATTCTAAGTTCTCCATTTTCAACTCAACAAGTTCCTTAAGAGTGACTTCCTCCTTTTCTCTTTCTAAATTTTTCTCTTTTCTTTGGTCTTCAATTTCTTCTATTGTCCAAAGTAGAGTTTCTTCTTCATACCTATTTTGACTATCCCTGTTATCCTTTTTTGAACCATCCTCTAGGACTTCAATTATGAAAGTATCATCTTCATCTTCACCACTACTAAACCCATTGCAATAACCTGCATCATGACCGAGTTGACCACAAACAAAACATTCTTCACCTTCTTGTGAACAATGAGCTGCAAGGTGACCTATCTTCCTACATCTGGTACAAAACTTTATCAATCTAGTTATCTCTCCACTGCTTGATTCATCTCTTGAATCTATTTCCATTCTTCCTCCCAAAACAACAACATTGAATTCATCTTCCTTTTCTTTCATGACCATGTGTGTTCTTTTCTTCTTGTATCTCATGGTTCTACTTTTGCCTTTCTTTGCCATTTGTGTTCTTGTAAGATCTTCCTTCAAGTTGTTAAACCTTTTTTGAAGGAACCAACTCTGATACCAATTGAAGAACACAAGCTTATACTGAGAGGGGGGTGAACAGTATAAGACCACTTTTTACTTTTCTTTCCCAAACAATATTATCCAATATAATCAATGGCAATATCAATAGCAATAACCAAAGCAATGCACAAATCATCACACACAATAGAGACACCAATTTAACGTGGTTCACCCAATGTGGGCTACTCCACGGAGAAAATATTTCACTAATATTTTCTCAATAAATCTCTTGGGAATCCTTTCTCTATTATAATGTTTATGGACCTCTATCCAAAGGAGACACCAATCCCCTAATCAATTTCATGGATCTCTATCCATAGGAGAACTCCTTTCTCCTTAGCTCTGACTGGTGATATTCTAGAAGAACTATTGCCCCCACTACTCTAGCTAATGGATCTCTATCCACTAAAGACACCTATCCTCACTGCCCTAGCTAATGGATCTCTATCCACTAGAGACTATCATCCTCTATACTCTATCACCTTCAAAGCTCTATCTCAAATCTACACTAAACATAGTCCTTCGATCTAGCACAAATCTGCTCAATATCTATCTCTAGTCTGGCACAAACCTATCCTCAAATATGCACCAAAATCTATCCTCAAATATATACTAAACATAGTCCTTCAGTCTAGCACAAATCTATCCTCAATATCTATCCTCTGATCTGCACTAAACATAGTCCTTCGATCTAGCACAAATCTATCCTCAATATCTATCCTCTAATCTACACTAAACACAGTCCTTCGTCTAGCACAAATCTATCCTCAATATCTATCCTCAAGCCTTAACACAAAGCTTGATCCAATCACAAATCAACACTGCTAGATCTACCCCAAACCTTAACTCAAGGTTTGAACAAATCAATCAATCAACTCTGCTCACAAGTCTTCTCAAAGACTTATCTCAAATCTGCCTTGTAAGCTTCCACAAAAGCTCACACTAATCTATCCACAAGTCCTCTCTAGAACTTATCCAAATATCTCAACAAGTCCTCACTAGAACTTGTCCAACTCTATTCTCAATCTCTTTCCTCAATATTGTAAGCTTCCACAAAATCTCACACAAATCTATCCACAAGTCTTCTCTAAGACTTACCTCAAATCTACTCAACAAGTCCACACTAGAACTTGTCCAATCTCATAGAAACATAAAGAGAATTGTTAGAGACTCAATATGCTTCACATTCATCACAATGCTCAATCACTTTCAATCACTCTTTTAGAAACATATAGATAATTGTTAGAGACTCAATATGCTTCACATTCACCACAATGCTCAATCACTTTCAATCACTCTTTTTACCATAGAAACATATAGAGAATTGTTAGAGACTCAATATGTTTCACACTCACAAACACTCAACCACTTTCTCAAATCAATTCAGAATATAGAATAATTTGTTTCATAGAACTTGAACTATCACTTCAACACATCCACTTGACTAGGCTCAACCAACTCTACTCAACCAATCACTCAATGAAATAATCCTTGCTCACAAACCCTAGTCCAAGCATATGAACACTCACTCAAATATTTCCAACAATGCTTATCAATCAATCTCACATAACAATGATACTCATGTTCTTTGCAAACCCTAGTTCAAGTTCTTCACTCAACTAATTGCTTCAAAAACAATGCTAATCTCACATAACAATGATACTCATGATATTTGCAAACCCTAGTTCAAGTTCACTCAACTTAATCACTTCAACAACAATGCTTATAAAACAAGGTTTTATCAACAACTCTTTATTCCAGAAAACCTTGAAGCATTAATTCAAAAACACACTCAACAATGCTTACCAAACAATCCTTTTCACTCCAACTTTGCATTCACAACATTCAACAATCACTCACTAGGAAGATGTGCCCATACCTTTTGTTTGATGTAGAAGTGCCCTTAGAAAACCTGTCTCAATCACAATTTCCTTCTTTCCAATTTCAATGGTTAAATGATAAAATATCACTTCAACACTTTCTCAAAATATTCCTTAGACACAAAAATAATCAAAACTCAATTATGCCTTATTGCTCCTTTTTAAAATTAACATCCATCAAATCATACATGAAAAATAATTACTTTGATACACCTTATAAACTCCAACTTAAAATAATATCCAACACCACAAGTCTTCAAACAATCTTCCTAAAACACCTTACTACCCTTTCCAAACACTAAAGCAAATAACACCAAAAATTTAATTTTGCATAAGCCTTATAACTCCCCTTACAACCTTACAAACCAAATCAAATATGCAAAAATTAATTTTTAAATGCTCAACTAATACCCCCAAAATTTTTGGTGCTCAAACTTTAATGCATACCTTTTCTTCCCCCAAAAGGGTTTCGGCATGATTCGAACCACCGTCTCCCCAAGCCTAAGCGCCTTAGCGCTTGGGAGCCCACCGCATGGGCTAGAGGTGCCCACGTGAAGGGAGGAAGGCTTCCTTCCTACTATCCCTTCATGCATCGTTGACTCCCCATGAAAACCAAAGCAATCACTCCTCTTTGATGCAACACGATTCGCATAAGCTCGCATTAATTTTTATTCGAAGGCATAGGTAATGTTGGGTAAGGTGGGTAATCCCCTTTTATACACACATGGGTATTTTCTCCCCACGTCGGCGCTTAATAATTCGAATTTGAAATTTGAATTTAATTTAATAACCCACCTTAGGGTTAGTTTAAAATTAATATAAATTAACTTATAACTAATATTAAAATTAATTAATAATTAATTTAAATAACTTATAAGTTAAGTAAATTAATTAATAAATTAATTTATAATAAAAATTATATTAATTAATTTATAATTAATTTAAACTTCCCTTTATAATATTATAAAAAATATTATAATATTATTCACTTGGGCTCTTTCTTTGCACTTTGGACCACATCGGACTTCCTGAAACCGGGTCTTGATCAACTATGAAACTGGAGAACCTAAAACTGATGTTACCCATTGAAACTGCCACTAACTGGTGTTGAAAGCTTGACATCAATGACCACTCACTCTTGACATCAATGACAACTTATCTACTCAAAATGTCCAACAACTTGGGCCTTCAAACATTTTATTTAATTACTTAGAACTTTGTCCCTTGCATAATTATCCAACTTATAAACCTTATATTTTTGCCATGCCAAGCTATCTTTGACATCAATGACAACCACTGTAGTCAATATTTCCAACATGAAGAGGTTCACCAGCCTTTCAAAGTTTGGTGTTTGTTCAGTGATATTTAATGTTGTTACAAAAATATTATATTTTTAAGAGAGAGATCTTAAAATAATTAGAACTAATGTTTTATTAGATACCTTTTATCCTAGTGCTTATAGTGATGCTTGTAATTCATCAATTCTCATCATGAAATATTTAATTTTTCTCAACTCTTTATCTTCAAGCAATGGAGATAGCTCTAGAGAAGTAGAATTTGAGTTTGATTCTTTGCTTCAAAATTTGTCTATAGCTTCTCCCATGCATCTATGGTTGTTGTTGAATCTGAAATGTATGCTTGTAATTCATCTACTACTCTAAACATGCTGATTTACCTTACCTTTTTGTCTTGTCAAACTTTGTATGATCTTCACTTTCTATTAATAGGATAGGTAATGGTTTCATCTACACCTTGTCATTTTTATTCAAACTCAAGCTATGTTACGATTTTGATCTTCCAATGAAAATAATTATCTACCCTTAATAGTTAGGAATTGAGCAATAGAAATTTTAGTGCTACACTAGCCATATCAAACTTGCACAAAAGTTAAATATTTTCCTTTCACTGAATCAACCTCAAAAATACTTTTTGACATGTATATAAAAGCCTATACTCATAATTTAAACGTTGCCTAGAATTTAGAATAAATGTAGTGTCTCATTGGACAAAATAAAATTAGAGAAAATATTATTTATCTAGTAAATATTCTCTAGAATATTTCAATATTTTATTTTCTTTTCAATTTTTTTTATTTCTTTCCTTTTCACTTGCAATTTATATGAAGGAAATTTCAATACTTTTAATACCTTCTATTGCTTTCCCACTAATAAAGTGGTTCAATTCCATTTTTGAACTTTTATTTATCCATGCATCACATTATGTTTTCTTAGGAATTAATATTATCTTTCATCCAAAATAATTTGGTGCTCCTTTTAATGCTTTGAAAATTCTCAAACAATTTTATTGCTTAGAAATCACATTTTTTTGACTTTTTCATAGTTAAACTTTGCTTATGCTCTTCTAAGAGTGTTGTAGTCTTCTCTAGCATTATTTTAAGATATTTCCTTCTACAAATTTGCTCACATTATTATGAGAGTGTTCCTTCTATAACTTTGCTTATATTATTCTAAGAGTGTTCCTTCTACAACTTTGGTCATGTTATTTTAAGAGTTTTCCTTCTGTAAATTTGCTTAATTCTTCTAAATTGAAAATTTTGTGCACTATGTGTTTTGTTAGCATATATTACATTATTTGGTACATGCTAATGTACCACCTTGGATACATCTTTAGATTAGGAGAGTGTCCTAGATTAGAGTGTGAGTATTTACTTTATGCAATGTAATAAATGCACAAGTATTATTAGAATGTGCAAAGTATTTAATAATGTAAATGTGCATAATAGTCCATGTGCACATGAGTCCATAGAGTAGGAAAGTGAAGAGTCTCAAGAAGAGTGAAGGCCAAGAGTACTCCATATGAAGAGTCACATTCCATTATATATGTGTCTATGTGTGTGTGTGTGAGACACAATGTAGAGTGAGAGTGTGTGGAAGTATGGTGTATTGGAGATCTTTATTCTATCAAGATACTATTTTTGTGAGCATTTGTTAATGGCACTTTTATGAGTTGTTGTAGAAGTTATTTATGAGTTTTATATGTTTAGAATATTTCCATTGACTTATATTTCATACAACTTTATTTTAGATCTTGTGGTTATTTTGCTTTAAGTATTAAGCATCAAAAGCTAACAGTGGTATCAGAGCCACAAGGGAGATTGATAGGAGATAGGGAGATTTCATTTATAGAATTTGAAAGTTGCTAGTTTGGCTAGAGTCTTTCCATAGGGTTGCAAAAAACTCGTGAAGACTAGGACTCAACATAGATTTCTTTCCACTAGATTGAAGGATAACTAGTGAAGTTTATTGATTTTAGAATTCTGGAGATTTGGATGTATTTGATTGTTGTTGTCTAAGTTTTTGTTGCAAAAAATTAGTTCTCAAAAGTTGAGAAGCTTCCTACAATAGATAGAGAAGAATTTCACCTTTGGTTGCTTGAAAGTCTATGTGCTTTCCTCATGCAGGGATTAGTTTTGAGTTGCAGCAAAAGAGTAGACATTGAAGATTAAGGAGGTCCAAGAAAGAGGTCCCCATTGAAGATTGAATATTGTAGATTAAATATTGAGGAGACCCAAGAAAGAGGTCCTCGTAGTAGATTGAATATTGAGAAGAGAGAAAGAGGACAGAGAAGTCCTATTGAATATTGAAGAAAGAGGAGACCCGAGAGAAGAGGTCCCCATTGTATATTTGAGAAAGGAGATAGAATATTGAAGAATTTGGAAACCCAAGAGAAGAGGTTTCAAGTGAATTTGGAAGGAGTAAGAAGAAGGCTAGAGAAGCCCTATTGAGAAAGTTGAAGAAGTGGCCATTGGAGAATATTTGAAGAAAGTTTGAGGAAGAATATTGCAAGAAGAAGAAACTCCTGAAAAGAGGTAATCACATCAAAATTGGAAAAATTGTTGTCATTCAACAACAAGCCCAAAAGGATTTGTGAAACTGATTCAAGGAGAAGATTTTTGGCAAGAAGTTTGCCAAATTTGAGAAAGTATTTTTTGAAGACTTCAAGACATTCAGATTCTTGAAGAAGAGGCCAGCAAAGAGGCCAAATTCGAAGATAGAATTTAGTGAGAGCTAAGGAGGAGAAAGAGGATAGAAGAGGCCACCAAATTGAGAAGTTTGAAGATAACCATTAATATTTTGAAGGCTGATTTGTGAAGGAGGAGATTGCAGTTTTTCAAGGCAGAATTTGAAGAGTTTCAGGACAGCAAGATAGAGGAGAAGAAGTCAGAATTTTGGAGCAGCATTTGAAGAGTTTTTGGACTGCATTTATAGCTACAAAATTACAGAATTTTGGACAACGAGAAGATAGCATTTTGGGCAGCATTGAAAGCTGCAAATTCCATAAATATTGGACAACATTTGGAGAAGGAAATTAGCTGAAAATTTTTAGAAGTTTGAGGGAAACAATCTGAAGAAGCAAAGGAGCTATGATTTCACCATTTTGGGTAGCAAGCTTGGTGAGAAAAAAGGTAGCTATAAAAGTGTTTTATTAAAGCATTAAAGAAAGTGTTTTATTAGCTACATATTCAAGTTTTAAAGCCTTCAAAAATAAAGTCGAAGTTGAGTGTCTCCAAGCTAAAGAAGGAGATATTGTTGTCATCTTCGAACCTGCAAAATACAATAGCATAAAGTGGAGTTAAATTTTGCTTGAAAGGGAGTGATAAGAAGAAGTAACATATGTTGTTTTTATAATCAAAATAAGTGCAAATTTTTTATAAGCTCTATTAAATAAAAGAAGGTCGAATAGTGATCAAAGACAAGGTAAATTTAAGGTGTCTAAAGACACCAAGAGGAGCACTAAAAATTGCAAAAAATATTGGTGAATAAAAGTCACCAAAGGAGTGGTAGAACCACCAAGCACAAGTGGAGGCACCATTGTATTGAAGGAAGAGCCACCTTAGTGAAGAAGGAGCCACCTAGAGTGAAGCCCAAGTCATCAAAGTTGTTGAACATAGAGGAGAAAGAGCTACCATGGAAATATTTGAACAACCACCAAAGAGGTGAAATATTCACCAAGATAGAGCCACCAAAGTTGTACCACTAGTTTGAGGTGGAGGAGTGGAGCATTGACACCTTCAATAAGCACCATCCAAGGAGGACAAGTATGGTATATGAATAGGTAGTAAAAAATACATTCATTGGATGTCAAAGGGTGAGCATGGAGAAGTTAGAACATTGAAGAAGGGAGAATTAGGGTGAATCAAGCACCAAGAGATCACACCGCACAAGTGGACATTGAGGTTGCAAGTTTGATGATGCCACATGGTGTATGAAACATCCAGGATGTCATAACATTTTCAAAATATTCATATTGCTCATTACTAAGCATTACACAATGAAGAAGTGCATAGGAGGAATCAAGCACTCATTTGAAGAGGTAAAGACATTATTTGCCACTTGGCATCTCAAAAACAAAACACCAATCACCTTGGGGAGAATCAAAATATTTAAGGCATCTATTAATGCATGAGCAATGTGAAGGAATAATAAGAATTCAAAATCTGATTTTACCATTGAAGAGCAACATGGATTGTTAGTTGAAGAAGAGCACCATCCAAAGTTTGAACTCAGCTTTGTTGACCATCTAGCATCGAGAAAAGCATGGTATATTTATTCATATTCATGGAGCATTAGGTTTGAGTATGACAAAGTGGAGAGAAGCACCATACGTGCAACAGAGGAGTGAGATTTCATGGAAGAGCTCCATTCAAGGGAAGGTCAAACATTTTTGACCAAATATTTCATGCCTCAAGTTTGGAGGTAAAGCAATTTATTTACAATTTGATTATTTTCCCAAGTTAGGAGTTATAAGGTTGGGTAATATTATTATTTTCTAAGGTTGAAGAGAAATTAATCTATTTGCTTGATTATTGGAGAGATAAGATATAGAAGTGAAATTTGAAACCTTAGAAACATTATTGCTATTTGGAAAGTTTTATGAGAATTTGAAAAGTTGATTTGAAAATTTGAGAAATTAATTTGAAGTTTTGTAATTGGATTATTTGAGTTTGCAAAACAATTTAAAATATTTGCAAATTGATAATTTTGGAGAAATAAGGTTTCCTACATCAAATTAGGAATACAAAACTTGCAAATATTTTTTATAGAATTTCTAAATTTCTAATTGGGGAGGTATAAGGAATTCAACACCAACATAGGTTTGTGAAATTTAGAATTGAGAAATTATATTTTTGAAATTTGGGAGATAAAAGGAATTCAACCTAGAGATTTGAAGAATTGAAACCTTTGTCAAAACTATTGTTTGATCATTATCCAAACATTAGGAAATACAAGGTATACTACAATATTTGAAGAATTGAAAGTTAGTATTTGATCATATACTCAAATTCAACTTAAAATTTAGAAGTTGAAAATATAGGGAGATATAAGGCTTACAACATAATTGTTTGGAAGGTTGAAAATTAAAAAGTGTTATCAGTTTATCATAAAAAATAAGGAGGAATAATGATGTCTACTTAAAATAATACATTAAACAATGATATAGAGAGCATTGTTAGAGAAGAGAAGAGAATTATCATAAAAATTGGGATCAAGGATTTAATTAGAAAGTTTGAAAGTCTCAAGTTTCATTCACAAAGAAGCATCAGAAGAAAATTTTGAAACACTAGAGTATTATTAGCATGTGATAATGTTTGAAGCAATTGAAAATAACAAAGATCATGTTATGATTTCTTTAAACATTGCTAGTATATTATACATGTTATTACTTACACTTAAAAATTACAAAGAGAAGAACTTGAAACAAAAGGAGTTGATTGAATCCCTTAAGAAGAAAGAAAAAGTGGATATGTCATTTTTGGAAAAAGCATTTCATTCTTCATGTAATATTAATGCTTCAATTTCATCTAATTTAGGGTCATACCATGATGCTATAATTGAATGCTTAGAAGGTTATATTGAAGAAGACTTATGATATGATGGCAAAAGGCAAAGAGATTTTTTTTTTTAGGAATCTAATGACAATGTGATATCACTTGAAAGCATAAAGATCAACATAAATGATGAAAATAAGAAAAAGTATAAATAATCTAATAAAGGATATATATAGTGCAAAGTGAGTTAAATGATGAAGTCTATATTGAAGACTAAAGTCTTCAATAACCAAATAATGTAATACATGGGGGTGTTAATGTATATTACATTATTTGGTAGATTCTAATGTATCACCTTGGGTACATATTTATATTAGGAGAGTGTCCTGTATTAGAGCGTGATTATTTACTTTATGCAATGCAATAAATGCATAAATATTATTAGAATGTGCAAAGTATTTAATAATGTAAATGTGCATAATAGTTTATGTGCACATGAGTCCATAGAGTAGAAAAGTGAAGAGTCTCAAGAAGAGTGAAGGCCAAGAGTACTCCATATGAATAGTCTCATTCCATTATATGTGTCTATGTGTGTTTGCGTGAGAGAGAGACACAATGTCGAGTGAAAGTGTGTGGAAGTATGATGTATTGGAGATATTTATTCTATCAAGATACTATTTTAATGAGCATTTGTTAATGGCATTTTTATGAGTTGTTGCAAAAGTTTTTTATGAATTTTATATGTTTAGAATATTTCCATTAACTTATATTTCATACAACTTTATTTTAGATCTTGTGGTTATTTTGATTTAAGTATTAAGCATCAAAATCTAACATGTTTGAATTTAATATGTAAGGGTGCAAATGTTTTTTATGTACGATGATTTATTGTAGAGTAATGTACTTTCCACATGGTATTTCTATGTCATTGTAATTTTTCTTAGCGTTGCTTCCTATAACCTTCTTGTTTTTTCTTAGATGCATCACCGAGATCTAAAATATATTCTAATTGGATGTTAGTCATCCCTTGTGCTTCTAGGACTATGGGATCCTATTTTACTATTATAATTCCTTGATGTATTTAATTTATGGAGAGGTATTTTTTGTCAAATCATCATCCTTGTGTTTGCTTATTCATGGATTGTATAAAAACATCCAAATGATCTAGTACCATTGATATTTGGCACTCATGATATAACTAAAACTTTATCTTGTGCACATAGGATTATCATTGCATGGATTGCTCTTTGATGTAAGAAACTTGTGGTTCAAAACTCTCTCTATATAAATTTACATAGACTTGTTGTTCTCTTTTTATTTCATAAAATCTAGTTTTTACTTCTTCAATTTGTGTCTCCTTAGGAAAATACATATAATATCTTCTACTACCTCTAATTGGATTCTTGCTTTGAATTCATAGCATAAATATTATTTCTTTGGAAATAAATGATGACTTAAATTTTACCATATTCTTTTAGAATTTTAGAATCCTTTTGAGTGCTTCGATTTAGGATATCTTCTTTCCTATTTGGTGGAATGTTAGTTCCTCTAGTTATTTGTCCACTTAAAATATAGTAGTAAAATATTTACTAGTAGACCCTAGTTCATATCTAGGCTTCGTGTAAATATAATTGATATTTTGAGTCATCTATGGAATTTGTTTCATGGAGAAGATAATTACCTCTATTTTGAGTTTTGCCCAAATATTGTTAAGAACTTATAGATTTTGAGTCTTCCATGGTATTTGCTTCACATAAAAGTTGTTACCTCTTATTTTGAGATTATCCCTAATCAATATTTGGTAGAGTTATTTACCCTTGACAAAATTTTTAAACAAAGATCTTCCTGAGCTTCTCTAGATCGAAGTAAGAGTAAGATCTAATGGAGAGATAATATTTTATTCTACCTGCTTTGATACCACATGTTAAAATTCAATGCTTTGATAATTTACATTATAAAATAAAGGGAATTTAAATACAATAGATGCCAAAATATGGTATAACAAACTTCTAACTTTTCCTATAACTACCCTTGTCCTATAGTGCATGCAAAGTCCTTGTGATCAGTGGTTATACCAAACTCATGTCACATGGGCTATGATGTAATAATTCCTAGCATAATTATATTATGGATCTATGTCCACTTTTATATTTCCCAAAAGCTCTATTGAATATTATCCTTAAATTTTTTAATCGCATGATATCTTGAACCCTAGTGAATTTGGGGAAATTAGTAGAAAGTAAGAGTTTTGCATATTATGGCAATACTCCAATTTTATGTAGATAAATATAAGGATATAATATGTTTATGCCAATTTAATAGAAGTAAAATGTTTCATACTATAATCCAATGATACAAACCTATGGATATGTACCTTGTGGAGCGATGAGGATACTTAGATATAGGAGTTGAATTTATGGTAATGTATGGATGTTGATTTGATTGGGCATACACCTCAATTTATGTATAGATATATTATGGATCCAATCCCACCCTCATGTTCACTATGAGATTTTTCCAATATTATCATTAATATTTTAGTCCAAGTAGTGTAGATCAATCAATACATGAGAGGAAATCCTATGGGTGAACTCAAATTCAAATTCTTGTATTATTTTGGATACACCAATCACAAGGCCACTTATGATGATATAATTTATTATAATACCATGATAATATGGTTCATTGAAATATTTGTATTATATATGTGGTATGTTTCAACCCTATCAATCCATTGAAACATATGATCCATAAGAGAAATTTTAAATGACCCCAAAGCTTAGGTATATTCTAACATAATACTTAAATTATATAGAACCTTTATGAGATATGGGAGAGGTATTATATTTTATAGTTCTATAATGCATCCCAATAATTAATTTAATACATAATAAATTTTGATTCTAAGAGTGTAGTTGTGAATATATTAATAACAAAAGTTATCAATATTACAAAATTTTATAGACAATAGCTATTTTTTTCAATATGTTGGGTATAGGATATATTTTTTTAATTTTTTGTCCATTAATTAAATTGTGAGGGTTTTGAGAGGATCAAAAAACCTTAACAACAAGCTCCAACCGAATACTTACAAAAATTAATCCTAAAGGGGATAACCAATTAACTAGCCTATGAATAATACATCATTCAAATCAAAGGCACCAACCAATAACATGAAAGAAGAGGACTACAAATCCTCTTAGAGACAATAATATCAAAATATAAATCAATAAAAAACCACAGGTGGCACTATCACCACTTGCAATCCGACTAAAGAGAGAACTGAGTGGAAGGAAAGAATTTAAAAATTAAATTTCTCAATCCAAACAAAATTTGAATCAACCCACCTAGTGATAAAAGGAATCCATCGTCGAACTAGAAACCAAGGTCAAAGACCAGGCTGATATATCCACTTGAGTAGTTGTGTGAAGTAGGAAGACCAAAAATCATCAAACATCGAAACTAGCATCCCCTGCTTAAAAAAAAACCCAACACAAACTACGTACCGCTGCATATCCATAGAAAATAACTATCTAATTTTCAAACAAACAAAAACAAGCACCATGAAAAACTCGAAGAATGGAACCTATCTGCACCAAAACAATAGTGAACACATGAGAGCAAGCCCTCACAGTCGAGGGGAAACATAATACATCCCACCATTAGACCATCTGCAAATATCATGATTAGAAAAGAGATAAAAATAATAAAACCAACATGCCCGAAATTTCTTGAGGAAAAAACTAAAACCTTGAGATAAAACAAAGAACACCAAAAAAACATGAGAGAATCAACAAGCTAAACCTCCACCATAGAGGAGAGCCCTAGAAATGCTCGATTCTTGAATGAGAAAAATATCTGAAGATAATTCCTTTCTCAAAGAGACTAAAACCCTTTGATTGGTAGTGCCATTCAGGCCACTAACATTCTCCAAGCAAACCTTCATTTTGAGGGATTTGGAATGGACTTCATCTTCCCTGACACTTGAGGGATTTGAAATTGTCCAGATTAAGCTGCCTATAACTTTTTGACTTGAATCTGTCCAAGGATAATAGAGGTTGAGCTCCATATATAATAGCAACATCAATTTATTTTTTCCTTAGGGTTCGATTGTTATTATTTTCCACTTTTTTATCCACCCCTAAATCAATTCATAGCCTACGTTAACTTCTAGTTTTTTTTCTTAGAGATCCCTTCTCCAACACAGATAATGGAGCAAGGGATCCCATCTCCAGAATAGGACCAAGGAGGATGGCAAGGGACTTCTTATCATTCCTAGGAGAGTGAACATAAGTCACCATCGCTTGTTGCTCTATAATTTCCTCATAAAAAAGGTATTCAAACTTGTTATTCAAGGTCAGTTCAAGTTATACCTTTTTCAGAGCTTACACCAAAAGTAGGGACCTAAACATTCCTTCCATTTTTTGGAGAAATCCTCCTATACTCTACAAGGGTCCGAACTCCTTCTCCATATAATAAGTTAGAGGGAATAAAATAATTTTCTACCTCCTCATTTGAGGTTGCCACTAGGGGTATTGCCACCCTATAAGGCTTAGGATATTGCATATTTTCCTTACCTTTATCATAATTTTGATTTGGGACCCACTTTCTGGCTACCTCCTTCCTCCTCACAGATTGAGGGGTAGGATTTAGCCAAAGAGATCAATCATTTTTTAGATGGCCCATCTTACCACAAGACTGGTAAGCCTAAAGATTGTTCTAATAGACTATTGACTGGATCTAGGAGCTCAGTTTAGATACTAAATCTATGGAACTCAGGAGATCCCTACCGATATCGATATAATATATGTTATTAGTGCAATAAATACCACAAAGAATAATGGTGGATATCTCATGTATAAACCTAATTTTATGAAGAATATTTTAAATTCAAGATGTCTTTGTCTATGCATTGAGTACACCATTGATACTCATATTTTGTAATCAAAAGAAGGAAAATATTCTATTTGTTAAAAAAAAATACAAGGTATCCATAATCAACACTAAATATATACCTTGATATATATTTTTGATCAACTACAATATCAACATAAATAGAAGTAATGTTGATATTCCCTAGGATTCCACACTAATCTAAAAATAAAACTAAGAACAAAGGAAATAAGAGGTTCATTATGAAATTAATAGAAAAAATTATGAAAAACAATTTCATCTAGTATCATCAACTTTAGGAGAATTACATTCAATATTTAATACTTTTGATACTTACATGGATTACATTATTTATTTCTGAGTTTATATGAAAGATCAATATTACATTTAGGTTTAGAAAATAAATATAATATTCCTTATTTGAATTACTTTAAGGCTCAAAATTAACTATGTAGAAATTAGTTCTTAATCATCTTAGCTTTACACCTAAGCATTATTTGAAACACTATATATATATATACATTGCAAGAAATTTCCAAATTAGTTTGTGCCATGCGGTAGTCTTGGATTCACAAATTTCCTCTTATGGGTTGGAAAAAAATATTTTCTAGTATCTTTGAACTCTAATTAGAACTAAACTTTTGTAGGCCATAACATTTGCACATGGAAGAATTTTGGATCCATTTTTCATATTGCATAGGTTTTTTTAGCTCTAGATATTGGTGACATCAAATCAAGAGCTTGTTACTATTTTATTGGATATTTTTTATTTAAAAAACTTGGTTAATATTCTCCTCTTTATTCTAGTGTGGCATTAACTACAATAAGCCTATTAACATGTTTTTGGGTAAGCTTACTTATATCCAATAGATCTATGGTTCAAATCTGTATAGGCTACACTTTTTATTTTGGTTGGTATTTTCTTCTTAAAGTTATGTCACTCATAGGAGCTTCAAATTTATTGTAGATAATAGACTCAACATCATCCCTTTCTACCTTAGCTAGTGTAATTTCTTTAAAAGTATTCTTTAGAAAGGTCATATATTCAAATATTATTTTCTCTCATTTATTTTATGACAATATTCAAGGTTTGATGTCTTCAAGAAGCACCCAATATCTAACTCCAATTAAACCCAATGGTGTAGTTGTTGGTTAGTTTTTTTGTATCAAAGAGATTAATGGTTCAATTTTCACTATTTATTTTTTATGTACTTCTCTTATAGTGTGTCTCCTTTCTGAGTCTATGACATGGTGTACTCCTTAGATCCAACATTCCATTGGCATGTTGTTATTTAATATTTTGGCTATAACATGAGTATTATTTGGATGAATCCACCCTTAGCGTTATTGGTTAAACCACTTCTATGACTAATCTATATTAAAAATATTAATAAATTTAATATATTATAATTTAACCTTCAATTCAGGTTATGTTAGCTTGAAGTTAGCATTTGATTGGAAATTATGTATCACTATAAAAGCCCTAATGAATAATTTATTGCAATCATTTTGTGATGTGAGATCATGATCGTGCTTAAAAGCACCTACCCCTTATTCTTAATTCATCTATCTCTCCTTTTATATTTTTTCCATATGCTCTCTTTACTTTGTTGTTCTATCTTTTCTCCATGTGATTGTGGTAAATGTAAGTTTTAAAATATTTCTCGAAAATATAATAAATTCCAACACTTATACCACAATGATCTTATACCAATAACACAAATCAACCTCATCACTATATTGAATGATGAATGACACATTTAATGTTCCAAATTCCACATCATAATATTTTCATTATCATTATAACGTGAAAACTAAATACTTCACTATATCAATAATAATTTTATGGTTATCAATCAAAACATATTTTATAATTTTATTCACCTATCTTCTTAAATTTTTAGAAATGTGATTTCATAGCTTTACTATATTAAAATTTTCTCATATTCACTAATCAAAATGTATTTCAATAACTTCTTTGCTAATATTTCATAAAGTTCAAATATTTTTTCTAGATATGTTTTAGAATAAAATATTCTATTATTCAATCCCCAAGGCGGATGCATATAAGAAGTATTACTCAAAAAATACTTATTTTATAATATTTTTTTATTTGGTTAGTGTGATAACTAAATACTTCACTATATCAATAATAATTTTATGATTATCAATCAAACCATAATTTATAATTTTATTCACCTATCTTATTAACTTTTTAGAAATGTGATTTCATAATTTTACTATATTAAAATTTTCTCATATTCACCAATCAAAATGTATTTGTGTAATTTCTTTGCTAATATTTCATAAAGGTCAAATATTTTTTCTAGGCATTAAGAAGATAATTTCTTTGCCTACCACCTTTAACATACACAAGGAGCTGAAAAAACACAAAACAAGAACATACAAATGCAAACACACAAAAAGTGAAAATAAATAAAGCATACTCGAGTGTATCAACAAGAAAAAGCATAATAAAACACACACAAATAAATAAATAAAAATATACAAACCACACAAAACAAACAAAACAACATAGCAAAACACAATAAAAAAACACACAAAAAAATAAACACCAAAACACAAAACACAAAAAAAACCACAAACACAACATAACAAAACACTACCATAAAAAAAACAACAAAAAAACTAATACACCACAAACCAAAAAACATGTTAATATTATACAAAATATGTTCATATTTTCCAAATTTGTTCTCCATGTGTATATCATCTAATATATTGGTTACAATTAACTATATGGATGTCCAATTGTCATGCTTCCTTGTTCCCTTAGCTAGTCAATAAATCACGTAAGTAACTCTTATTTGTATAATTAGGTTACCACAAAGTAACCTTGGTACATGGGAATATCATGTAAAGTTCTCCTATGTCTAATTTGCATGGTCATATAAAATATGCCTAATGCTTGATCACTCTATAGGTTTTAAGGGATAAAAGTTGAGTCTTCCATTGAGTAAAATACCAACAATAATTCCTTAATTTGTATATACCTAAATTTATATAAGTATACCATTTTTGTGGGTGTGAAAATATTTCCCATATTGATCAACTTTCCTTTGTGATTAACACATGATTTATTTTCCATGTTTTGCAGGTGACTAATTGACTAAGGGTTGATAACCTGTGAAGGTTGAAACTTTTTATTTACTTGTATCCATACTAAATAATTCATTTGACATCCTACCTCCATAATTTACAATAGCTAAAAAAAATTCCAAACCGTTGATTATGTGAATGTAGACATACGGGATTTTGGAAATTTTTTTGTCAAAAGTTCATTCCTTGTCTTCACACTCATATACCTTCATTATAGAACCTATAACACTTAGAAGTTTTTTTGGGATAGTTACTTAAGTTTAATAGAAATGAATAAGGTCTTGAAGGCCCTTGTCAATAGGTTTTGTTGACTATTATCTTCTTAATATAAAATTCCTAAAAATACATGTATATCATTTGCTTAATCACTAAATCAAATATCATCATGCATGGAAGAATTCCAATTATAATTGGGCTAGGAAATATTACAATTGAACCTTCATGGTGTCTTTTGTTCCTTTGTATTTTATTTTTCTGCTTGGTTTTATTATCCTAATATTTTTTTTGTTGGGATTAGTTCTAAGATTGGATTCCTAGTGTTTTTCTTGCTTTGTATGTTGTAAGCGGGTGTTGCTTTGATTTATGAAGTTCCTTTATCGATCTTCATTATTGTTGTTGCAAATATGTGTACGAGGTTATGGATCCTTGCAAAACCCCTTCGCTTACCCTAATAAAAAAAATAGAGAGAAAAATTATCATTATAAGAGTGAGGACATCATCCTTGATAGATAGGAAGAAAGAGGTAATATGTCACTAGTTATAAGATGATATATGCTTCCTATAAGAGGGGTTGATAGAGGAAAGTAAGAAAACAATGAGATGTCTCTCTTCCTTCTCAAAATGGATAGTCTACATAAAGAGAGATTACCTTAAAAATTAAGTGACCATCAACTTTGGATATCCAAGTGAGTGTTCTTACACAAGTGCTACCCTTAGATGAGACAAAAATGGTCAATGCATCCCATAATTTAGAGGAATTAGATTTCTTTGACTTGTTTTTAAAATATAGAAGCAAAAGCAAATCAAATAGGGCATGGATAAATTTTCCTTCTTTGCTCTCAACCCTAAAGATAAGAAGAATAGGGAGGAGCTAAATCATAATCATAAGTGTATAATAAATTTAAGAAGATGATACTTAGGACTATACAAACTAAATCTAGAGTGCTCAATCTAAAGCTAGAGTGCTCAATCTAAATTTATAAATACTTATAGGAATCCCATAGTTTTCAACATCACTCAAAAAGTACACAATATTTAAGGGATATGTAATAGAAGAACATCTAGGAAGAAATCTAAGGTGTGATTAGTGAAGAAACACATGAGGAGGTAGGAAGAAACTATATGAAAATATGATTACGCTAAAGTAAATAATATTGCAAGGGTTGCTAAACAACTCATCTCATTGGTTACAATGCAATGATGTGACACCATTCCATGGATCAAGATGGCTTGGCAAGATTATTGTCCTCTATGTCATTTTAAGAAGTTAATAATGTTGAGGATAAGTTCATAGTAGAGAAGTCAACTCTTCAACATTAGGCCAAAGAAAGAGAAAGCACTACTATAGATAATGAAGAATATTGGATAGTTGTTAAAATATAATTTAAGGGAAAATTGTGTAACGTAATAAAGTGGATGGTTTTATGAAAGAGAAGAGAAATAGTTGAAGTAATTTCATATTGTAAATTTTAGACAATCAAATGATCAAATCCAAAAGTAACCTATTTTCTTTCTTGGATTTCATGGATATGGACATAAAAAATTATTAGAACAAGTGTTAATCAAGGAACTAAAAAAACAGAAATTTGAAGATAAAAAAAACTATTATAGCAATAAAGTCTTTAGTTTCCATGAATACACATGGATGTTATCCAAGTTTACAGTCCTCTTTTTGATATAGAGGAGGCTATGAAGGACACATTGAGAATACTTGATCAAGTGAAGAAAATTTCTAATTGGACTTATGATGTTAATTCTATGACTCACAAGTATGCACTTTTGAATTAACATCATAATGTTGAGTTATAAAAATTTATACTTTTTTAATATAAAGAAAGAAGTTTGTGATACTTTTGTCATTTAAATCTTGAAAATAATTAGTAAAAAAATCTTGTAAAACTTAAATATCAATATCTTTATAAGTTGTATTATTTTGTTTGTTGTTTCTTTTACATTTACATTTAAAAAAAAAAAAAAAAATGTAAAATTACCTATGGATGGTAAGTGACATAAATATTATTCTTATAAGTTATACTTACAAGTTGAAACCTTTTTATTTTAATTGAAAACAAAATTTGTGTTATACATCTAGAAAGATAATTTATAAACATTATAAATACATTTTATTTTTTATTTTACTCCGGAGGTCAATTTTTGGATACATGTAGTTGGCTTTAAACCTTTTGATTCATAGTCATTTGGTGCTATCTTGGATTTTAGGCTAAACTTTAGCAATTTTAAACTATCTACAAAACGCAAGTCAACTAAGAAAAAAACCAAAGGAAAATCTTCTTAAATTTCCATCGCTACACCAACAAAACTATAATTTCCCTCGCTACACCAACAAAACTATCTAAAGAGCCAACATATAATAAAAACTTTAAGATACCGTACCGATTTGACTTTTAGGTTTTCTTCAGAAAACCTTGTTTCACACCACAACAATAAACAATGAACAGGTTAAAAAAATTAATTAAAATTTATATTTAATTTAATTTAAATAATACATCTCATTGCTATTTTATGCAATTATTTTTAGTTAATTTTTAAATTTTATGATAAATATCAATCTTCCCATTTATAATTAATACTCGTAATTATTACGATCCACATTTGGTTCTACATCTTTTTTCATTTAGATGAATACATTTACCCCCGTGATATATGGTGATACAATTCATCTCTACATAAACCATTGCAACTACAAAGCATATTTTTTTACCGTGTCCACTAAAATTTGTTGTCCCATAACGCAAGCAACGCTTTTCTCTCTGGTGCAGGCAAAGTCTTCCTCTCTCATAGGAATGTTACAAATGTTCGAATTAACAGCAAGTCTTTTGCTTGCACCAACATCGTTACACATTCTGTTTCTAACATAGTTGCCAATACGGGTTTGCCTTCCGTTCATACTCCAACCCGGAAATTTCATTGTGAAGGAGTCAGATTAATTGTATTAACTTTGCTTAACTATAAGGGCTTTGGACTGCTATTTTGTTTTGTTCCGTGTGTTACACCAAAAGCTTGCCTCTCCCATATACATACTGCGCCAAAGAGACCATATAATTTCTGGGGGAGAAAAAACAGTAGATGCTATATTCAAGGTGGTATGATTAAATACTAGTATTACCGGCAAGGACGCCCATGATGTGACTGCCGGTTCAATCCTTACCACAGAGCATATAAGAAGTATTATTAAAAAAATAAAAAATAAATAGTAATATGAATATGGTGTATATGTAAAGGCCTTCTCGTGTTATGTGGCCCAGTGCTGTTCCACTCCTGACTTTCGAACACAAAACCTTCGTCACCGTCTTAATATTACAAGCTCGGAAATTCCATTGAAGTCAGAAACCAAGAAACTGACGCACAAAAAGTTTTTCGGATCAACATTGACTTGCTGTCATAAAAGCGGAAAATTTGGACAGTTAGGGATGGACAGTACAATTGATCGTGAATAGCTTTAACGTATATTGACTTTGATTTGGAAAGAATCTCCAAAATCTTCCCAATGGCGATGGTCATTGATGAGCCTCGACATAATTTGCCTTTGTATCACCGTCCGTTAGGCAGGATGGAAAAAAAACAACATATAAAGCTCGTAGCAAGGCCCCTAAAATTTCATCCAATACATCACAATGGCTGGTTATGACGTATACATTGCTTGCATGCCAATATTGACTGATATTGTTTGTTTGAGGTGTGCACGTTTACTTTTTCGGCATAAATAGTGGGGCGAGATGGATAATAGTTGGACATGCCATCCAGATTTAGAGAAATTCAATATGAACTGATATGCACTGTTAGAAAAGACCACATCGAATAATGCGCATTTAAGAGATAATTCTTGCTGACCAAAATTGGTGATTGTGACCTGTTATTCTCTTTGATTGAAAATATCTCACCGTTTTGCTTTTTCTCCATAAATAGTGGGGCGAGGAAGATAATAGTTGGACACGATATCCAGATTTTGAGAAATTCAGTATCCACTATCATTCACCGTTAAAGAAAGACCACATCGAATAACACGAAATTAAAAGACAGTTCTCACTGATCAAATTTGGTGATTGTGACCAATTAAAATATCTCCCTAATGCATCGTAGAGTGCCCATACGACCCACCGTAGAGTGCCCTACAACTTTGAGGGGGCTATGGGGTGAAATTTTAGACTCTAAATGTAATGATTAAGGTCTGAATCCGAAATCTAACGGAAGGCAGGTTATATATCATATTCGAGGAATTAAAAATATAAAGAAATATTCATTAAAATTACAGACATTGTTCATATAGCTTCTAGAGAGATTTATTAGTGTATGTTGCATGAAACAGGTATATACAAGTTAGATTATATTAAATTATCAATTCAACCATTATAATAATATAAATTATAATAATATAATGTTATAATAATAGGATGTTAGTGCTGTTTATAAAAAAAAACAAAATAAATAGATAAAAGTAAAACATCGTACTAAATACACATAAAAATGGATTAATCGAATATGTCTTCAAGAGAGATACTAGAAGCATCATTTGATAAATTTTAGAAGCGTTAAAGTATCAAATTGGCTTCTTATAATTCCACTTCCATTTTTTTCAATCGAAAGGTTCCCTGAAAGCTTACATAGCTACTCAAACGGAAGAAGGCCTTAAATGAAAGCTTACATAGCTACTCAAATGGATGAAGACCTTGAATAAAGGTCCCCTGAAAGCTTACATAGCTGCTCAGACGGAAGAAGGGCTTGAATAAAGGCCTCCTGAAAGCTTACATAACTGCTCAGACGGAAGAAGGCCTTGAATAAAGGTTCCCTGAAAGCTTACATAACTTCTCAGACCGAAGAAGGCCTTGAATTTGTTGAACAACGAATTTATCAGAAGGTTTTAATTTGAACTTAACAAGCAACTTTTGCTAAAGAATTCACTGATCCCATAGATCAACCCATTTAAAGAGACCTTTCTTGCTAAGGCTTTTACGTCACAGATTAGGCATATCCACATCATACATATCATTTGCCTGCCAAAGACAAATAGCTTTGGAAGAAAGAGTCCAACCTCTCCTATCATCTAAAAAATCTCATTTAACCATTCCAACAACCTCTTTTCAAATGGAAGAAATAGTTTTCTGGAGTTTGGAAATTTAAGGTCTTAATGCAGCTAAAGGTTTTTGCTTGGTTGGTGATGATGCAAGGTCTGCAAAGCAATCTCGGTTAGTCAAATGGATGTGTAGTTTTGATTCTTGTTCTAGTTGTGGTCGGAGTGAAACTATTAAACACATCTTTTGGGAATGCCCAAGAATAAGGAAGGTTTGGAGAGAAGCGGCCTGGCTTTATGGCAGTGTTTCTCAGGGTCATCTTGGGTGGAAGAAGGTGGTTTTTGATGACTCAATTGATTGTGCATCTCATAGGAGGATGTTTTGGCATGTTATCAGGATCTCTATTCTTTTAAGCATTTGGAAGGATAGATGCAGCTTGGTTTTCAGCAACGAGAAGGCCCCTGTTGATGCTATTATTAGTAGAGTAGCTAGTTTTGTTTATGGTCAAATTAAGGATTTTAGGGATGAGATTTTGAAATATTGCCTCAAAACAAATAAAAGTGCTAGATCTCATTGCTTAATTTTATTTCGCAAGGTGACATAATAACTCTAAGACGTAATCATGTATTTTTTATCCATTCTTTAATATGAAATATCTATTCAATTAAAAAAAAATGGACTAACCTGCTAACCTACTTGATATCATCACTTTAATTTTGAAAGTCTTTGGATTTTGTTAATAAGTCATTTTACCATACTATTCAAGACCTATGACTTTGTACTATTTTATTTTTACTGTCAAATTTTCTCCACTATATTATTTAGGTAATGTTCATAAAACTTTATTAAAGTATGTACTTTATAATTATAAAATAGTGAATCATATCCTTTTCCTCAATGAGTTAATGAATGATAGGTATAGTATTTACATGTTCATATTTAATTTATGGATTAGTACTTTTTGAAAATGAATTTTAATTTTTAATTTTTTTATTTTTGATTAGGTATATTATATTTTTGATGATATATAAATAAAATTTAAAATCTAAGGATATATATCTAAAAACGTCGAGAGTTATCAATCTCCAGGCACCTATCTCATTTCTTGGGGTGTCATCTTCAAGATAGGCACCTCGGGATTAATAACTCTCGGCGTTTTTAGATATATATCCTTTATATCTAAGCTAGTTAACCCAATAATATATATATATATATATATATATATATATATATATATATATATATATATATATATATATATATATATATATATGAATAATACTTTTTATACACATCTACCATAGGGATTGAACCTTAATCAATAATGCAAGTGGTGTCCTTGACATTCTTGTGTCCTTGACATCCTTGTGGGTTGAATACTTTTTTATTTTAATAAGATAACCTCCATAAAAACTATACATGGCTTATTAAAAGCCTCAAAAATATGTGACCAGGGTTTAATCCCATGATAGATTGTATATAAAAATATTACTCAAACAAAAAAAACTCAAAAATACTTAACCTAATATTTTCAAATCTTTAAAATCGATATAGAAAAAATATAATGTTTTCAAATATTTAAAAAGAGTATAGAGAAGAAAAAAATAATAGAAAATTTGTCTTTCAATTTAATATTTGCTTCGATAAAGTGGAATACATCGATAGAGCAAAATATGTTGATAGAACCGAATATGGTGGGGGTTATAGAGACAGACAAAATAAAAAATTATATTTTCTTCAACCATTTGCCTTCACCCTTTTCTTACCCTCTCATGTGTTTTATTCTATATGTGCCATGTATTTTTATATAATATCTGAGATAACCTTTCAAAAAGAGAGTTTATATTTAATCATATTATTTATTCAATATTCATGTAAAATTTAATCTTCTATTCTTATAATTTTTCAAAATTAATTTCAAAATATTAGAACTATAAGGTATGACAATTTTTTTTAAAATGTGTTATACTATTTTTTCCATTGAACTTGTTTGGATTATTAAATTCTCCTCAGGAATCTCACATTCCTTTAGAGGTCTTCCATAAACCATCATATTTTATGAACCCATGTTTCTTCAATAGATCATCACATATTTGAACCGACCCTTAACAATAGACATGGTAAAACAAGTTGTGGAATCTTCTAGCCATTTTTTGAGTCAAGACTTCAATTTATTAAAATCAAGAAATTCAAAAAAAATCTAAAATTATTAAAATCAAGTCAAAGAAATTCTAAAATTATGCAACTATACCAAGCCAAAAGAATCGTTATTGTAGAAAATGAATCTCAATTCCCATATCAAATACATATGATCCCTCATTTTGATGTTTGCATTCTTTAGCTTTCTACTGGATTTGTCTTAAAGAGTTTTATAACCAAAAATTAAATGGATAAATCATAGAGATGGTAATCATTTCACCGATTTGCAGCAAAACACCGCAAAGGAACACACATCATAACTACAAAATATAACGCTACTAATTTTAACGGGACAGATCACAGATTAAGCCAATGGGGTTGGAAAACAAAGCGGTCTTTGCTTAATACACCCCACAAAAGGCATATTGGTAACCCTAGCAAAGCCAAAGTAATCCCAACTTCGAAATTCATTAGTACTCGTCATTCCAAATGAAGGCACCGATCGCATAATTTCGCTTGTACGCAACATATCCTCTAACGGCCAAACCATACTAGTGGAAGAGAAGGTCCAGCCTCCATTCAGGCATGGATTCGTATTCCTCCTTGGAGTATCATGGGTAATGCAGAGGCATCTGAAATGTAGAGGGCCCTTCCTCTCATTGGTTCCTGTCATTGCCATGGAAAACAAAATAATTCAAATGAAGAAATTTCGTGTGCTTATGGTTGTCCTGCACCACATTTCATTCCCATCGCACAAGTTTCAGTAGATCTTCGATAGAATGCACGCACTGCATCAGCCTGCAAAGACCTCTACAAGTATGTTTCTGCTTCTTCTTCGCACCGCAATATTTATCCCCCATAGGCATTTTTGAGGAGAGGGAATATGATGTATGCAATCTTAACACAAGCAAGAAACGAAGTTATGAAATTGTATATAAACCTAAGATATATAAAGACGACAATTAATTTTTAATAAATTTATTGTGATAGTCTTCTTTATTATTTTTTAATGAATTTATTGCAATAATAAGAGTGAAACATAGAAATCCAAATATTTTAAATGTTTGCAACGATTGGTCAATTTTTTTAGTTTAAATATTTTAAATTTTTTTGTTAATGTCGACTTTTTTAATAAAAAAAAATTGTTTACGGCGTGACATGTATGTGGGAACGCCTTTCGACATAATTAAATTAAAAATTTAGATGCCCTTATAAAAATTAATGTGTTTATCAAATACTAAGAACCAACAATTTTCTTGTGAGAAAAGGAAATAATGGGAAAAGGAAATAAAGGTGAGTTCTAACTTAGAAAATGTTATACACCTCTGAAATATTGGTTATAATGGATAAAATGATAAGCGTCCTTTTATCTTTGATATTTATAAAAAAATATAATTTGGTGTAAGGATTAAGTTTGTATGTTAAATGTAATATATATAGTATTTACTGTAATTTTTTATTTTTATAATTATGTTATTAATTTAATTTTATATTTATAATTGTTAAATAATTTTTTAAGAAAGTTTTTCAATCTTATAATTAATTAGACTTTGTAATATATAATGTTATTCAATTCATTTACATATATTAAATTGAACTAAACATATAATATATGTAATTATAAAGTCTTGGTGGTAAACAATAAAACTAGAAGCCTTCAAATATTTTTTTCAATCGATTGTGGGTAAAAAGAAACTCTGTACCAAAATCTATAAATGAAATTCCTCTCTTAGAATAGTTAAGGATTGAACAAACCCTCTAAATAGAGTTTAATCACCTTCTTTAGGAAAGAGGTTATCAAGATATTATTTTTATTTAGGAATCTAAAATTGAGGCCAATAATTGAATCAGTTAAGAATTCCATTTGGAAGCAAGTTGGTTTTGTTACCAGCCCTGCTATTGGATTTTCTAGGGGAGTGTTTTACTTATAGGATATGTCAATGGTGGACGAATACATTATTTCTTCTTTGGAAAGATTCATCAACATTTTTTTTTTTTTGTAAAACCTCTAATCAAAGGTGGATCATGTCAAATGTCTATGCTCTGAATTTAGGCCCTAGTAGAATATCTTTTTGATCCTTGCTACTTTAAATGAGAGATATTTTCAAAGAGGAAGCTTGGGTTTTAGCTAAATATTTTAAATCCCCTCTATATCCTTCAGATAAAAATGTGATAACTATCCCTATGAAAGAAGCATAGAAGACTTTTTAGACTTTGTCAGTCAATGTGATTTTATGGACCTAGACTTGAAAGGTTCTAGGTTCACTTGGAACAACAGATATTTGAGGTACCAACTTATTCTCATAAGATTGGACAAAGTGTTGATATCCAAGCAAAGCTTACCTTTTTTTGGTGATGCTTTTTTGAGTTCTTTGTGTTAGAGTTAGTGGGTACTTTATCTGTGACACTTGTCATGTTGTCCTTGACATTTGTCGTGTTATTATATAGGCCTCCTACCTATATATTCTAATTGTATTTATATCAATACATATCATTTTCTCTCATTCCCAAAATTTGGTATCACAGCCCAGACACTCTCATGAGCTTGTGAGCTTGAGGGGGGATTTACCTCATGGAAATCTTCTTCATTTTTCCCTCATTTTTTCCTTTCAAACTACGGAGTATGCTCTTCATACTTTGATGGATGGATCAGAAACCATACGTATGAAGAAATTAATGGCCATCAAATCCAAATTTTGAGAACTTTGAGATCATTTATTTGCTAAATGTAGAAGTTGTTAGCATTCACAGAATTGAAGGATTAAATACACAGCTTGCAAGCTTAGAAAATTATAAAAAATTGGTCACATGAGCACTTGTCTATGAAAATAAAAATAAAAAACCAACTTAATTTTGGAATCAACAGAAAAATAAAAATAAAAGACAACTTAATTTTGGAATCAATTGATTATATAGTATGATTTCAATTAAATACGTTGCAAATATTTTTAATGTGATTTTGGTTAAATATGTTATGAATATTTCCAATGTGATTCCAATTAAATAAGTTGTAAATTCTTAGGTTTGTTAATTAATGTCATCTCGAAGCTATATAGACTTAGGTTCACTTCGAAACGTTAAGAAATTTTTCAAATTTCTAGTTTTAGAAATCTATTAATTTTTTTTTAAATATTAAGGTTGCGAAGGGGTTTTTGAAAGGGCCCCAACCCTTTTACAAACTAAAAGAAAGATCTAACATTAAGCTCCCAAGACTAGTCCTACTGAATTAAAACTAAGGCTACGAAATTAGATACAAAACATGTAGCCTTACACAGACACCATTACTTAGTAAACACACTAAACGAGTAACCTTTGAAAGGCCAAAAATCCAATTTTAGAAGGTCCCCCCATATTTTGCCACCAAGATTGAGAAATGCTAACCGGTTTGGGATCTGCTTGCCATTCCTCACTGAGAGTTGGTTCTCTGTGCACAGGCCCGGTGAGGTGGTGAGTATTAAGAAGAGAAGTGGACATGGATTGCATGTGAGACATGCCATAATTTACCTTGAGGTTGATGTTGAGTTTTGCATGTACCGCATCCATTGAAAGCTACTAGCTGGACACTCACGAGTGTAATCGGGCATGAACGAGATCTCCTTGGAACTAGTAGGCATGTGATTAGTCAACATACTCCTTGAAATCCATTGGATGATAGTATTAAATCTAACAAAAAGAGAGTTAGTATTAAAAAACTTAAAAGGGAAAGACTGTTCTAAGAAAGGAAGTTTTTGACTACTCCTTAAGGCATATTCGAATAGAATGAACTGATGCATGATTGGCCCAAATTGCCATTGTTGACGATGCTTCCAACGTGGGCCCCAACAAATATGATCTCTTCCAACCATAGTCTTACGTATTGGTATCCACCCTAACTGCATCATGTTTCTCCTCATTTGCAATGCTCAACAGCTCATGGGGGAAATCCTTGTCCCAAATTCTTAATTCTTCCTGGTTGATGCCCATATTAGCCATCAGGTCCACCGCCTGGTTCCCCTCCCTATAGACGTGATTCACCTATGAATTATCCAAGAGCTGAATTTTTTGCTTCGCCACTCCAATCAGGTCTTCAATGTTCCAGCTCACCTCAAGGATGCCTTTAGTGCAATTGATGATATTTAGCGAGTCCCCTTCTATGATTACATTTTTTATGTTCAACCTATCAAGAAGAAGGGTGCCTTGATATAGGGCCTTTGCCTCTACAAAGTGGTTGGTTTGAACTCCCAAATTTTTAGCATAAGCAAGTAAGATGTCACCTTTATCATCCTTGATCACCCCCTGGCTCCAGCCTTCCTTGGGTTACCTTTCATAGCCCCATCAAAATTCAATTTTACCCAGCCCAATGGAGGAGCCTTCCATTTAGTTTGAGATCGAGTGAGTTGTGTGGGAGGTCCTGAGGAGTTTGTCACCCTTGCTAATCCCCATTGGGAAGCAACCATTCTTTCACTATCATTTTTCCAGGAGTCTTTGAAATTTATCACTTGTACATTTTTTGTCATTGCATTACTGACTCTAACCTCAACCGATTTAGGATCTCTTTTATGATCTTTGAAGGCCCAATTGTTTCTTTCCTTCCATATCCCCCAAAGGAAATGGGGGAGGCTAAAATTCCATAGTGTTTTGAGCCTTTTACTTTGAAAGGGTGGTTCCCATTGGATGCATAAGTCAGTGAGACTGTTTGGGGGAACCCATGAAACACCAAATTTGCTTAGGATCATATTGAAGACCTCCCAAGAAAAAGGGCATTCAATAAATAGGTGGTGGACATTCTCCCAATTCTCTTCACATAAGTAGCATCTATTTGGTATCATCATTCCTCTTTTGAGAAGATTATCTATGGTGAGGACCTTGTTCAATACTACAAGCCAGTAAAAGAAATTGATTTTGGGAGTTAGATTCTTGAGCCATACTTTGGAGATAGGTAACCACCCCCAACCATCTCCTTCAAGAAGATAGTAGGTTGATTTAATAGTGTAAAGCCCCCTTTATGCACCTTCCAAATCATTGAATCATCCACCTTGTCAGGGTTAATGACTTGGGATCTCAACATCTTATTTAGCTCCCTTAGTGCTTGTTCTCTTCTAGAATCTAGTCCATTTAGATGGATAGTCTTCCATTTTTTCCCTTCCTCCTCTTCAACAATGAAGTCTACAACCCAAATGCCAAAGTGTTGAGATGTTATAGGTTCTAAAATGGCCAAGTTTGGATCTTCAATCAGTGGAGTGTTCTTGATCTAACTGTCATTCCAGAATTTTATCTTCCTTTCATCACCTACTCTCCATATTATTCCATTTTTTAGCAGGGTTTTGGTTTTGTGAAGATGATTCCAGAAGAAAGAGCCCTTTGGAGGGTTTTGTTCCTCAATGAGGTTTCTACCCTGTCTAAGGTACTTTACCTTAAGGATCTGGATCCATCCAATATTATTCTCAATAAGTAGCTTCCATCCCAGTTTAGCCATGAGAGCATGGTTCATTCTATGCATTTTCCTGAAACCAAGTCCTCCTACCTCTTTTCTAGAGCAAACCTAGTCCTAGGCCACCAAAGCCATCCTTCTCCTCTCTTCCACTCCTGACCAAAGGAAAGTCTTCTAAATTTGTTCAATTTTCTCACATATTCTAACAGGCATTTTGAACAGAGACATGAAGTAAACAGGTATGCTCTAAAGGGTAGACTTCACCAATTGGGCTTTGCTAGCCTGATTGAGGAGGGAGCCCTTCCACCCTGCAAGTTTTTTTCCAATTTGCTCCACTACCAGGTTCCAAAGGTTTTCTTTCATTCTCCCTTTAAAGAGGGGCATGCCTAGGTAGGTGGAGGGAAGATCCCCTATTTCACAGCCAAAAAATTCTTGCAATCCATGCTTGCCTCCTTGGGGGGTGTTGAGGAAAAAGACTTTGCTTTTAGAGAAATTGACCTTCTACCCAACAACCTTCTCATAGATGCTCAACAAGTTTTTAATCTCTTTTGCCTAGGGAATTGAGGAGCTAGTTACCAGTATGGTGTCATCCATAAATTATTGGTGAGAAACTAGGTTTAGGGTAGTAGCTAGGCAAACTGCCTTAATTATACCAGTTGATATGGCCATTGTGATTGCCTTACCCAATGCCTCAGCCATGATTATGAAGAGGTAGGGTGATAGGGGATCCCCTTGACATAGTCCCCTTTGACTCTTGAAGTACCCTATCACAGCTCCATTCACAATCACCAAGAACATTGCGGAGGATATACACTCCATGATCAACTTGATCCATTCCTAGTGGAAGCCAAATTTAGCAAGGACTCTGATAAAAAAATCCTAGGAAACCCTATCATAGGCCTTGTTCATATCCAATTTTAATAACAAACCAACTTTTCCACTCATGTCCACTGAATGAATAACTTCATGAATGGTGATTATCCCATCTAAGATTTGCCTACCCATTATGAAGCCACCCTGGTTGGAATCAATGATGAAAGGGAGGATAACTTTGATTCTATTGGCCATTACCTTGGTTAAAATTTTGAAAAGAGTATTACATAGGCTTATGGGCCTGAAATCCTTAAACTCTTTTGCCCTTGCTACCTTGGGAATGAGCGCAAGGAATGTTGAATTAACATCCCTTGGGATGTGGTGGGATTTTTGAACTTCACTAATGGTTGTAGTCACATCAACTCCAATAATATGCTAGAATATTTGAAAAATATTGTGGGAAAGCCATCCAGCCTAGGGGCTTTCTCACCAGCCATTGCAAAAACAACACTTTTTACCTCTTCCTCTTTAAAGGGGCTAGTCAGATAAGAATTATGTTGCTCAGTTACTAAGGGTGGAATGTTCTAAAGAAGGTCATTCATTGTAGTCTCTTCCACCCTTTCAATAGTGCCAATAAGATTCTTAAAGAAGTTTATAGCTTCCTCCTAGATTTCTATGATGTCATTAGTACTTGAGCCATCCTCCCGAAGGATTTATTTTATCTTATTATGACTTTTGTGCCTGAGGGTGGACACATGAAAAAACTTAGTGTTACGATCCCCCTCCTTGAGCCACAAAGCTCTTGATTTTTATCGCTAGAACATTTCCTCACATGCTAGGGTATTATGATATTATGATAAAAGTTGCTTTTCCTTGTCCCTAATTTCTTGTGATAAGTAACCTTCACTGATAATTGTCTCAAACTCCATGAGTTGTTGTTTTAGTTTTACTTTTCTATGGAATAGATGTCCAAAGACATTTCTATTCTAGGCTTTCAAATTGTGTTTTATGAATATGAGTTTCTTGGCAACCTATGAAATCAATGGCCCCATGAAATCATTCTTCCACCATTTTGCTATGCAAGATTCAAGGTTCTTGTGCCTCAGCCACATCGCTTCAAAGTGAAAGGGACATCAAAACTTCCTTCTGCTAGTCTATGATTCCAAAACAAGGGGATTATGGTCTGAACCAACTTTTGGGAGCGCACTCAAGGTAGCATCTCCAAATATGAGTAGGCCCTCTTGCGAGATCAAGAATCGATCTAGTCTAATTTGGATTAATTGTTCACCTAACCACCTATTACTCCAAGTATATTTGACCCCCTTGAGGTCCACATCCATCAACCCATTCTCATTTACAAATTGTTCAAAGTCTTCCATTCCATATATAATATTAGGATTTCCACCTTTCTTATCTGATGGGAATAGAGGGGAATTGAAGTCCCCAACTAAGACCCAAGCAATTCCTTGGAATTCCCTTCTCATCATGCTCAATTTTTTCCATAGTTGTCTTCTTCCCATACTAGTATTTGGGGCATAAATGTTAGTCAACACCCAACTTATCTTAGTTTCCTTGCAATAGAAAAACACATTAGTCAATCTATTTGAGGTAGATATTACTCTCCCCTCCACATTATTGTGATTCCACATGCACAACAATCCACCTGAGGCTCCAGTCATAGGATTGGCAACAAAACTAGCCTCCTTCCAAATAGCTCTTCTTATTTTCTCTATGTTTTGCTCCTTCAATTTGGTTTCTTGTAGAAGAATAATTTATGGATTCAAGTCTTTCCTCAATGATGACACTAGGTGATGTTTGGATGGGGCATTGAGGCCCCTGATATTCTAAGAAATGATCTTCATTTTTTAGATTTGGTCGGGTGTTTCTTCCCACCCAGATTGAGGGTCAATTGTGTTCCATTAGCTACATCCCTAGTCATTTCCCTTTGTCTAATTTTAGATTGTGAAGGTCTGCCCCACTTGGGATCGTAACCTACATCTACCCCTACTTTCCTTGAACTTCTAGTAATTTTATTAGGGTTGCCCTGGTCCTTCCTAGATTCTTTGCCTCTAGGAGGTTTATCATGCACTTCCTCACCTCCCTCCATTTTCCAAACATTGAAACTAATTCAATAGTTGTGGTTGGAGGTGCTTCCATATTCATGTTCACACATATCCATGCATGGATAAGTCGTGATATTGCCACCGTTATAAGATCAAATTCTCTCAATTATCCTATATTTCATGTGATTCCCTCAAATATTTCCTCATAAAAATAGTGGAGAGGAAGGTCATGAAACTTGGTATAAAATGGATCTTTATTGATGATTGGCATGTATGGGTCAAAATCCATCATCCATCACTTAAGGAAGAGATCACGATGGCCAAAAAACTAGGGTTCCCATTGGGGAATCCATTCCAAATTCTGTTCAAAATTAAGTTAGACCAAAACAAATTGAGCATCACCATGATATCCATGTGCCTTAGAAGGCACCAATTCTTCATTGCCCACTTTTGTATAAAATATAGTTCAAGTCTTACCCCAAGGAACTTACCAACCAAACATTGGTCACCTTGATCCATAGATATTTTTTCTAGCTCATCGGGAACTACCAAACCTTCATCCACTAGAGATATATTAAATTACAATTAGGGATATTATATTTTCCTTTCATTGCATGCAACCAAGATCTTACCCCGAGGTCAAAATACTAGTTCTAAACCTCAATAACCTACTCATCTCCCACCCTAGTAGCATTCAAAATTCCTAATCCAAGATTTCTTACCTGACTTCCCAAAGACTCAAACCACTATTTGTCATATTATACCATCTATAAGACTCATATCTCATTGGTGTTCCAATGGGATAGGGTTTAGTGGCTCAGTATATCTAGATCCTATAAAATATACTCACTCCAATCAATGTGCAACACTTAATTTACATTAAATGTCTTCCTATTGACTTCAGTGTAACTTGCTGTAAAATTAAAAAAATTCAAACAATTTTCTACTAGTTGTAGATAATAATTAATTAAAGATAGCATCAAACTGTCATGTGGAAATCTTAGGGTGAAATTCTTGTTGTGAAATCTTTGTAGAAATTAAGATTATTATTTATTGTCTCAAATTCTTATAAATTTCCATTGATAAATCAGTGCATTCCCATCAATTATAATTGTAAAACATTGTTTGAAGGTGGATATCTTAATTGAATTAACGCTAATTAATTCAAATAACAATTTAGTGGAATATCCAATTATTTTGATGCACTTGATATGCATGGTAATTACGATTTGCAGTTTGAGAATGAGGGATTCATATTTAGCATTATTATTGGTGCAAGGGAAGTGGAGTTTGAAAGGGGATAGGGACCTATTGGAGTTTTATTTTGTGTCCTTAAAATTCTAGCAGTCACATCACATAATAACTCTTGATACAATAGTATCACAAACTCTGATCAATCTACCTCTTTATTTTGGGAAAATATTTGTCCTAATAGAATCTAAACAAACCAAAAAGGGTTAGGATATCCTTGAGGTAAAATTAAATATTTAATAGTATAAGTTCATGCTCATCGAGATAAAAAGTTATAATTATTTGACCAAGATTTATTATAGCTCTTTAATTATGCCTTAATGTATAGCATGTAATTTTATCTTTGGGATATTATAACAAGATCCAAGATACATTCATGTGATAGAAAGAAAAATAAAGGATATATTGAGCCAATTATATTCATTCAAATGATGTAATAAACATAACTGGTTATCAATGAAAGAAAGCATCAAATACACATTCAAATAATGTAATATGTAAATGAGACAACAAACAAGACTGCAATAGAGAGGTTTGATAAGAGAAGAAGCCCATAATTTTATTAATATCAAATTTTTTTACAATGAGATTTGGCTTGAATTTCCATTAAGCTCTTTAAATATTAATACAATAATAATTCTCATTCAAATGATGTAACAAGAATCCTTCACCTTCTCGTTCCAATCTGGTAATAGTTGGGCCTCTAGACCTCTAACTTAATATCTAGAAATATTCTCAGATTCTTGAGCACTTCTCTATCAAATACTGCATAAAAATGAAAGGAATAAGAGATGAAAAAGGAGAAAGACACAAAGGGAATACAACAACAAAGACAAAGGGCACTCATATATACCTCTAGAAAACATTTTCTATGGAAAAGCTTGATCCAAATTCTGGCTATAACTGGGGCTTGCATCTGTTATAACTATTTTATTTAGAATCCTCCACTTGTCATCATCTTCTACCTCTAATTGGCTTAGTGTACTACAACTATCTTAGGTTATTTCATTGAAAAATCTATATTTTATCTATTGTTGAGTCTTTAGATTCTCCAAAATAAAAAGTGGTAAATAGTTGTACGACATTTTTGTGTCTTTATCTATTCCTATGGTGGGCCCTTCTTTGGTTTTTCCTCTTTTGGTTGACTCAGTCCCAGTAGAGTCATAATTTGTTTCCATGCTTCTATCACTAAAAAAACGTTGTAGAAGTAATGGCATACTTTATATTTAACAATTGTGAAGGAGTCCTTAGATTAATTGTATTAACTTTGCTTAACTACAGGAGCTTTGGACTGCTATTTTGTTTTGTTCCGTGTGATACAGCAAAAGCGTCTCCCATATACATACTGCGTCAAAGAGACTATAATTTCTGGGGGAGAAAAAACAGTAGAGGCTATATTCAAGGTGGTACGATTTTTAGAAGAAACGTGACGTAGAAGCTTTGGCAACCCTCAGCCACCTAGTGTGGTCAAAATATTCCATATTTATTTCTAAAACGAAAGAGTCAGAGCATGTTCATTCGATAAAATAGTAGTATGAGTATGGTGGATATGTAAAGACCTTCTCGTTTTATGTGGCCCACTGTTGTTGCACTCCTGACTTTCGCACACAAAACCTGCGTCGCCGTCTTAATATTACAAGCTCGGAAACTACATTGAAGTCAGAAACCAAGAAACTGACGCGCAAAAAGTTTGTGATCAACATTGACTTGCCCTCAAACAGGTGGAAAGTTTGGACAATTAGGGATGAACAGTGCAGTTTATCGTGAATAGCTTTAACGTATGATGACTTCGATTTGGAAAGAATTCCGAAAGTCTATAATATTAAAGATATGTTAATATTATAGATATTGTTCATATAGTTTTGAGATAGATTTATTATAGTGTATATTATATGGAACGGGCATCTACAAATAATTTTTTTTACGTAAAAGTTAGATTATATTATATTTTTTTAAAGAATTTTAAAAAATTTAAAAGATGAAACATTTTTTAGCTTAAATTTTATTTAAGAACATTTATATTTATAATAGTAAAAGAAGATCTGCATTGGAATCAAATTTTCTAAACCATATTTTTATTATGGCTGTGAATTGTTTACAATAGTAAAAGAATATCTATATTGGAGTCAAATCTCCTAAATCATATTTCTACAATGATTGTCCAAATTAGCTAAACACTAGATTTTTGTGATGATGAGTTGTTATATTATTTCTCTCTGAAGGAATGTTTTAGTATTTAGGTTGGTGTAAAGGTGTTTTGTATCATGATCTTGTTCATCGTATGCAAAAATATTATTTCACTTATATTCCATAATAATTTGACTTTCAAGATTTGATTCAACTATATATATATATATATATATATATATATATATATATATATATATATATATATATATATATATATATATATATATATATACGCTATAAAACAATACATTATTTATACTTTTAAAAGAATAATATAAGTTTTCTGTCTGTTGGTCCCCGCCCCCTTTGGCGTGGTTCAAATTTAATTTCGATGGGGTATCGAAAGGAAATCCAGGCAAGGCGGGCACTAGTGGCATCATTCGGGATCATTTTGGTAATGTCATTCTGGACTTTGCGAAAAACTTAGGAGTGCAAACATCTCACTTTTCTGAATGTCGGGATTCATTTATTGGGATTCAAATGCTTAAAGATCTTGGTATTCATAGGGCGATTATTTAAGGAGAATCGTCCAATATCATCAACATGCTTAAAGGTGTTTGTAGACCTGGATGGTGTATTTCCAACTTGATTGATGAGTCAAGAGCTCATTTATCTTCTCTAGTGGATTCGATCATCAGGCACGAGTTTAATGAAGGGAATGTGGTTTTTGATTGCCTTGCTAACATAGGTGTGGCTAGCCAGGGCTTTACGGTTTGGCACACTGGCTTTCCTTCAGAGTTATTACACCTCATTAATGATGAGAAGCCTTAATGTTTTTTGGGTTGTATATGGGCTTCTAGTGTTGCTCCTTTCTCTTTGTAGGTGAAGGCAGTTATTCATTTATGGAATGATGATGTAGTGGCTTTACTTCACTCAAATTTCGTGTCCTTTTGTCCTCGTTCATTCCAATGTTTGCTTATATATTTGTCAGGATGTCCCTTTTCCCCTCCTGATTTTTGAATTTCAAATTTTGAACTTCATTCCAACACATTGTCAAACTCTCAGAAGATGGACCACCCTGGCTCTTTTGCAGTCTCCAGAACATTCATGGTGGGTGCTCGCGTCTATGGTGTTTGGCAATAGTACCTATCAATCTCCTCTTGAGAAGGTTGCTTTGTTGCATGGACTAACATATCTCTGCTCTCCTGGATTTTGATGTTCTTCCTCAGGATTGCACCCATGAGAAATCTGTGGAGGAGGTTTGTGTCGAAGGCCTCTGAGGTGTTAAAACATTCAGTTTTTCATGAATTGAAATTAATTGATATAAATCAACATAAAGTTTGGAGCTCGTTGAAGTCGGCTCTGGATCTGATTGAATTTATTTTGCGTTTAGATGCTTCTGCTGCTCAGGGGTTGGATAAGCCAGTGTAGAACTATCTAGGTTTTCCTTCTTAGGTGCCTTGAGGACTGGGTGCTTGCTATTGTTTTTGTTTGCCTCATGTCTATCTTCTTAAATTTTGTTATATTTTACTCGCCCATGTAACCTTCTTTGTAGTGGTTGTAGGATCCTATTAAAACCCTCTCATTTTTTAATCTTATAAAAAAAAAATAATAATATAAATTATTCATTAAATCCATGAATGCTTAGTTTTTATTCTAACGGACAGATGAAATAAAAATAAATAAACTATGGTTTTATAATATTATAAATCTAAATTCCCTTATGATATTTTGTAAGAAATATAATGCTTGGTCCATAATTAAAAGAACCTATAATATTATTACCTATTTTTTTTTAAATTAAACTTCGTGGTTCTTGACATTTGAAACCAACTATATAAAAGAAACTTAACAAAATACGTCAGGTCTAAATCATCGTTTACTTTATAAATAGAAACTATGAAAAAAAAAATTATTTAATAAAGTAAAATAAAATTATCATAGGTTCTTTGGCACGTGATCTAAGTTTTTGCCTCCGTCGATAATCGTGCGCAAAATAGCACTCCCACGACGGCAAGACGAACCACCCCAATGATTTTACTATTCCCCTTACAAAAGTGTTTACACAATTTCCAAGAATTCTCTTGATACTAGCATAGATTAAAATCAACCCCCTAAATTTCAATTATAATGTTTACAAGAAAAAACTTTATTAGTTTATGCAAGTCTCAGGCCACTCTAAGGCGAGCAGGGTTATGCGGTGAATATTAGCATTTTTAAAATTAGAAATGGGTGATTATGAGGATCTTTGATATCGGTTCATTTGTCTATAATTTTTGGAATCAATATTTTTTTAAGTTAATTCATCATTGTATATATCCAAATATAAATATATTTGTATTCGTTGAAAAGATATTTTCAAGCCTGATTTAATGATGATGTTTGTATAAAGCTATAAGGTATTTAACAGATCAAAATATGCTTTAAAAATAACCTTAATTTTTAGAGCTTCAAATGCTCTCAAATTTTAATGTGAAGATAATTAATTTAATTTACTTAAAATTCACATTCACAGATTACCCATTTTTTTTACAAGTATATTTTGGGTCCAACTCTTCACTTCATCATGGCTGGCTTATCAGAAAAACATAGACTTCCACAGTTTAGGAATAGATAATTTCTTTGGGCACTATAGAGATTTTATTGAATACTACGTTGGTCGCGTAATGGCCATTTAATTATACTTTTGCTTTTTCCTAAGCAAGTTTAGGTCTCGCATCCCCATCAATGCTTAAGGTGGTGGCTATCCTGCTAGTGCCTCGAACACTAATAATAAATTTCTAAAACTAATTATGTAAGTTTTCTAAAATCTCTTGCTAATGGTAAGATTAGTCTTTCAATTTTTTCCAAAAAAACTATCATAAAACGTCACATCGGACATCTTTGGAGAACATTTAAAGACTGTTTAAGTATGCTGAATGGTCTGTGGTTCAACACAAGGCACCGCTTTACTATTGGACAACGCTCTCACATTCCTCAAAAAAAAAAAATGCTAGAATATTTCTTTCTTCTTAATAGAGCTGTGCTACAAACTTATTTTTACACTAAAAATATCCAGCAAAATAAATGGGTAAACCAGAAGGTCATACATATCTGATTTAATAAGAGGACAAAGAACGTTTACATAATAATTTAGTTTAGCATAGCATAAGTGACATTCTCCTTCACAGAAACTATACAAGATAACAATGTACGTAACGGTAATAGTTCTCGAATGATTTTTAAAACCGAATCAACTTATCACTTGAAATTAAATTAACTACAACACATTTGACGCTTAATCTAAAAATTCGAATACAATTTCTACTGTAGAAAAAGACACCATAAATCGAATGCTACCATACATATTAACTATCATGCTGGTATTCTTTTTAAAATTATTTTGACCATGCTGTTAAACACGTCTTTGATACAGTCATCCAGATGACATCGGGTAAAGACACACGGAGAAACGAAACGTTTACCTACTAGAAAAATTACCAATTAATACATTTTGGTTTAAAAGCATCTCTTAGATTATTAACTCTTTTTTACACAGCTTTTAACAAAAACCATTGAAGAAGGTTAAATACCTCCATGCGTCATGAAGTGCTTATCAACAGAATAGTAAAACCAAAAGTAATGAAAACATCTACATACTTCCACGAAAGTTAAAGATTCCTCTTTTCAATAAACCAGCTCCCTACACTATCCAAAATAATTAAACTTCGAAAGCTACAATATAAATTGTCATGGAGTACCCTTTCAAAAGTTTTGACAACTTATCAAATTGCCACAAAGTCTTAAATCAAAGTACATTAATAAATTTTAAGGTCTTTCAAACAAATCCAAACACATAACTTACATAAACTCATCTATCTTCGCATAAATTCATATATGTCTACTATTTAGTAGACAATTAGTTACAATTCTTTGTCCAATATTATATGTTATCTCCTAAAAACCTTGATACAATAATGAACATACGCCAGCAGGTCATAGATTGCACCAAATTTAAACAGTAATAATAGCAGCCTTTTGTGTATACTGCTACACGGTGAACCAGATGTTTGGTTCTACTACACCATAGCTCGCCATGATAAATTAGCTCCTCCAAAAGAATACTGACATAAGATAATAGGTGAACATTATTGTTGGGTCAGCATGGCTCTATGTAAGCTAATTACAAACACCAATCACACAGTCTAGTATGAAATCCTTAATTCCATAGGAAAATATTAGAAATTAATTTAACGCTACTCAATTTTATTAAGCTCATTATAAGTAATTCAAATGTCTAGCATCTTGTCAATAGCCTAGCTAAAGATATTTGGATATAACAGTTGGATGTGGTTATATCTAGATTAATCTGCCTGGATTGATATTGCAATTAGGGAGAAATAAAGAGCACCATCAAACATCAAATTTCCTGTTAACAATAGTAAATGAGCATTCAACAATTATTCCATCGTATTGCAGATTTTTAGAAACCACTTCAAACAGTAAACCAGAAAAAAACTAACCTAGACAATATGGTAATTGTAAGGTGAAATTTTCACTCAAGCCACTCCACATGAATTTCGTTCTTAATTGCAGAACAAGATTATTACTGAAAAAAACTGAATGAATCCAAGACTAGCTCGAGACTGTAGCACAGGGTGCAGTATTCCTGGGTGAGGAGGTGATCTTTTAGGGCCATGAATGATCAGTAGACAATTTCTTACTTGGCTACCAAATCGTACAATTGTACCGTCCTCCGAACTACACTTTATGACAGTTAACAACTTGTACGGATGTCAAACTCTCAAACTGTATGGTTACAAATCGTACAATGGCAGGGGTTGTATGCTTTTGCACTCATCCAAATTGACAGATTTGATTTTGGAAGCTGTCGTACATAGTTTTGTAACTGTTCAAGTCGATTTCCTCAAACTGCCAAATCGGATAAGTCGATCTCTGTGGTTCAGTTTGCCAAATCGAGTAAGTCGACTTTGTAATATTTGTCTGGATTTTGGTGTATGATCGATAGAAACTGACGGTATAATTAGGTGCCAAATCAGATGCACCTAATTAATCCATTCTCTAGGTTGTAATTAATCTCTCTTAGGGATGTTTTATAAGGTTTTACTATGCCAATTAATCCATTCTCTAGGTTGTGCCAACCTTTGTAAAGGAGTTTGGGGGAGATTCCATTCAACCAATTACATACAGAAATCGTACAATAGGACTTATAACTTCATTCTCCACATCACCATGCTCATAGATCATCCCTTAAGTTCCATGAGTGTTAACCTATATCAAGGAGTTGCAACAATGCATGAAACTAAGCTAAAAAATAACCAGAAAATACACATACATCAAGATTCCAATATAGATCATCAATCATCATTTCCAGGATCGTACAGAATGTGTAATTATGCATTTTAATTCCATTATAGCATAAATGTCATTACAACAAGGTTATTCTGTCAATCTCTTGCAATAACTCAGATATAAGTTAGATATTACAACCAACAAGTACTCTATTCTACCTCTTAGAAACCAGACCTATAATTTTGAAAATAAGGCCTTATATAACATTGTCTAGGTTGTTCCAAAGCAGTTCTTAAGGCAATTATTTATTTACAACTGCCCATGTACAACTGAATTCATTAATTTGACCTTTTACTAAGTCTAACGCCTTAATTAGCAAATCTATGCACCATTTTACCATGAAATTACATTTCCCATGCTTTTGGATCAATTTCAGTGCACCCTGTATGATTTACCACTACCTTGTACAGTTTTTCAATCCAATTTTACAGTTTGGTTCCTGGTTGTACGGTTTGCCCCTACCTATATGGTTTACAAAACTTGAAAAACTATCAAAACTGAGAAAATCCTATTTGATCACTTCTTCTTCTGGGAGGTGGATATGCTGCCTACATCTACCCTCCCCTTTACTTTGGTTGGTGTCCTTGCTGACTCGTTTTGCTTCTTTCACTATGCTTCGTATTCTACCACTATAGCCTCTAAGTCCTTGACTTGTGACTTATACATTTCTCGTTCATTTCTCAATTTGGTTGCGTAGCTTCCCATCTCTACTACTTTTGCCCCGTGGAAGTTAGCCTTTTCTTGGCAGTCTTCAGGAACTCCATCATATGCTTTTCACATTCTGAGGTACTCTTTTTTAGCTTCTCCTTCTAGTGAGCTTCTAATCGAGTTGCCACCTAAATTTCTTCATTATTTTTAGTAATGGTTTGCAAGTGGTGATTGATATCAGCCTCCATAGCTCGAACACTATCTTTCTTAATTTTCAACTGAGCTTGCTTTTCCAGGACCATCTCATTCAATATCTTATTGTTATTTGTCATTTCCTTTATCTGCTTGGCTTGTTTTGCCATTTGCTCACTCTTCTCAACCAGCTAAGCTATCATTTGTTCTTATTTTGCTTTGATTTGTGTCTCCAAATCCTAAATATTGTCTTCTACCTTCTATGAGATCTGTCACTTTTCCTCTTCAAGCATGTTAATTTTGGCTTTAGACTCAGTTCAGATGTCGAACATATATTCTTCCAATTTCTTTATTTTTTCTTCTACCGTCGTTCTGCTTTTCTGTAGTTCTTCTTTCGTTGTGGCCAATTCCTTTTGAGTGTTTGTAGTCTCCTCCCTTTTTGCCTCCTTGATTTGGTAGATTTGTTCCAATACTATGCTCAACCACTCTATCCAGTGTGTTAGGAAGTTAAAATTCCTCAAGATGATGGCCACTCCAGTAAAAACACTCTTGTATGCCAACTCTACCATATTTGCAGGACAAGTCAGATGATTGACCCTATCCAAGTATAGGATATTTCCTATAATTTGTTATCACCCCTTAAATCAAGTCCTCTCTTCCCAACATTGTTGTTACCTCTTCCCTAGGTAGCTTCCATGGATGTTGTGCATGAATGTTCACAATTTTCTTGTACGCTCTACACTACTCACCCACTCTATTATCTTTTACAGATTGAGGGACACTTGTTCTTCCCACAACTCCAATTCTCCCACGTGGCCAATACAAAATTCCAATCTAGTGCTATTAATAACATGGATCAACTAAGAAAATAAGTGTTCCACCTTATCATCTATTCCACGTGCCTCTTCCTCAGTTGTAATTCTGTCGAACCGCGGTATTTTCAAAAGATAAGTGGATTACATTCCTCACAGTTCTTCCTTTGTAGGAGTCCATACATCTTCTTCCTCCATATGGTGGTTAGAGCTTCCCCCAAGCTCCTAAAGTGCTCTCATCGTATCAAGGTGGAGACTATTTTACGATTTTCTCCTCCTCACTATCTTCTATATTCACAATCTCCTCTTGATATTGTTGCTACTCAACTTTTTCTTGGGATTTTTTTGGTTCAATAGAGCCCACTCGTTGCTCTTCTTTATTCTCCTGGGCCACCTCTTGTTCAGTCTTTCCCACTTGTTGTTCTTCCATCACTTATTCCTCCTGATCCTAGTGGGTATTCATTGTTGTGACCTGCTCAACAACAAGTTCCTATTTTTCCTATGATGCCTCCGTATTCTTCGGTGCATCTCTCTTACTTGAGCCTCCCCTCAAAAAATTGTAACGAGGCTTCTTCTTTGACTCATCATCCATGGTATTTATTCTATCTTCTATTTTCTCCTAAATAGGGGTTGTTTCTCCTTGCCCTACCTCGAGTCCTTTAAAAAATTCAAAAGCATCCATCTGCTCAAATTGTTGAAATATTTGTAGATATTTCACTAATATTTTTGCCTCCGCCCAACACAACTCGTCCAGTTCCATATCTTTCGAGTCTGACTATTTTTTTTCTTGTTTTTGCACCTATGATGTAGTATTTTCTCATACTTTTCGAACTGGTTTTCTTGTCATTATTTCACGTTGTCTCATCATCATTATTTATATTGGTCTTCCTTACCTCCTCTCCCTTTCTTGAATGAGTGACTTCTCCTGCTACCGTTTCCTAGGTGCTTATTGTTCTAGCTCTGGTTCCAACTGTCTAGGCATTTTTCTTCGATGGTGTACACCATCATCTTTCTTTGAAGTAGTATCCTCTTGAAATCTACTGATTTGTTGCTCTCTACTCATTCAATATCTCTCTGGGGTCTCTTTTGATATTGGTGCTGACTTAGCCCACCTCAATATCATCGATTGTCTTATCCTAATTTCTTGAGGTGGCATCAATCCTAGAAAGTGGATCTCTACTTCTGTTATTGCATTTAATAACAATTCAATAGCATGGAAAGTCATTCCAAAGTTCTTCGACCTCTTTGTCAGTGCCTCGTGCATTTTTATTTCTAGAAAGGTACCTCAATCATAATGAATTACCTTGGTGATACCCTCTACATATTGTGCTATCCACATTGGCATTTTTGTGGCCCTTATATCTCTTTTTAGTCAAGCCATGATTGTATTCAATACACACGGTCAATATTCCCCTTTCAATTGGCTCTATTTAATTTTGCATGTTTTTGCACCTGAGATCTTTGCCTCAGTCAGTGAAGTGACAGTGGTAAGTGTAGTGATGAGGTGGTATGCCTCTATTGGATCTACCAATATCTTTACTACCTCCATCCCATCTTCTAACAACCTAAATGTATTTCGAAATGCCTCTACTAAAATATCCACTTTCATTGACCTCTTACCCATATTGACATAGTCAATTCATGTTGTAGGGTTATACGCCTGAACTATTTGCAATAGATAGTTATGGAAGAAGGATTTGTGAAATGGTGGGACTTGTGAAATTACTAATATACGAGTATCCTCAAAAATCTTCCTCCAAGTGTGATTCTTATTTCTCTCATCACTCCACCACTTCCTGCAGGTATCTACCCTATGCTGTACAAATGTGATATTTGTGACTTCAACCTATCCCTCTTCCTGTCCACTGCTCAAATTTTCCTCTTGATCTGTTAGGTGTACTTCACTTCTCATTTTCCTCCATGAGGTTCTTTTTTGTGCCATTCTTCTCTCTTGGTTCCTTGGTGGTGTTCTCATATTAGCCCGCCAATGTCTCTTCCCCCTTCATGACCTATATCCTCCTCTCCTCCAAGGATGATTACCACGCAACTCGCGGGACTGAAACTACCATCCTTGGCTTTACCATGGATATTCTTCTCTCTTGTGCAAGGGACCTGGTGACCTCTCCATCCTATTGGCTTCAATTCACCTTAATGGACGTCCAAACTCTTGTGTTGAGATCATTCCTCCAACATCTTACAGATTAAATTGACATCCAACATCACTGTTTTCGTAATCGAAAGCATACCAAAAATTGTACAACTTGATGTAACTAATACAATGTATAGTTCTTATACCCTTGTACGGTTCTTACCTTCCCATCTGCTTCTAGATCGTACACTATGTTTTTTTCACAATTCAATTTCTAGCCCGTTAGTTTTCAAACCGTCATATCTCCTCCAAATCGTACATCTGTAATAAAAAATTGTATAGTATAATAGTACTCGATACAATGTTTTTTTTGGACTACATTTCCCCTTGTGAATCCATACACTTCCATATGATTCCATACGATTTGCTAAAGACTATGGCTTGGAATTCACCCAGAACTGTACTGTTTCGCTTTGAAATCGTACGTTCCTCCTTTGAAATCATACAACACAATTTTTCAAACCCTAAGTTGTGAAAAATTCAAAATATTGACCTCCTTTACCAAATATTTCACCAACCCATTTACCAGATTGCCCCGTTCCTCCATTTCAGTGTTTTCGAGAGCATTTTTCCAACTCCTTCACCTCTGGCACAATTTATTTCCCCTTGATGAATTTTTGGCTATACTTTTATGGCCGTATAGACTTCATCTTCCATTATTTGTTTTCCAGCTCTAATTATTCTACTTTTAAGGTTTAAATCTTCACTTTTCCCTACAATTTCCACCGTATGATTACAATTTCTCACTTCTCCAAACTCTAATCTATAATTTCTTGCCTCTGAGTTCGTACTTGGATGTTTTCTACTATATTCCAAATTTTCCATTTTTAATGGAGTAAAACCCTAATTTCACTCTCTTCCGGGCTAATTTATCTAAAAATGAAAAGTACTCCTTGGTGCTAAATCATATTGGGTATTCTAAATGCATATTTTTGATGAAATTTGGCTACCTATATGGTCTTTTCTATTCAATTTGCATGCTTTCCACCTTTGTCCTCCTGGAAAATTCAAATTCACACTTGTACAATTTAATGAATTTGCAAATTTTGCCTTCTATTTAAAGCATTTTGAAAACCCTAAATTGTGCCACTTTACACATTTCCCTTCCATATTGCATGAATGATTGACAACTTAGCAAATTTTTGGAATTTTTGTATTTTTCTCCCTCTTTTTCCTCCAACCGCTACTTTTTCCGGTGCATGCTGCATTAAATGGGTAGTTGAAAATTGTACAACCTACTTGAAATCATATAGTGTATCATACAAAACGTAAAACATGTCATATTGTATGCTTTCCTATTTCTTTGTGTCGATTTTACTTGTACGATATTTCAATTTGTATGGTTTCATCCTCAATTTTTACTTGTATGATCTTTATACTTAGAGAAATTTTCAAATTTTCTTAGAGAAATTTTCAAATTTTCTTTCTCTGAAGAAGCCATCATTTATATTTTTCAACCACTTACTTCTTAATTATGTCCCGAGGGATTTTCACAATTAAGGCAATTTATTTTTCTTTTATTTTTTTCCTTTTCTCTTCATTTTTTTCTTTTTCTTTTAATCCTAATCTATTTACACTTACCTTCTTAGAAATCGTACAGTGACATTCACTTGTACGATCCCATCAAATTTTTCTCTTAGGGATTCAACTACATCATTCGAAGTGGTTGTATTGCCTATCGATATTTGTTCCCTAGGTCGATTCATCTCCACTTGTGATGTTACCGAATTTCCTGGACTTCTTCCTCTATGTGTACAATTTGGAATTATACAATTGCAATTTGGAGTATCTTCACCAGGTTCCCTTTCCTATTGCTACACATGCGATTGATCCCTTGGTAGCGGTGTCCTTACTACCCTACTATCATTCGAGTGACTTCTCTACCTATCCCATTGGATCAGTTCTAGCTCTAGATGTGGGGATCAGATTCTTAGTTGTACTTGGTTTCTTTCATCTATAAACTGTACTCTTCCCCTACCAGCAAGGCCTCTTTCATGCGAGTGTCTCCCCCATCCTATTCCTCTTGGCATTGGATTTCTCTGCATGAATGGTGATTCCTCCCTTATTTGGAGTAATCATATACCACCCATCCCTCATTGAGATGGTTAACCCATGTACGTCGCCTTGCGGTATTTGGTAATCCTCATAGATTCCATGTCCAGTTCAAACAAACTAAGGGTGTATCTCCTGGCTATATAGAAGTAGGGGGTTAGAATATTACTCACCCTCTTCCTCCTCTAATTGGAACATCACCTTGTCTTTTTTCATTTCATATTTGAATATCTCCTCTTCCTGGATGAAGCCTTAGGGGTATTTCTCTATCTCTTCTTCCTATTTTTCGGGTATTAGGAGTTTTTTATACCAACACAATATTGGCTAGTGGACTTCTACTTCTTCTTCTACTTGGTGACAATTGTCGCAGTTCTCTGATTCTCCAATCTGCACTGGCTAGGTGACGTCTCTATATTCTTTCCTTGAAGTTTATTTGTGGGTATGATGTTGCTAAAAAATCTCTATATGCATCATAAAAGTCCATCTTAGAGCTTGAGTGATTATGATTCTCCTCTCTTTGTTCTACCCAATTTGTTGGTAAATTCATCATCCTCTCTAATAGTTGTACTTCTCTCCTTTGTCTTCTCAACTGTCGATATGCTATTATATATTCTTGCAGTCCATAGTTGGTTTGATTTCCCTGTGATCGCCCTATCTATCGCTACCTTATTGTACATTATAGGGTATCACGGTTACCTTAAGGGTTCTGAGGATTCTTTGGCTGATTATCTTCTTCCTATACTAGGTTCCATTATGATACAAGGTATACCTTAGCTACTAAAGTCTATAAAATCTAGTAGTGTATTACCTTGTGGTTTGGGTGATGTAGTTGCCTCTTATATATCTCACCACAACATCTCCGCATCTTCATTTGTCTTAGGTGGCTCACTTGGTGGTACCTACAAGCTAGTGCTTACACCACCCTCTCCTCCATCACTTCTTGGGGTTAACTACTCAACCTCCTTATGTTCCCTTTCAATATCTTGTAGCCTAGCTACCCTTTGTTCCTCCAACCTACATATTGTGCCATCCAACTCCTGGATGATTTTCTCTCTCAACATTGCATTAAGACCTCTCAAAATTTGATATTCTTCTTGCAATTGTTGAGTCTGTAACCACATTCTCTATTGTAATAGCCCTAGATGAGCCAATGGTGTAAGTCCAGCCAATTCTTGATAAATGGTCTCAATCCCTTCTTCCTCTGGAACTTCCATTTCAAATGTGTCCACTCTATCTTCATATCGTAATGTTAGCCATATTATTTTTTGACCTTTCATTTTTTGAGGTAGTTCCCTTCATTCGACCTGGGGGAAAGTCCTATTTTGGATAATAGTACTATCTCCTGATGTTATTTTTCATTTGGAGAAATCCATTCCTCGTCTTCTTCTCCAACTCTTTCAATTTCATCAAAAAATCTGACATGTACTCGTAATTTTCTTCTTTCTCTGGGATGAGGTATCAACTCTTGACGTTCTATGGTTGGTCGTAGTTCCTCCCCTTCTACAAATAAGTGTGCGAGTACTGTGTCAGGTTCTTCTTGTGATGGTTTTGTCTCACTCTCAGCTTCATCTTGGAAAAATGCTTATCTTCATCGTTCCATTTCTTCTGAATCAATGAATAAACACTATACCTTGTAAGGCTTCAACTATGAGCCATTTATAGTATCGGGCACTTATGTCCCATTCAAGTTTTGCAACTTGACTACTCCATTATTCATTACTTCCACTACTTTATAAGTACTATGCCATAACATCTTCAGCTTACCCAACTTGATTTCTCTTTTTTCGTTAAACTTTAGAACTAAGTCGCCTGGACTAAGTTCCAAATCTCTCAAATGTTTGTCATGCCATACATTTTGTATTTTTTGAGATATCTCAATTGCCCATTGTGCCATGACTTTTCTTTTGTCTAACTTGATCAGTGTTGTCGATCACTCTTCCAAAATTTCTTGATCACCCAAGCGATGTTTACCACGACTCGTAAAATTGGTATCAAGAATTTGACTAGCACCACTGCTTCCTATCCATACATTAATTAGAAAGGTGTATTTTCCATTGTAGGTTTAAAATTTGTTCTATATGCCCATAAATGGATGGTAGCCTTTCCTCCTAGTCTGCTCCCTTTATTCCATAGGTTTTATACATAGTAGAAACTAGGACTTTATTCGTTGCCTCTACTTGCCCATTCGCTCTGGGATAATACAGACTATACAATAAGTGTAAAATCTTGAACTCTATTGTCAGCGTCTTGATAATCTCATTAACAAAGTATCCTCGTAGATCAATTTTTATGCATAGAAGAATACCAAACCTTGTGATTACCTTTTCGTATAATAATCTCATTGTACTCTTCATTGAGTTATCAGGTAATGCTCTTTCTTCTACCCATTTCATTAGGTATTATGTTGCTACTATGATGTATCTACACTTCCTCCATAGATATATCTTTAATGGGCCTAGGAAGTCCAATCCCAATTGTTCAAATAACTCTTATGGTTGTGATGGGTCTAAGGGCATAAAGTCCCTCTTTACCGGATTTCCTCCTCTTTGGCAAGTGTCGCATGATTTCACATGCTCCTTTGCATAATTATACATTGTGGGCCACCATAACCCTACTAGAATACCTTCTTAGTAGTCATGAATGGTCCCATATGCCCTCTTGCTAAGCCTGTGAGAGCTTCCTTCAATGCTATTTTGACTTCTTCATCCATCACACATCTTCGTAAGACACCATAACTTCCCATTTTATACAACAATCTTGCTACTATCTGGAAATGTGTTGACTTCATTATTATTTTATTCTTCTCAGTTGCCATCATTTCCTTTGGCAACTCTCCTATGGATAGGTATTGGCCAACCAAATTGTACCATGACAGAACAATGTTGATGGCAAATAATTGTGCATCTAGAAATTCATCAAGAACTCTTGTTCTTGTAGGTTCTCATAATCGTATCCAAGACAACTAGTCTGTGGTCACATGATTCTTACCAGGTCTCACCACTACTCATAATACGAACTCCTAAAGGGTGATGAGCTACCTGCTAACTCATCCTTGTATCACTAGCTTATTTATCAAGTACAATAATGCTTGGTGATCAACATATAAGGCAAAGGGATTCACCAATAGGTAATGCATAAACTTATAAAATGCATATACCATTCCCAAAGCTTCTCTTTTTATTGTACCATAATTCCTCTCTGGCCTTGACAAAAGACGACTAGCAAAGAAAATAGGCTGATCTAGCCTAAACTATCCTTCTTGTGCTAAGGCACATCCAATTGCAAAATTGGAAGCATCAATGTGGACATGGAATTCCTTATCCTAGTTTGGAAACACCAAAATTGGACTACTCACAAGCTTAGCCTTCAACTCCTCGAAGGCTCCTTGGTGCTTCTCCATCCATTTGAAAGGAATATTCTTTTTCGTCAAGGAATCGAGTGGGTAGGATACATGTGCATAATTCTTGATGAATCTTCGGTAGTACCCTGTCGATCCAAGAAATGTTTTTAGTGAACTCACATCAAATGGTTCTTCCATGTGTAATATCACATGGATCTTATCAAGATCTATCTTCAATCCTTCACTACACACAATGTGTCCCAACAGTTTCCCATGTGGCACCATCTGAAAGCACTTCCCTTGATTTAATTATTTTTGTGTATTTCTACACCTACTCATACATTCACTAAGGGCAGAAAGATGTTCCTTGATCTTCTCGTAAATGGACCAATCATCCAAAAATGCTTTAAAATTCCCTATTTCCAATTGATCAAATATATACAGTATGATGTGTTGGAATATAGCTGGGGCCTTACAGATCCCGAATGGTATTCGATTGTATGCATAGATGCCATTATCCATAATAAATGTGGTCTTCAACTTATCCTCCTTAGCTATACTAATTATCCCGAGAACCTGTCTAAAAATGAATAGATCTCATATCCTACGACTTCTTCCAAGATGGAATCTGTGAAGGGAATAGGGAAGGGATCCTTAATAGTTATAGTATTGAGACTCCTAAAGTCCACACATATTTTGATCTTGTCTACTTCCTTCTTCAAGGTGATCACTATAGGTGAAACCCATTCGTTGTTTGTCACTCTGAAGGTAATTCTTGCTTCTAGCATCTTTTCTATCTCCACATTCACTAATGCCACAAATTTTGGGTTCATCCTATATGGTATCCTTCTCACAAGTTGAGCTACCAGAATTAGCGTAATCTTGTGGACACATAATTTTGGTGGTACTCCTTTCAGGTCCTTATATGTCCATGCAAATACATCCTTATATTCCAAGAATATCTTAAAAGCTATCGCTTTTAGTATAGGATTCCAATCATCGTCATAGTGAATCATCCTAGGTTCTTCCTTTATTCCTAGATTGATGTCCACTATCTAAGGTTCTTCATATTTGATATTTTTTGGTTCACATGTAGCTTTATCTACATTCTCTAGGTGTGTCGGTCTTGTATCTATATCTGCATCGCCTACTGTATATTCTGAAAAAAATTTCAAAAATATCCATTTCTCTTTTGCTTTCTTCTTAGGTTCTTGGATAACTTCTGGTTTGTCTTATTTTTTCTTAATACCCTCTGATTCAATACAGATGTAGTTGGGCTAAAAAAATTGTACTCCTCCATTTACCATTGTAGGAGTCTGTTATCAAATCTATTTTCATCTTCACTACATTCATCTAGGTACAACATTCCTTATCCATCAGGTTCATGCTCTTCATCTCCTAAAGAATTTTTTGATTCATCCATTGCAACTACATCCTCAATGAATTTTTGGTTAGCTATATTAATCATATATTTGTGATATCCCTTCTTAAAATTGATTTGATTCTTCCCCCAGTTGTGATTGAATTTGGCTACTCGTAGCCAGCCTCTCAAGACATCATCGTATGCAGGTTTCTGCATTGTAATCAAAATGAAATCCAAGACATATTATTAGTCAACTATCACCATTTTTTATGTGGTCAAGACTCCCTTTGTCTCGATGCCATTATGATCAGCACCATATAATCAGAATCTTGGTGCCCATAGAGATGGAGCACCTAATTCTAGTCATGTTATTTCAGGTAACACATTGATTTTGGATCCTCTATCCACAATGACTTGTGTCAATTTATGCCCTAGAATATCCATATGAACTAATTCAGGTTTCTTTCCTACATCAATCATTAATACGGTTCGATCCATGAACTGATCCTGCTACTCCTTCTCTTGGATTAGTTGGCTCTACACTTCCATCACCTTATGCGGTTGTATTTCTTCCACGATTACTTTCTGCAATGTTGGAATAGCTTCTATCAGGTTTGATACTTTAACTTCTACTATGGTATCCAACACCTGTACTGCCACATTTTGCACAACTATATCCTGATATGATGGTTTTCTTAGTTCCTTACTAGTTGTTGACTCTACTTGCTTAGTCTTTTCAGCTTCCTCTTGCAATATTTTATTTGCTACTTTCTAGTGTTGCTTTTCCTTTACTAGATTTGGATACTTATCCTTCATATTCTGGCTCCTCATCATGGCTAAAAATTCTTGGGTATCCTCCTTAACTTGAGGAATCTCTATGTCCAAATAACTAACGTTTTGCAGGTTACTCCAACTCACCTATTTTAGACAATTCTCTTCTTAAATGACCACACCATCTACACATATGTGTAGTGCTTGCTTGTGTTGTTTCTTACCTCTAAGATGCAGGATAATTTTTCGCAAAATGCCTCAATTACTAGCAATTATGACACTATATGATCGGTCTTCCTTTTGATTCATACTACAAATGACTATGTCCTCCTTGTTGATTACCTTGATTTGGTATTGAAGTAATAATGCATGAAAATATTAAGCAAATGATGATCAATCAAACATTAGGAATTGCATTCAACTTAGAAGCTTAAGTAGGTTACAAAATAGGATTATTAACCACTTAGCATTAGAAGCGCTAACGATGATTAATAATAGATTTATTCTAACAACCTAACTAAATATCATAAGATATTTAGTTATTAACCTTAGTTAACTAGGAGGTAATTCATAGAATAGTAAATATCTCCTATGGTAGAAAAGTAAATGTAATAATCTATCTATGTAGTATAATGCAATATACTACCTATTTTACCCTAACATCCCCCCTTTATTACATTACTTTGATATACAAAGTTTACTTCGAAACAACTCAAATTTGACACGTCCAAGTGCCTTGGTGAAGATGTCAACAACCTGTTCATCGGTGGGAATGTATTGGAGCTTGATTCTATGTTTAGGAACTTCATCACGAATGAAATGACAATCTGTGTCAATATGCTTTGTGCATTCATGATGGACTGGATTCTTGACCAAGTTCAAAACACCTGAGTTGTCACAAAACATGTGAATAGGAAGTTTCTTTGGTAGGCCCATGGTAGCCAAGATGTGACTTAACCATATCGCTTCACACACAACTCCTCGTGCAGTGCGATACTCTACCTCTGTTGAAGATAAAGCAACCACCTATTGCTTTTTACTATGCCATGAGACAGGACCAGATCCAAGATGAAATACATATCCTGATGTTGATTTTCTATCATCTAGGGATCCAACATAGTCAGAGTCAGTGTAACTCTGTAAGAAGAATGAGTTATTCTTCTTATACTCTAGACCATAATCTACACTACCCTGAATGTAGTGAAGAACCCTCTTAGCTGCTTTCCAATGAGAGACCTTTGGTTCCTGCATGAACCGAGAAAGATAGTTTACAACATAAGTAATGTCTGGTCTAGTATTGGTCAGATAGATGAGGCTTCCAATCATCTATCGATATAGCGTGCCATCTACCTATGGTGAGTCATCATACCATGATAACTGAAGCCCTGATTCCATCGGTGTTGCTTTGGGCTTACAATCAGTCATACGATATTTTTCTACTAAAGTCTTGGCATACTTTTTTTGAGTCACCCTAAGATGATTCTTCTTTTGTTCTATCTCAAGGCCAAGATAGTAGTGGAGAAGTCCAAGATCTGTCATATCAAATGACTCTTTCAAGTCATATTTCATGGCGTTAATCAATTTCTCTGAATTGCCAGTGATGATCAGATCATCTACATACAATACAAGAATCACTATTTTAGAACCTATGTTCTTGATATAGAGATTTGCATCTGATGGACTTCTCTTAAATCCGTGTTGTAGTAGGTGACTATCCATTTTGATGTACCATGCTCTTGGGGCTTGTTTTAGCCCGTATAATGATTTGACCAACTTGCAAACCTGTTGCTCATGGCCTTCCTCAGAAAATCCTGGAGGTTGAGTCATGTATACCTCTTCTTTTAAGTCACCATTTAGAAAGGCACTTTTTACATCCATATGATGTAATTTCCATCCGAACTGTGCTGCCATAGCACAAAGAACTCGAATGGTGGTCATCCTTGTAGTGGGAGCAAAGGTTTCCTCATAATCAAGGCCTTCCTTTTGAGCATAGCCCTTTGCCACAAGATGGGCCTTATGCTTGTCTATGGTACCATCTGCCTTATATTTGACTTTGTAAACCCATTTGCAGCCTATGGGCTTCTTTCCTTTAGGCAAATCGACCAGCTTCCATGTTTTATTTTTAATGAGGGATTTATGTTCAGCATCCATAGCTGCCTTCCACTGAGGTTGACTAAGTGCTTCATCAACTGTAGAAGGTTCATTTTCATCATATGAAGACATGTAAACCCTCTCCTCATCAATTTCCATATCATTTCCACTTTCTAAATCTCTATCAACAGAAAGCTCTTGAAAATCTACACAAAGATCATCAACTGAAGTAGATGCTTCTGTCGTTCTCTGTCGAGACATGCTTCATGTCTTTGGATGATTGAGAGTGAGATCTGGTGGTGAAGTGAGTTTGGAATCTTTCATAGTACTTGTATACCATTTTGGAGGCTTTTTCTATTGTGGAGGAGGAAGTGGTTGTTGCTCCTCATCTTCTAGGTATACTGATGTAGTGTTAGATGTGAAAGCTTCATCAAACACTACATCTCTACTAACATGTATTTTCTTGGTGAATGGATCTATCAACCGATAGCCTTTTGAGTATTCATCATATCCAAGAAAAACACATTGTAGGGTCTTCTCATCTAACTTCTTTCTTTTCTCCTTAGGTATATGCATAAAAGCCTTACACCCAAATACTCGTAGATGAGATATGGAGGGTTTCCTTCCACTCCATGCTTCCTGAGGAGTCATACCTTCAAGAGCCCGTGTGGGTGCCCTATTTAGAAGATATACTATAGTTGTTATAGCTTCAGCCTAGTAAATGTGCTCAATATTGGCTCCCTTAAGCATACATCGAACCATTTCCATAATGGAACGATTTCTTCTCTCAACAACTCCATTTGACTGAGGAGAATAGGTTGTTGTTAACTATATTTTTATCCCATGTTTCTATAAAAATGAGGAAAAGTATTTTGATGTGTATTCCCCCCTCGATCTGAATGGAGGGTCTTTATGAAACATCTCGATTCTTTCTCAACAAGCTTCTTGAACTGCTAAAAATAGTCAAATGCTTCAGACTTCAACTACAAGAAGAAGACCCACATTTTTCGTGAGTGATCATCTACAAACAATTGAAAATACCTTTTTCCTCCACAACTAGTAGACATAGGACCACACAAATATGTGTGAACTAACTCCAAAGGTACCTTAGCTCGATAGGAGCTAGGTTCAAAAGGTACTCTATGTTGCTTTCTTGACAAGCAATCTGAGCACACTGGCAAAGTAGATGAAAGAGTAGGCAGTCCTTTCACCATTTGATATTTACTGAGTTCTAGTAAATACCCTGAACTTAGATGCCCAAATATCTTATGCCATAGAGAAGTGGCCTCTTTTGTGGTTACTTCCATTGTAGTATGTGTAGAGGTAATTGCATCTAAGATAAACAAACCATGTTTGTATGAACTTGTTGCTATCTATTTTCCTTTCTAGGTGATAAAGCAACGTTTCTTTTCTTTGTCCACTTTGAAATTGACATTCATGTTATTGTCCAGGATTTGTGGAACTGACAAGAGATTATTTTTCAATCCTGGTACATAAAGAACTTTTTGAATTTTACATTCTCCATCCTGGAAGGGAGACAAAAACACTTCCTTCTCCCTGAACTCGATAGGTCTGATCATCAGCAATGGTTACCGGTCTACCTTCTCGAGCCTCAAATGTCTCAAACCAGGACTTATCGCTAGTCATATGTTTACTAGCACCTGAATCTATGTACCAAATAGTATCCTTGTGAGAGGATTTTGTATGTGTCATGAGCACTTTGTGTGCTCGTTCAGAGTCCGAACTAGAATCTTCAGTGGCAATGTGTCCCTATTGCTGTTTATTCTTGTTCTTTGGTTTACCTTTGCCCTTATTTTGACCTTGTTCATTGGGCGGTTTGTTCTTAAACCAACATATTTTGGTTTCATGAGTGTCTTTATCACAAATTTTACAATACTGCTTCTTCTTCTGAATCTCTTTGCCTTTACCCTTGTCTTTGTTAGAAGAAGATCCTTTCTGTTGATTCCACTTTTTCTTTCCACTTTGCTTGTTTGAGAAGAGTGCATTGTTGGATGCCTCATCTCTTTGGAGTTGATTAGCTTCTTCAGTTTGAAGCAAATTTACCAACTCTACAAAAGTCACTGTCCTTCCAGAGACTTGTAGTGAAGTGATCAACATTCTATAGGAGTCTGGAAGAGCCCTTAAAATGATTGAGGTCAGGACATTGTCTTCCACTTTTTCTCCTAAGGCTTGCAGTTTTGTTTTTATATCTGTGACTCTGCAGAGGAATAGCTCTACTGTCTCTCCAGATTTCATATGAAGAGTATGAAGTTGTGTTTGAAGGTTAAGAATTGTTGATTGATTCTTTCCTTCAAAAATGGTTGCTAAGGCATTCCATGCCTCCTTACCATTTTTAGCTTCACTTATATGAGGTTGTATGTCATCAAAAATAGCTAGCAAGATCAATAAGGAAAGTCTTTTATCCTTTTTATCATATGTTGTCTGATCTGCTCCTGCTGATGTGGGTCTAGAATCAGTGCCATCCACTATTCCCCACATCTCCTCTACAGTTAAAATGGCTTTCATCTTAGTTTTCCATGCAGAATAATTTGAACCTTTGAGCAGTTGGCTCTCATTGAGATACTTGTTGATCATGGCCATGGTGAAGGTTTCAAATTTATATGACTAAGATGACTTTATCTTTCAGTATACCCTCAAAAGAGTATATGGAAGATTTTAATTTGCTCTTTAAGATATTTAATGGCACCTGCCTTAACACCCTTAACAAGGGATGAAAAGTTTGAGGATTTTAAGCCAAACAAATAGAGCAAATTAAAGGGGTAGGTTTTGAAAGACTTCTGATTTTGCTCTCTAGGATATTTAATGGCACCTGCCTTAACACCCTTCAAGAAGGATGGAAATTTTGAGGAAATTAAGCCAAACAAAGAGAGTGAATCAAGGTGTTTAAATTTTGACCTTTGATGGGGAGTAAAAATTGACTTTGTTTTAACCTGTGCAAGGTGTAGCACGATTTTGAGTGAAGTTTGGGTTTTGTGAAATGCTTCTTCAATGTTCTTATCTGATTGTTTAATTGCACACGAAAAGCATGATTGTTAGTGCAATAATAAAAACAAGAGAGCAACCCAAATTATTATCACTCTAGGTGTCGGATGCAACCGAAAATGCACCTAGTATAGTCAATTTTTAAGAAAAGGTGTCGAGTACAATCGAGAATGCACCTTTCTTGTTTTGAAATATCCCCCCTTTCTCTTTACAATTTTGCAAAAAATAGAATCACAAAATATGACTTCTATCCCTCCTTAATTTTTACAAAATTGAAAAAAAAATTGAGCACTCCTTTCAAGACAAGTCGACACACGACCCGCGTTTGAAAGGCTTCCAGACCAGTCGACACACGACTTTGGTGTTTGTCTTCAACACTCAAGCATGAGGATCAAATAGGTTCAAAAAAATATTTTTCAAGTGTTACAACAAAAAATCTGCAATTTTATGTCTTATATCTCCAATGTGAAGGAGAAAACAAAAGCAAATTTTGATTATGTTGCAAAGAAAAAATGACCTTTGTCCTTGCCAATGTGTTCAATTTCTTGGTTTTGCAATAGAATTTGTGAGTTTCTATGTCTTGTATCTCCAAAAAAATTGTGAAGAAAACAATAGAACTTTAGAGGAATTTATTGCAAAAAACAAAATTGAAGGGTTTGTTTGTCTCCTTTCAAAAATGTCCTAGTTCTTTAAAATGCTAAAAAAAATATCTTTTAAAGTTTAATAATTTTTATAATAAAGCTTTATTTTGGAAAAAAAATCAACTTGATTGCTTTAATTGATGATTAAATCCAAAGAAAAACTTAATTATAAAAAAAAACTAAAAAAATATTTAAATCAACATAAAAAAAAAACTTTAGGAGCAAATAAAAAATTGTGGAGAATATTTTAAAAACCTTCAAAACTGGCGGTCGGTGATGCGCGGGCTCGAACACGCGACCCGCTGGGGCCTAAGGCGTCCGCCTTGGCCAACTAAGCTGCCGGAGGGCTTGGAACAACAGCCCCCCCTTAGTAATTGAGGAAGCCTTTGGGCGTCCTCTGGATGTTAGTGGGTTTTATCCCACATGCATCCCATAGGGGATGTTGAAGGCTTCAAAAGCCGCAGCACACCCCTTGGGATGTGATTGCCTATGGGTAATCGTAGTCCAAGTCACTACCCTTTTGGTGATGTAATGATAATCAACCGAGACAATGTATTCAATGAATAATATTTAAATACAAATGCTATAGACTATAGATAGCTTTAGGAAATATTCACGGTAACCACTAACCTATTAACCTAAATCAATTTGCCTACTACTTGTCGTCCATAATATCGGTCAAACAGATAACTTAACCTAGGTGAATAGTAAATAAAGATTTACCTAGTGGTAAAAAGTAATTAATTACTTTTTACCATGTGGTAACTAAAAACTACCTAATGTAGGAAATGGGGAAATATCCCAAATGATGGAATATTATTCTAACATCCCCCCTTATTACATTATTTGGGTAATACATACATATCCCCCTATACAACAATATTTGGGTAAAGTATATAACTGCCCCAATACAGTGAAGAAGATGTTGATCTGCTGGTTCTTTGCTCTGTCACAGTTCTCTGGCTGCTCCTAAGCAAAAAGTGGGTCATTCCTCACTTTGTCTTCATGCCAACAAATGTCCTTATGGTAATCACATCATCCAACCGAATTGCATGGGTAACCAACCACTGCAATCGCTAGGTGTAGTAGAATAGATCACTTCATACAAGGTTCATTCATTTACAATATGAATTTGCAAAAGATAAGGTAGCTAAGGTGTCGGTCACTGCCGAAAATGCACCCTTATAAGTTCCCCCCTTCTCGTTGCAAAACATAGTGTAAGTAATTTCTGAAGGAAGTGTAGCTAAGGTGTCGGTCGAAGCCAAAAATGCACCCTTATAAGCCTTCTTCCCTTTTTACAAAAAATTGTGAAGAAAAGAAATTTATGTCCCCCCTCAATTGCAAAAAGTGTGCAACTAAAGAGTGTTGTGAAGGATTTTACAAATATTGCCTCCTAGACAATTTTACATCACAAAAAGTCGCTCCTCTTGTTACAAGTACTTCAAACACCTAGAATTTGCTATTTATGAAGCCTAAAAGAGGTACAAGCACCCCTTATTTGCAAGGTCTTCAAACAAAATACTTATGCTATTTATGAAGCCAAAAAGAAGGAGAGAGAGAAAATGGTGCTTTTGCCCAAGGGACACATGTGTTTTCCCTCTACAAAACCGTTCTAGCAATTAGCACTCTGTGTGCTTTCTCTGAACCAGAATCAGAATCTGTATTAGACATCTCATTTGCAACATTGCCTTGGTTTTTCATTTGACCTTTCTCTTTGGGAGGCTTGTTCTTAAACCAACATCTCTTGGTTTGATGAGTGTCTTTATCACAGATTTTACAATACTGCTTTTTCTTCTTAGGGTCTTGGCCTTGACCTTTGTTTTTGTTAGAAGAAGAGCCTTGTTGTTGATTCCACTTTTTCTTTCCTTGTTGTTTATGTGAGAAAAGTGCATTGTTGGATGCATCATCTCTTTGGAATTGATTAGCTTCTTCGAGTTTGAAGCATGTTCACCAACTCTACAAAAGTCACTGTCCTACCAGAGACTTGAAGGGATGTAATCAACATTCTATAGGAGTCTGGAAGAGCTCTCAAAATAATTGAGATTAAGACTTTGTCTTCCACAGTTTCTCCTAGGGCTTGCAGTTTTGTTTTCAAATCGGCCACTCTGCAGAGGAAGAGCTCTATTGTTTCTCCAGATTTCATGTGAAGTGTATGAAGCTGTGTTTGAAGGTTAAGAATTGTGGATTGATTCTTTCCCTCAAATATGGTAGTTAAGGCATCCCATGCCTCCTTTCCAGTTTTAGCTTCACTTATATGAGGTTGGATATCATCAGTAATAGCTAGCAAGATCATTAAGGATAGTTTTTTATCCTTTTTATCAAAGTCTCTTTGATCTGCTCTAGGTGATTGAGGTCTAGTGACACTTCCATCCACTATTGACCACAAATCCTCTATAGTTAAGATAGCTTTCATCTTAGTCTTCCAAGCTGAATAATTTGAACCTTTGAGCAGTTGGCTCTCAGTGAGATACTTGTGTATCATGGCCATGGTTTAGGTTTCAAATTTGATAGGACTAAGATGGTTGTATCTTGCACTATACCCTCAAAAGAGTATATGGAAGTTGTTTTCAATTTGCCTCTATAAGATATTTAATGGCACCTGCCTTAACACCCTTACCAAGGGATGAAAAGTTGGAGGAATTTTAAGCCAAACAAAATAGAGCAAATGAAACAGGGGTAGGTTTGTGTAAAACTTTTGATTTTGCCCTCTAGGATATTTAATGGCACCTTGCTTTTAACACCCTTGAAGAAGGATGAAAAATTTGAGGATATTAAGCCAAACAAAGAGAGTGAATCAAGGTGATTTGGATTTTTGACCTTTTGATGGGGAGTAAAAAATGACTTGTTTTAACCTATGCAAAGTTTAGCATGGTTTTTGAGTGAAGTTTGGGTTTTGTGAAATGCTTCTTTTAATGTTGTATTTGAATTTTTAATTGCACACAAAAACATGAGTGTTAGTGCAATAATCAAAACATGAGAGCAACCCAAATTTGTATCACTCTAGGTGTCGGATGCAACCGAAAATGCACCTAGTACAAGCAATTTTTAAGAGAAGGTGTCGAGTAAAATCGAGAATGCACCTTTCTTACTCTGAAATATCCCCCCTTTTTCGTTACAATTTTGCAAACTATAGAATAAAAAAAAATGAATTCTATCCCCCCTTAATGTTTACAAAATGTAGAATTTAGAGCACTCCTTTCAAGACAAGTCGACACACGACCCGCATTTGAAAGGCTTCCAGAACTAGTCGACACACGACTTAGTTTTTATGGACCCAAGGTTACAAAGTCTTCTCAATTTTGTAAAAAAAATAGATGTGCAATTTTATGTATTATGTCTCCTTGGAGAAAACAAATGCACTCTTAGTACTTTTGATCTTTACAAAAAAAATCAGGCTCCTTGTTTTCTAATTTTGCAAAAGAAAATCAGTGTGATCCTTTCTTTGTATGCTAAATGAACAAGGTTTGAGAAGAGTTGTCTAATTTGCAACAAAAAAAAATGTGCTTTTGCTATGTCTTATATCTCCATTTTGTGAGAAAACATTAGCACCTTTAAATATCAAAGTTGCAAAAATATTTCTTTAATTAATTTTTTTTTAATTTGCAATAATTTAAGAAAAGTTTTAATAAATCATTTTAATTAATAATGAAAAACTAAAAAATATATCTCTTAAATAAATCAATTTAAATACTTAAACAAAAATTGATTTTTTTAAAAAATATTTTGAAGTTTTAAAATATTAAAAAATAATAATTTAATAAAAAAAACTTTAATTAAAAAATTGAAAAAAATAAAAAATTAAAAATTACCTGGGTTGCGTCGAAGGCCAAAATAATGGCCTTTTGTTCTCGACGGGAGTCGAACCCTGGACTCCCCGTCGTGCGCCTTAGCTCGACCCGATCAACCGGTCGGGCTACGGCGCCCGATGGAACGAAGGCACAGAAAGTGCCTTTTATACCCTACGACGGCTAATTTTTTTTTTTTAAATTAGGGATGTTTATCCCACATGCATCCCGTAGTGGGATGTTGTGGGCTTGATAAGGGGAAATGCCCCCTTATCCATCGGGCAATCGACTATCGTCGCCTACCCTTTTGGTCATCGCCACATGGTGCCAGGGGTAGACCTTTATCCGTTGTGTCGTCGTCGACTCAGTCCTGTAGCCATCTACCACTTGTCCGGTCCTTGTCCAGTGGTTGTCCACCATGTGTCTATCAGTGGATGTCTGCCACCACGTGTCTGTTAGTGGTTTTCTACCATGTTTCTGCCAAGTCAGCACCTCGAGGTGCGTTCTTGGGTCCAAGCTTCGATGATCCAGTCCACATGTCCCTCAAAATGTGTGCCAGGGCCAGTCGATGTCAATCCATGTGTCCCTTAGGATGCATTTCAGGGCCATGCTACATTTTTCTAGTCCAAGTGTTGTTCAGGGATTGGAGGGCCGCCTGCCCTCTTAGATCATAAAATTTGGGTCAGTCCACGGGGAGAGGGAGGGCGCTCCTGCCCTCTCGACTCTCCCATGATTGGACCACATGTCCTTTGAGGCCTATGTGGCTCTGTAGTCCCTAGGGGCTGGTGTGGGGGCCGAGGTTGAATGGCCTCAGCTCATTGACCATAACCGATCTAGGGAGTTGTGGGCCCTGGGCTTGGCGGACACGTCTGCAGGCCCTCTGGTTGCATCGTCTACGATGGCCAGATCTATGGGCTGGCTGGCGATGTCGTCAACAATGGCTAGTGCTACAGGATTGTGGGTTGGAGCGGCCAGATCTGTGGCTAAAATCATGGTCCTAGGTCTATGGGCCTCCCGTGTGAGGAAAAGTCCACATTGAGCACCTCTATTGCTCTGTGGGAATCCGCAACGATGGAGTATCCATAGCTATGGGTAGAGAAGTGAGGCTCTGATACCAATGATGTAATGATAATCAACCGAGACAATGTATTCAATGAATAATATTTAAATACAAATGTTATAGACTATAAATAGCTTTAGGAAATATTCATGGTAACCACTAACCTATTAACCTAAATCAATTTGCCTACTACTTGTCGTCCATAATATCGGTTGAATAGATAACTTAACCTAGGTGAATAGTAAATGAAGATTTACCTATTGGTAAAAAGTAATTAATTAATTTTTACCATGTGGTAACTAAAAACTACCTAATGTAGGAAATGCAAAAATATCCCAAATGATGGAATATTATTCTAACATTTGGATGTCGCCAAATGGCACCAAAGGGTTTGTCATGTCGTGTCATCCAGTGGCTATACACCACGTATCGTGTCGAGTCGGGTCATCCAATGGTTGTTCACCACATGTTAAATTCATGTCAGGTGGTCAGTCTAGTGAGTATCCAGGTCAGCACCTCGGTGTGCTTGTAGTCTAGAGTTGTTCAGATCTCACCACGTGGCATATATCTACATAGATCGAAGGGTTTCCTACCCTCACGGATGCTAAGGTTGTCAGGGATCGAAGGGTATGCCTATCCTATCAGATCCTGATGTGGTCTAGAGTGTGTGCATCCATCTATGAGTGGAGGGCTTTCCTACCCTCTCGGATCTCCCAGTCTGCGGGGGCCACATCTATGTGGGAATGGGAGGGCACTCCTGCCCTCCTAACGATCCCACATGTAGACTTCGGGAGACAGTACAGGTTGATCCCGCATGTGTTCTACGAGAGTCAATGCAGTCCTGATTTGCCAAGGATGGCCACAAGTTCATGGGATAACATGCTTTGACCTAAAAACATCGAGAGCTTGGCTGTGCAGGTGATCGATCGGATCGTAATTGCCTCAGTGATCATGTCAGTCGATTGATCCCATAGTGGGCTGAGCCATGGTAGGTCAATTTGACCTAGCCAACATTTTACCTATAGCCACTCCTACCATTGAGCTCGCCTGTTGAGATGGGTTTGATGGCTACAAAATGGCACCAACTCGTCCTTCGAGAGAGCAAAAGAAATGGCTCTGATGCTAATGAATAAATAATGCATGAAAAGGTTAAGCAAATGATGATCAATCGAAAATTAGGAATTGCATTCAAATTAGAAGCTTAAGTAGGTTACAAAATAGGATTATTAACCATTTAGCATTATAAGCACTAACGATGATTAATAATAGATTTATTCTAACAACCTAACTAAATATCATAAGATATTTAGTTATTAACCTTAGTTAACAAGGAGGTAATTCATAGAATAGTAAATATCTCCTATGCTAGAAAAGTAAATGTAATAACTTATGTAGTATAATGCAATATACTACCTATTTTACCCTAACAGGTATTCCACCTTATCTATTTTTTCTATAACTACCACTCATTTCTTATTGTCCGCTTCCTTGGGCCTTCGATTTCTCTTCCTACTCTTGGATTGACAATACTTGTGGACATACTCTTGCATTATACGGGTATAATATTACTTCATGCCCCATCACATTACAAATGTGGAAATATTCATTCCTCGAATACTTCACACCTATATGGCCTTATGTTTTGCATTCCGTGCACCACATGTCATTTCTATCAAGTTTTTTTCTTTTGTTCTTCTATTAGTTTATCAAATTCTTTGTGAAATTATGCTACTGTCCATTGTATAGGATCGTTTTCTCCACTATCTGAATCATTCAACTTGATATGAGATAAAATTCCTGTATACATTTGTTTTGATTCACTCTTAAAATTTTGTGCATGCTTCGGTGCTTCTTCATATGTTTTTTATGGTACTGCCTTCACATTTTTCATATATTTTGGAAGTAATCCATCTATAAACCATCGCTTTACTATAATGTCTACCAGAGGCATCTGCATCTTATCAACTAATTGCTTTATTCTATAGTTATAGGGCTTCACATATTCATCATATTTTTGTTTTGTCATGCAAAGTTCTATCATAATGTCTCCATCATCCTTAAAATGTCTAAATTATTCAATGAACTTCTCCTTTATCTAATTGCAAGTTTGAAAATCTATGATATTTTCTTTCTTCAAATACCAATCAATTGCCAATCCTCTCAAAGTAGTAGGAAATAGAATTACCCAATATTCTGGTATGTCCACTCCATTTGTTCTCCAAATGGTTATGCAAGATCCTATATGCCATGTGGGATCTTCCTTACCCTCACCTAAAAATGGTAGACTTATCTATTTGGCTAACCTATTAGCCATCTTAGTGGAATCATCACTATCACTTGAGGTGTCTCATGGAATCTCTAACTGATTCCTCCTTGGATGTGTCTTACTCCCATTATCATCAAAAGTGTCAATTAAAGGTATCTTATTTTGTCCTGCCACTCAATGACCAAACTCTCATGCATCTTCACTTGGCGACCTCCTTCTCTGATGTGAGGGAGATGATCTTTGTCTTTCATCTTGAGACCTCACGTCATGTTGCTCTAGTGCCTGACTCCATCCTCTACACTCCCTTACAACCCTTCTATCACTTTCTTAGGTGTCACCATCCACTCACCATCATCTTACACTTTTCATGTGTCAACCCTTGCCTCTACACTTGGTGTTTCTACTTCCTCATCTTCCATCTCTATCAATAATACCTCAAAGTCTCCTTCTTCAGATGTCCAAAATTGCTCTATTTTTTTTTCTTGAGTACTCTGGTATGAGTTACTTGTGTTTTATCTCTAATTAATCCTCATGCTCCTTCTTACTAGAATTTTTTCTCATGCTTCTTATCTCCTACAGTTTCATGCACTGGTTTTTGTCATTCACCTCCAGCTTGTAGTATCATACTTTGTCAATTTGACCTGTTTTAACAAAAATGCTAGATTCTATAAGGCAATGGTGCCAAATTTAGCATGTGGATGTAGTATTCCTAGGTGGGTAGGTTATATTTTAGGGCCAAGAATGATCAATAGACAATTTCCTACTTAGCTACTAAATTGTACAATTGTACTGTTCTTCGAACTACACTTTACGATAATTTAAATAGCTTGTACGAATGTCAAAATATCATGTTGTACAGTTAAAAATTGTATAGTGGTAGGGATTGTACACTTTTAATCTCATCCAAACTAACATATTCAATTTTGGAAGCTGTCGTACAGAGTTTTATAACTTTTCAAGTCGATTTCTTCAAACAACCAAATCGGGTAAGTCGATCTATGTGGTTCAGTTTACCAAATCAAGTAATTTGACTTTGTACGATTTGTATGAACTCTGGTGTATGGTCGACAAAAACTAACAGTACATTCAAGTGCTAAATCATACGCTCTAATATCTCAATCTCTCTTAGGTATTTTTTGTAAGGTTTTACTATGCCAATTAATCCATTCTCTAGGTTGTACCAACCATTGCAAAGGAGTTTGGGAGAGATTCCATTCAACCAATTACATATAGAAATCATACAAAATGACTCATAACTTCATTCTACACATTTCCATGCTCAAGGATCATCCCTCAAGTTCCACCAGTGTTAACCTCTATCAAGGAGTTACAACAATGCATGAAACTAAGCTAAAGAATAACCAAAAATCACATCTACATCAAGATTCCAATATAGATCATCAATCATCATTTCTAGGATCATACACAACGTGTAATGATGCATTTCCATTCCATTATAGCATAATTTTTACTACAACAAGGTTATTCTATAAATCTCTTACAATAACTTAGATATAAGTTAGCTATTACAACCAACAAGTACTTTATTCTACCTCTTAGCAACCATACCTACAATTTTTAAAATGGGGCCTTATATAACATTTCCCAAGTCATTCCAAAGTAGTTACTAAGGAAATTAGTTATTTACAACTTCCCATGTGCATCTGAATTCATTAATTTGACCTTTTACTAAGTCTAACACCTTAGTTAGCAAATCTATGCATCATTTTACCATGAAATTACATTTCCCATGCATTTGGATGAATTTTAGTGCACCCTATATGATTTACCACTACCTTGTATGGTTTTTCAATCCATTTGTATGGTTTGGTTCATGAATGTATGGTTTGCCCCTACTTGTACGATTTAAAAAACTTGGAAAACTATCAAAACTATCAAAATTGAGCAAATCCTCTTTGATCACTTCTTCTTCTTCTCGGAGGTGGATTTGTTGCCTACATACGCCTCCTTTTTAAAAGAATTATAGACTTGGTTCTAAGTGATACATAAGGTTAACCATGCGGTTTTGAAGAGTTATCGAGTGTTAATGCCCCTAACATTACAAAATATCATAATTATATTTTATATTTTTACAGATATATACATTAAATGTTAATTTTATTTAAAATATTATATTTATTATTATTATATATTATATTTTATATAATTATATATATATGTAAAATACACATAAATCAACATGCATCTAATGAAATTTGTCAATCAAACATAATTATAACAAAGTACAAATACATACAACATGCATTCACAAGCAAGATGCTCCTATATGATTTTTTTTGGTGGGCTTCCATGTACCCACGAGCCATGGTGCATTAAGCACTACACACATATCACACCTTACTTGAGCAAACAACCACTATCTCTGCTAGAAGGTGGTTACTTGGCACATCGAATTTGGTCACTAAAAGGTGAATACCTGCACTTGCACTCATAAATTTCTTCACCAGTATTTTATTCCACAAATAGTTGCAAGCAGATAAATAACTAAATGGAGGGGATGTTACATTCCACTTACATTCTCCCACACCAAGATTAAACACACATGTATTTGCAATGATGGTTATGAATATTCATAACAATATTTATGCATTCATTTATCATGAAACCAAAAAATTTCAATCATGCATCCACAAGTATTACAAAAAAATATGCATATAAATCCAAAAATATGAATATACACATATATCTATCAATATTTCACCATATATCAATCCTCAAACAAATATGGAATTTTTTTTCATAATAGCCACATCTTTCCATGTGGTATTTCTATCAGAATAGTGGTCCCACTAGACCTTGCATTGTTCTATATTTATTTTTCTCAGTTGCTTGGTTCTAAAACCAAGGATTTAGATAGAACGAACTTCAATGTGTTGGGGGACCGACATCTACAAGAGGGAAAAATTTAATACATGTGAAGGGTCAGCCATATATTTTTTTAGTAGATACACATGGAAAGTATCATGGATCTTAGACAAATTGGGTGGTAGAGCCAATTTATAGATGACGTGTGAAAGCATGAGATTTCGGAAATAAAACACCGAGATGCAATAAAAACAGAACTAGTTTAATGCATGTAATAACACGGATGTAATCATATCAAAAGGTAAGAGCACCGCCTTTTTATATTAATTCCAACTCGGTTACAATAGTCTGATTTTTTTATTACAACAGATGAACAGTAATTTCTTTCCGCATGCCCACATGTAAAAATGGGCGGGCTACAGTGTTGCCGTCGCTTGCGGTGATGAGTCTTTGCTTGTTGCTGTATTTCCTGTACTCAGAGAAACAATAAAAATGTTTAATAGCACCTGTTAAATGATTAAAACAGCAGATTCTAAGTTAACGAGAACATAATGAAATCTACTGTTAAAAAGCCGGTGAATACATGCTTGAAATCAGAATTCAAAACCATAATGTAAAAGAACTAAAAATACACTAAGATTTGTCGACGAATGGTTGGATCATGGATCCAGATTCATACTCTCCGTATGTAGAAGAAAATGAATCGTAAGGGATGCAGTCGGGTGTCTTACTTTGGCAGCACTTCGTTGCTTTTTAATAATGCTTCGTAACCTCTTTCTACATTGTATCGAACCGGTTTTATAGAGGATCCGGCCTCTGAGATATTAATGTTTAAACCCTAAATCCGTAAGGGCCGCTCAGATTTGATCCTTATCGGGTCATTACTAAGCATGGCTCGCACTGACATCGGAAGTTATGAGGCATGGCCTCGGATCGGATATTTTGAAACCGCTTGTTATTCCATTAAAGTCCGTCGTAAAATCTGCCATTTTTCAGAGCCATGGGGTCTCTTTAAAAAGGGGCACGTAGGGGTGCCACGTGGCGGTTATTCATTGGATGTGGCGGCCACGTCAAAGTCCGCCTTTGACTATCGTAAGTCGGCCTTCGTTGCAGGGCGTAAGGTGAGTGCTGTCACAATATCGTGACGGTCACGATATCACGACGCGTGATATCATGATCGCGATATCGCGACGTCGCGATATCGCGACCATATATCCACTCATTTTCGACTGTCGTGATACAACACGATTTTGCAACGTCCAAGGCTGGGCTCCCCTTTTGTTAAGGCTTGTTTGCTTTCAGATACTTTGCTTTTGATTCTTTTTTGACCCTTCGAACTGCTGTGCAAGTGGTCAAGACCACTGTTTGACCTCTAAAGGCTGCCCTAAAAGCTGTGTATGTGCATGCGATCAGTGTTTGTAGTCACTTAATCGAATGGTGCTATTTTGGTGTCTACAGATGCCCCTTTTTGGGAAGCGCTACGGGTGACGCAGTGCTGAGCAAAAATATACGACCAAAGCACTAATGATTAGGGTTTCTTGGTAACCTAACCAACTTTTAATGCCCCAAGTATGGAAAGGGCATGCATTCTTGAATCCTTGCTTCTGACGAGCTAAGGAATTTGATTTCAAGTGTTAACCTATTTTGGTGAGGTGTGACTTGAGCTTGGACATTGATCAGTCATGATTAGGCAAAGGGCGTAACCTTTTATCCACAGGGGAACCTTGTGTTCATGCTTCGGGAATGCCAAGTATTTGATCAATTTAATGATTGCTTGTTTACTGCCCCAAGCAGGAGCGTGATTGTCTTTGTCAATGATTCTTTGAATGCATGTCATTGCCTTGATTGGGTGTGTGCTTGTTGATTGGTGACTAAGTGTGACTACCCCCTCAAGCGACGAATCGATGAGGGAATGACCTTCGTGAGAAAAGCGACGAGTCGCTTGACCCAAGATGACTTAGGTTAGGGTGCCTTTAGATGTTTTTCCATTTGAGCACGTGCAATTTCCTGACATTTGGACCTATTTTTGGTGGGTGTTAACCCTTTTGGTGATGCCATAATGGGGTGAAATCATCAAAAACCCGTCTTCCCGTGGAGCGGTCCAGCTATGATAGCCTTCTTAGGGAAGTAGGAGAATGAGAATTTGAGCCCCGACATCGATTTTCTATGCCAAGAGGTTGAGTGCAAGAGCACTCGTGTCCGGCAATGCTTATTGCTTCTTTTTGTGTTGCATTTTTGTGATGTTTTTGTTGTTTTGATTTTCTTTCTTTACGTATATGTCATGATTTTATGCACAATGATTGATGTTGGTGGATGCATGCTACTTGATATGGATGGATGCATATGGTATGATAATTACCAATGTTGTATGTTGATTTAGTTTGATGGATGCATGATGAATGCAAATGCATGTGATATGCAGAAATGAAATGGATGTATGGACTTGGTGAGATTTGGTTATGGCACCATAGATTGTTTAGAACTCCATTACTTTGCTATGTACAAATGTGGTGTTTCTTCTTTTTGTATTTTTTGATGGTATTGCAAGGATGAAAAGTAGCGCAATTGGTTTAGAAATGTAGCAAAGGTTTTTCGAGACTCAGACAGTTTTAACTCACTAGCCATGACTGTACTTTATCTTACAAGACTTTTGAACAAGGTATGAATCGGACTTGTTTTTGACCAAGTTATTTCACATCCCTGTGTGTGCAATTGAGTTCATTTATGTGGTATTTGTCGGGATACCGCCGAGTGCCGGATGGGCTTTCAACCGAACCTGTCTTGAGGATCACCTAATTAGCTCCACTAACTCCTTTGTTGTATGTAGTTAGATTAATCTGCGGTGTTCTCCAGGATACCATAAGCTAGCTCATCCACATGCAAACATTGATCTGTACACAAGTTAATGTGACAGATATATCGTCATGCGAGAAGTTTACCGCCAATGACCGATAGGCTATCAACCAAACCGGTACGCGAGGCTTGCCTCATGACTTGTCAGAATCTTGAGAGTTCCAGGGATTCAAGGTCAACTCCCTTCTTTTCTTCAATTGTATTGGGATACTTGCTCGTTATAGTGATAATAATCACTGTTTATTTTGATTTATTTTTCTTTTCTCTTGAGCAAGGGATACGGATATGGAGTGACGAGAATCACTATTCTTTGTGCTTTTTGAGATGTGCACTTGTAGGGTGTCAAATTTTGAAGTTTTGACATTTTGCAAATTTTTGACGTTTTGCAACTTTGGGATTCTTAGGGAATTGGGTAGGGAGGATGCTTGTCCTTTTGCCAACTCTCGGCATTCTTGGGGTCATTCGCACGGGGGGATGAGCAAGATAACCGTTTCGCTTATGGTAACCTGGATTACTTGTGCAGGTTTCATCCTTCGTTCACACAACTCGGGAATTTTTATGTGTTTTAATTTGTGTTGGGATGTTACGTAACAAGGTGTATTGCAAGTGTAACTCTACCTTCGTAAAATCTGTTTGACTTGATACATTTCATTGCTAAAGAGCAAAATGATGGCTGGATCACGAAAAACTCTTGATACATTAAGAGACCACTGACTCTGGTGTGGTAAAGTGCATGGTGTTTTTGCTGTTTTTGTAAAATGGAACAGTGTGGAACAAGATGGACTAGTAGAACCATGATAGCCTATGGTGCCTTTTGACCTATGCGACCATGAATATGCAGCGTATGGATGCAATGCTTAATGCAGCTACATGTTTTTGTATTTTTGATGGATTGATTTTGGTGAATATGAAGATGAATTGCGAGAAGAACTCTCTATTTGATGAATTTGAATATGCCTAGAAATGAGATGCAAATTTTTGTTGTTTTTGATGATTTTTGTTGTTTTTGAATTTTCATGATTTTTGACCAAGTGATTGTGGAAATCCTTGGAGCGTTTTGGGATTGACCAAGCGATTGCAAGAATCCTTGGAGCCTTTGGGATTGACCAAGCGATTGTGATAATCCTTGGAGCATTTTGGGATTGACCAAGCGATTGTGATAATCCTTGGAGCATTTTGGGGATTGACCAAGCGATTGTGATAATCCTTGGAGCATTTTGGGATTGACCAAGTGATTGTGATAATCCTTGGAGCATTTGGGTTGACCAAGCGATTGCGATAATCCTTGGAGCTTTTTGAGATTGACCAAGCGATTGTGATAATCCTTGGAGCATTTGGGATTGACCAAGCGATTGCGATAATCCTTGGAGCATTTTGAGATTGACCAAGCGATTGTGATAATCCTTGGAGCATTTTGGGGTTGACCAAGAGATTGCAAGAATCCTTGGAGCCTTTTGGGATTGACCAAGCGATTGTGATAATCCTTGGAGCATTTTGGTGACCAAGAGATTGCGATAATCCTTGGAGCTTTTGGGGTGACCAAGAGATTGCGATAATCCTTGGAGCTTTTGGGGTGACCAAGAGATTGCGATAATCCTTGGAGCTTTTGGGGTGACCAAGAGATTGCGATAATCCTTGGAGCTTTTGGGGTGACCAAGAGATTGCGATAATCCTTGGAGCTTTTGGGGTGACCAAGAGATTGCGATAATCCTTGGAGCTTTTGGGGTGACCAAGAGATTGCGATAATCCTTGGAGCTTTTGGGGTGACCAAGAGATTGCGATAATCCTTGGAGCTTTTGGGGTGACCAAGAGATTGCGATAATCCTTGGAGCTTTTGGGATTGACCAAAGGGTTTATGAACACCTTTGGAGCATTTGGTGTAATCCACTTGCTCTTCGGGGAATAGAGGTACCCCCAGCTTGACAATCTTTGTGCACCGGATCCGGCTCTGTAGGAATTGGCACGAATGGATCGGCCTTATGCACGGATAGGAAGACAGGGTCTGCCTTCGACAGTGATGGTGCTATGATATCTCTGGGTGGAAGTTGCTCGCGACCTTCCCCAAGGAGTGGGATCGACATGTGATGCTGGTAGGCTGGGTCTATGCGCCACTCATGCCCTAGTATTATGTTTATCATTTGACATGCTTCATCGATATTTATGGGATGTCGATGTTGTCGTATGTGATTGCTTTGAGCTATCTCTGTTTCATCCTCACCTTCGGACAATGTGTATAGCTCATCAGAATCTGGAGATTATGAGATATGGAGGACTGCATCATCAGGTAGTCCTACAACCAAGGGTTGATCCTCTTCGAAAAGAGCCTCATGTAAGTTGGGCATTGGGAGCTCCAAAATCTTGGTCTCTAGCGACTCTAAGTGCTCCAATGTTTTGCATGTATCAGGGGATTTGAGCTCCTCCTCTTTGGTTTGTTCTTGTTGAGGAACTTGGGACCTATGGAGGGGTAGCTGAATAGCACCCCCCATGTCTTGGTAGGGCAGTTCATCCAGCTCTTCTCCTTGTTATGATTCCTCAGAAGCTTCGAACAATGTGTATAGCTCATCAGGATCTGTAGATTCTGAGATATGGAGGACTGCATCATCAGTGAGTACAGTTAGAGGTTGATCCTCTTCGAAAAGAGCCTCATGTAAGTTGGGCCTTGGGAGCTCCAAAATCTTGGTCTCCACCAACTCTAAGTGCTCTAGCTCTTTGCATAGATCGGGAGATTTGAGCTCCTCCGCTTTGATTGGTTCGTGTTGAGAAACTGGGGACCTATGGAGGGGTAGCTGAATAGCACCCCCCATGTCTTGGTAGGGCAGTTCATCCAGCTCTTCTCTTTGCTCTGATTCCTCAGAGGCTTCTTGGTGACTTTCTAAGGGTGGCCCATAAACCTGAGTGGGTTCCTGAGGAAGGCACTCGTCATTGTTTATAGGAGTAGCCTCCTGCTCATGTCTAGGAGGCATTGGGGGTGATGCTTGATAAGGTCGCAGAGACTCGTCTCGCACTTGGGGGTTGTGCTCCTCATACTATTGTGCTCTTTGGATGCAAGGGGTTGGCGCCTTCTCAGGTAGTTTATAGCGCAACTTATCCGCTTTGCGCTGCATGTATAAGTTTTCTAACTCCTGGCGACCTTGTTCAACCTGCGTTATTTGAGCTTGGCGGATGACTTTTCTGGCGACTGCCGGGTCGATGTGGTCTACCCTATTTTGCTCAAGAGGTTCGGATTTGTGCCTCTCATAATGTTTTGTCTTATGTGTGTGAGGGGTTGGAGTCCTTTCCTGCATAGTGTGTTGGAACAACTCATCCTTCTGCGCTGAAGGTGCTCTTCGTTAATATGGTACAGTTTCGCTAACGATAGTCGGTCTCGCTCACGTTGCGTGAGTTGCACCCGACGTGCGAAATGCTTGACGAGGCTCTAAGATAGTTGGTCTTGTCGCCTCATGTGTAGAAGGCCTAGATGCCTCCCTGACATATTTATCTTGGTCGTAGTGATCCAAGATCTCTAGAGGCCATCTCTCTACGATGGGGGTAGCGGCATTTATCCGAGGCGCCGGCCTCGAGTGTGACCATGATATCTAGCGGGTGCGAAGGCGTATTGCTCCCGCGATGTGTATTGTTTTTGAGGAAGGTAGGAATCTTCCTCATGCTCTCTTTCATAAGTGAGCACGATTTGGCGGACGGAGTTGGCTTGGCCTGCATGAGGAGCCTTATGCTCTGAATTTGTCCTTGTAGTCCTGACAACTGGAGGGGTTGAAAGAGGGATAGTGTAACCATGTGGTTCCTCTCGTCGAACCCTAGGTTGACTCAGCGCTTCACCGCGCGGTGACCGCTCGTAACGAGCATCTAAGGGAGCTCTCCTATGGATGTACCCCTCATGGGAGGATGTGTGTTGAGTGCTATGTTGAACAGGAGTGCTCCTAGAAGGGGTACCCCCATAGTCCTTATCCGTTAAGGTGTGGAGGGGACCGCCTTGTGTGTCGAGCCGCCAAGGTGGTATGACCAAATCCTTGGGGTTAAAGCGAAGGCGACTGGCGCCCTCCCTCTGTGCACCTTCTGCAGCGTCCGCCCTTGATTGGGCTTGGCTACGGGTGTACACCATTGTGTTGCTTCTCTACTATCTAAGCAGATTTTATCTCGTTTATGATGATTTGTCTTTTTGTGCACACCAAGCAGAAATGAACACACACATACACAAAACCGTGATTATCTCTTTTAAGGATTGATAGTGTGTCCTAAACTGGTTTAGTGCATTTTGATGTTTCGTTTTGTGTTTGCAATTTTGGAAGAACGTTTAAATGCATAATGTTGGCTCATATGACTCCCATAAATGGTCGCCCCTTCAATATACCATTTTCGGACCGATATACCAACCTCTCTATATACCCGCCCTTACGTGAGGGAGACTATAGGTACGTGAGAGCAGATGGTACGTGGAACATAGGCGGTACGGAAGGGGAATCGCTCTGTTTATGACACCTACCATAGAAGACTTATCCTCGCGTGCATGGGAATCACCCCAGCAACACTCGGTCAGCTTTCGTCAGGATTTACGTCTAGCAACAGTCGCGATCGAGGTAATGGATGCAATATCTCAAGCCAAAGTGATAATGGAATCCACCTTTGGTCTTGCTCAAGGGTTGGGGTTTTACGACCAACGCCTTGGTTTAAAGTACCACGTGGTGTGTGGGATTCATTTTACTTTGCAAATTTGAAACAAGCAACCGAAAAAGAAATCTTTCCCTATGCCAGACATATACTACAAACCGGCAAACAGCAAGTGGAAAATTGAAAAGAAATTTTCTACCTTTCTTTAAAAAAAAATTTTTTATTTATTTTATTTTATTTTTATTTTTAGATGAATAATTGCGCAGATAACTACATAATTAAATAAAGCAAGAAAAATATTTAAGAAAAATTTCTCTACCTTATTTTAATAATTAAAAAGATTTAATTATTAAATGAATAATTACTAGATAGCTACCCATAATTAAATAAAGCAAGAAAAAATTTTAAGAAAAATTTCTTCTACCCTTACTTAAATAAAGTAATTAAAAGAAATTAAAATGTCGAATAAATGAAATGACCCGAAACTTCGCAATAGAAAATGATATGGACGGCTATAAGAACCGTTACCTCCTTTACTGCTGAAATTGCTACTTTCTCGACCTCCGGTTAAAAATAGAGTCACTGTTAAGCACGAAGACACAACAAGTTTAGATCTAACTTACGTGATTTTTAAAAATAATATGGGAACCGGTCCCACCGTGATCGCCATTGAAAGCATGAGATTTCGGAAATAAAACACCGAGATGCAATAAAAACAGAACTAGTTTAATGCATGTAATAACACGGATGTAATCATATCAAAAGGTAAGAGCACCGCCTTTTTATATTAATTCCAACTCGGTTACAATAGTCTGATTCTTATTACAAAGAGTGCACAATGATTTCTTTCCGCATGCCCACATGTAAAATGGGCGGGCTACGAGTGTTGTCGTCGCTTGCGGTGATGAGTCTTTGCTTGCTGCTGTATTTCCTACGGTCAGAGAAACAATAAAATGTTTAATAGCACCTGTTAAATGATTTAAAACAGCAGATTCTAAGTTAACGAGAACATAATGAAATCTACTGTTAAAAAGCCGGTGAATACATGCTTGAAATCAGAATTCAAAACCATAATGTAAAAGAACTAAAAATACACTAAGATTTGTCGACGAATGGGTGGATCCATGGATCCAGATTCATACTCTTCGTTAAATGTAGAAGAAGATGAATCGTAAGGGATGCAGTCGGGTGTCTTACTTTGGCAGCACTTCGTTGCTTTTTAAAATGCTTCGTAACCTCTTTCTTCCATTGTATCGATCCGGTTTTATAGAGGATCCGGCCTCTGAGATATTAATGTTTAAACCCTAAATCCGTAAGGGCCGCTCAGATTTGATCCTTATCGGGTCATTACTAAGCATGGCTCGCACTGACATCGAAAGTTATGAGGCGTGGCCTCGGATCGGATATTTTGCTAACACCGCTTGTCTCATTAATGTCCGCTGTAAAATCCGCCATTTTTCAGAGCCACGGGGTCTCTTTAAAAAGGGGCACGTAGGGGTGCCACGTGGCGGTTATTCATTGGATGTGGCGGCCACGTCAAAGTCCGCCTTTGACTATCGTAAGTCGGCCTTCGTTGCAGGGCGTAAGGTGAGTGCTGTCGCAATATCGCGACGGTCGCGATATCGCGACGGTCGCGATATCGCGACGGTCGCGATATCGCGACGCGCGATATCGCGACCGTCGCGATATCGTGACGCGCGATATCACGACCGTCGTGATATCGGACCGCGATTTCGCGACGCGCGATATCGCGACGTGCGATTTCGCGACCGTCGCGATATCGCGACGCGCGATTTCGCGACGTCCAAGGCTGGGCTCCCCTTTTGTTAAGGCTTGTTTGCTTTCAGATACTTTGCTTTTGATTCTTTTTTGACCCTTCGAACTGCTGTGCAAGTGGTCAAGACCACTGTTTGACCTCTAAAGGCTGCCCTGAAAGCTGTGTATGTGCATGCGATCAGTGTTTGTAGTCACTTAATCGAATGGTGTTGTTTTGGTGTCTACAACGTGACTAATTTTGTCAATGCTTTTGAATGGTCCTATAAACCTAGGGTTGATTTTGGTGGACTTAATTTAAATTTTGAATGATTTTACTTGTAAGAATACTTTATCTCTCATAGATAATTCTCTTGGAGTTCTTTGAAGGTCTGCATAGTTCTTTTACCAATTCGAGGATTCTTTAAGCCTTTGGCGAATTTCCTTTAATTTCTCTTCCATTTTTTTCATAGTGGTTGGATCAATTACTACTCAATCCTTTCGATTATCCCATGATAAAGGTGTTATACACCTACACCCATACAAATATTTAAATGGAGCTATAACTAAAATGGCATGATAGCTATTGTTGTATGTAAATTTAACAAAGAATAGATAGTCCTCCCACTTGCTTTGATGGTCCATGTAATACATTCTTAACATGTCCTCTAAAACTTGATTGACTTTCTTAATATTTCCATCAGTCTCAAGATGAAAAGTCATACTAATGTTGAGCTTTGTACCCCATGCATGGTGTAAAGCTTGCCATAATTCTAACATAAATCTAGAATATTTTTCAAATATGATTACTTTAAGTAAGCCATGTAAATAAAATATTTCTCTAGAAAACTTTTGAGCAATTGTAGGTGCATCATCTTGCATATTGCCAGGTATAAAATGAGCTACCTTATTCAATTAATCTACTACAATCATAAAATCATCATGTTTGAATCGAGTCTTTGGAAGGTCAACTATGAAATCCATGGAAATGACTTGCCATTTTTGTGTAGGAATTTCATACAGATATACTCAACCTACTAGATGTAGTTGTTCAACCTTGACTTTCTAGCATTCTAAACATCTGGAAATGAGATTTGTTATATATCTTTTTGTACCTGGCCAATAGTAATCCTTTCTCAAATTATCTCGTATTTTTACCCCTCCTGGGTGTGAAAAGTATGGGGCATAATGGGCTTCCTAAAGAATATATTTTCTCATTTTTTCATTATATGGAATAACTACTTGGTATCTAAAATATAGTAGACCTTATTTAAATTTGAAATCCTTGTCCCTATCAGGTCCTTGCTTGACCTGTGCTCGGTGCTATAGATAAAATTTATCTGTCTTTGTAATTCTTTAATTTGACTTCTTAGTCCAAATAGACACTTCTTAACTCAAATTGTTTTCCAAGTAGATAATTCTACCAAATTTTAAGAGCATGTACCACAACAACTAGTTCTAAGTCATGAGTAGCATAATTCACTTCATTCTTTTTAAGTTTCCTAGACTCGTAGGCAATTATTGTGTCTTATTGCATAAAATTTTCTCTAATCCTTCCATGGAAGCATTAGTGTAGACTATGAATGGCTTATTTGGATCTGGTATTCTAATAATAGGTGATTTAGATAACTTCTACTTAAGTACTCTAAAAGCTTCCTCACATTGAGTAGTCCATTTGAAAGCTTTTCCTTTCCTTTGAAGATTGGTTATAGGACAAGCAATTTTTGAGAACCCCTTTACAAATCGCCTATAATATCTTGCCATACCTATAAATATTCTTACCTTTAACACATTATTAGGTGCAAGCCAACTTATTATAGCCTCAATATTTTTAGGGTCTATTGCAACTCCTTCGGTAGAAATGACATGCCCTAAGTACTACACCTAAGGGGTATAGAATTTACATTTGGATAATTTTTCATACAGTTGATTCTGTCTGAGGATATCTAGAACTATTCTCATATTTTGATCATGTTCCTCTTTGCTCTTGGAGTAGATCAGTATGTCATCAAGAAATATTAGAAAAAACTGATATAATTATTCTCTGAACACATTTTTCACTAAATTAATAAATGTTGTAGGAGCATTTGTTAAACCAAAGGGTAATACTGTTAACTCATAATGTCCATATCTTATTTTTAAAGAAATTTTATGAGTATCTTATTCATTTATTCTTAGCTGGTGATATCTTGACCTAAGGTCAATCTTTAAAAATATTGTTGCTCCTTTTAATTTATCAAAGAGGTCATCGATCCTAAGTAATGAATATTTGTTCTTGACTGTTATTTTTTTGAGCATTCTATAATCGATACACAACCTCAATGATCCATATTTCTTCTTTACAAATAGAACCGATGCACATCATGGAGACACACTTGGCTTAATATGTCCCTTTTTTTAAAAATCTTATAGTTAGGTTTTAAATTCTTGTAATTCTATGGGAGTCATTTTATAGGGGGCTCAAGCAATCAGTGCTACACTAAGTAACAATTCTATTGATAATTCAAACTTCCTTTGGATTGGTAGTCCTAGAAAATCTTCTATAAATACATCCCTAAACTCATTCAACCTCGGATATTGTTGAAACAAACCTGGATTGGATTTATTTTCTTCCTTTTATTCAATTTGACAACATAAAGTTGAATTTCTTTCTGTAAGGCTCTCTTTATTTGCATAGCAAACATATAGTATGGTTTGAGTGAGTCTTGATCACAATGGAGTTAGACTCATTCCGTAGTATCATTAGTAAAATCTACCCATCTTTCCTCAAAATTCAATAGAGCCTTATGTGTCCTAAGTTATTCTACACCTAAGATAATATCAAAGGCATGTAATGGAGCTACATATAAATGTCATCTGATCTTTACTTGAGGTAAGGTGATTTGGGGATCAAATAAACACTGATTGATAGTATCGGTCTATCCTGACCCATATTTGACCTTCCACCCATTTGTCATATATCCAAGACTTTTTGGTATGTATTTTAGTAAATTAATAGAAATAAAGCTATCAGTAGATCCACTATAAATTAAAATATGAACATATTTATCATATATCATCAATTTTAAAAGAAAAGGTGTATCTTTACCAATGAGTTCTTAGATACCTATTGTTGCATATATTTTATATGTTACCTCCTCAGTTGCTTTATTTATATCTACTCTATGTGGAAATTGGATAGCGTAATGAGATCTAGTGCATATATAACATCCTTCAAGGGGAGCCTTATTCTTTTTTCCTTCTTCACTACTAATTTCCTTTTTTATAATTTTGTGCAAAGGAATTATGATCATTTCTATAGTTCTTTTTGTCTTGTCGACCCTTATTCTAAAATATTCCCCTATTTCTATCAACTTTTTTGTAACGATCTCTACCTTTGAAAGTTTTATATTGATCCTTAGATCCTTTTTTAGCTTCAATATATTTTCTCTTCTTAGCCTCGTCTATATCCCTTTATATTTTTTGATAATATGCCTTTTGGTTCTTCTATATTAACTCCTAGAATTAAGTTGTATCATAATATTTTGATAAATCCTTTGGTTTCATCAGGCCAACAAACGATCCAATCCTCGGATGTAGTCCCATAAGAAATTTTTTTACCTTATGTTCTTCTCTATTATCATATTTAGGTACAAATTTTAATAGTTATACAAATATTTAATAATATTCTATGGTAGTCATATTCTCTTTATTCAAATTTGTGAATTATCTAAACTTTTCCACATAAAATAACTGAGTTAAAAATTTATCTCTAAATTCCTTCAAGATTGTATCCTAAGGAACATCTACAACCTTGACATATTTGTTTTTCTTATACATTATCCGCAAGTCCATTGTTGGTTTTACCAAGTGAGCCACTACCCATGTCATATTAGACTCAGATGAGAGGGGATTAATAGCATAATACTCCTTGATTTCACTTAACCAATTTTTCAGCCACCTCTCTATCACCTTTGCCATCAAATTTGGTGATATCAATTTTCCTTGAATCATTTTTTAATTCCATACCAACTTTCCTTCGATTGGAACCTTCAGGCACAACACCTTGAATCTCCTTTGATTCCTTTTTCTTTGATAAAATTTCAATCAATTTTTGTTGTTGGACAATCAACTCATGTTATTGAGTCAATTGTGGCTTCTACTTTCCATTTGCTCTTTCAATTGGACTCTATATAATTCCATGTGTTCCCTTTGTTGGTTCACTTGATCTTGTGATTTAACCCTTTGTTGCTCCATATGTTATCACTATTTATTCATTTGTTTTTGTATTAGTTGTACCATTTTAGTAAATTATACTCCCTTTAGGGAGTTTTGTTAGCTACAGGTTCCATGCCCTTCTTGACAAGTCTACGAGGTGATTCTACCCTAGCTACTCTTTTTGACTCCCTTGTGAGTCTTCTTAGTCCCTTTATTGGACCTCTCATGTTAATCCAATGTGGTTCTTCTAGAAAAGCTTACCATTTTCCTAGATACAACAAGAGCTTTATCAGTTAATTTGTCCTAGAGTTTTGCAACCTAGGTTCTGATACCAACTGTAACACCCTAGTTCTGCTCACCTGGTTGTCCAAAAATACAAGTAAAAATTTTTGATCAAAACATAGTAATTTTAGTTCACACCCAATAGTTTATTAGTACATAGGCATATGAATATTTATTTCAAGGTAACTCACTACTGCATATGGTCCCTTAAATTTTTGATATTGGCCAAATCCTACATTTAGGTGTCATCTTGTGAACACATTCATCTCCTTAACTTGAGGTCTATGTTTAATGCATCAGGGTGACCTTCTAGAGCCCATAACACCTAAAAGAGTGGATTCAATGTTCCCTACCTCATACCATGATATTTTAGGACTTTATTCTATCATTTTTCCCAAGGTACATTGGTTAACTCAACCATTCTAATATTTAGTGTGTATATGCCTTTTTTGGTCACAAATTTGCCTAAGTATAAAATGTTTGTACACCCTAGACTTGAACAACATTGAAAGGCTAAAAGAGAAAAGATGTCCTTCAAGCCAATCTATAGAGAGGGCTAGTTCCCTTATTACCCTAATTCATTTAAAGCTTAGGGTAACAGGAAAGATATGGGAAATAATAGAAAGGAATGGGAAATATGGCTATATTCCAGATAGGAAAGGTGGGGATAAACTAGCAGTTGAAATCAAAATCAAGTGTTTGTTAGCATATAACATAAATAAATACATAGAAACCACTCACATTTTTGTAGAGATAACCTCCAAAAAGCACTTCAATATTCATTCCCTCACCAGCAGTAGTTAAATTCAAATGCAAAATTTAAAATTAACTAATAATGGACATGAATGTAAGCAGAAAGATATCAAACACAACACTACTCAAGGAACCAAAAGTCGAATATCTCTCTATTATGTAGAAAACTCAAAGTGTTTTTTTGTAGAATGTCTATCCTCCTTCATTACATCAAAATTCTTAGTATTTATAGAGGTTTTCGTCTCTAAAATTAAATGTGAATTAAAATAAAATACTGGCTAGTCAAATACCAGCTAGAGAAATTCTCTCCTCGACAATAGCAATGACCAAATCATAACATTATTTAGGAAGTATTGATCCCTTTTTCATGGAGTGCACCTGGGAAATTAGTAAAAATGGATGGTAGATAAAATGTTCTAGGCTTCAGTGCATCAAAACTCAACAATACCACATGATAATTAAGATCTTGAACATTAAATTTTAGTTGTCACTTTTTCATATTGCATCTTAGAATATTATCTTCGCCAAGAAGACCCACCAAAAATTAACTTTGTCTTGAAAAGGGGTGAGATCAGTGGAGGGAATCTTGGGAATGAATAAGATCATAAAAATATTATGGACGTAGCATTTAATCTTGGCAACCCTTCAGTAGGAATTTTAGAAATATTAATTTTAGTACCACAGGAATTAATTCTCCCAGCCTGAATCCTTTCCCAAAGAAGATCTGCACTGAAAATATAGGGGTAATGGTTTTTACTTCTAAAATGAGCTTTCACTCAAAGTTTCATCCAAAATGGGCCTTCATATTCATTTCACCCAAGTCATGCCTGAAATGGGCTTTTGCCTAGTCTTGCACTTGGAAACGGAGTTCCACTCCAAACCTAGGTGAAATGGAATTTCACCCCAATATTACCTTTTTCCTATGACTTCACCTAGGAAAATATTACACTACTAAAAGTGGGACCCGTATTGGAAACTGGATTTCACAAAGAATGAAATGAAAAGGAATTTCACCATTAATGGGATCAAAACTATCAGGAAAGTGATTTCGCCAACCAAATGCCTACGAAGTATTTTTGCCTTCGAAATTCTCAAAAAAAGGATTTTCTCTATGCCTGGGGGTGAAAAGGCATTTCATTATGCATGAGAGTGAAAAGAAATTTCACTCGGATTTTTCCCAAAATCACACCCATAAATCACTTAGAAAAAATTCCAAAAAACTTCCTTTTTATTTTATTTGTTTAAATGTGGAAAATTTTCTCAAAATAAATTTATGAATTTTGCTGACAAATTTGTTTACATATTTCAGGCAAAAATTTTACAAAATTTTAATGTGGCAAAAATTCCAATATTTCTTATGGCTCATGGGGTATTCAGCTCACTTGAATGCAATTGATCATAGGCATTCATTCATTGAGCTCAAAGTCTTCACTGTCAGTTGCATCTGATTACCTTCTACGTTTAACAACTTCTTCTTACTTTTTAAGATGTGACGTTGTAGATTCATACGTTGCAACTACTTTTATCCAAGAATCTATACTAATCACCTCATGAGAATTGAGCATATCCATAATGTATCTAAAAATATCAACCTACTCTAGATCAATACGGTTGGCCCTCTGGCTGAGCTCTACTAATCTAAACTCAATGTGGGTGAATATCCTCATTAATGGCAACATGTGCTCTTCAGTGATGGGCTCCTCCAATTCATCAATCTCTGAGGCATCATCTATTAAAATAGCCCATAACGCATCCAGGTCTTTCTTTTCCAAAATGTTTCCCTGATCATCAATGAAATTGGGGAAACCATTAGCTACGATCGTATCAAAGTAAACCAATGAAATTCACCTCTCATGCTAAAATGTCTCTTGCAGCTTACAAGCTTCTTTAACCAGGTCTATATAGAAGAAATAACTATGGAGCATGATCTTGGAGTTTGCCCAAGCATGAGCTATTTCCCTCAGTGGGTAGAATTAGAGATCCATTTGAGCCATTTCCTAGATATTCATTACCATTTCTAATTTAGGCTCTAGTTTTTCCTCTGTATACTCCACTACATGTTTACCATACGAAATGACAGTCTATACTTCCTAAAGGAACATGAGAACTAACGTAGCCTTTATCACCATATTTTTACAATCAATCAGTAGTTGACTGTGAGCTTCCTTAATTTTCTCCTTCATGAGGGTCACTTCCTGCATTGCCTTTACTTCCAATTAATTTTATAGATTTTGTACCTGGTCTTGCAAGGCTTGGATCTATTATTGTGCTTTCTACTGCATTTTTTGGTACTATGTGCTTACCCATTTAATTTCCTTGATTTCACCCTCCAAGTGTATTGCCTTATGCTACCACTGTTGATATTGGGACTGCGCAACATCTAGTTGGGCCTTTTTTGCTACCAAATCTTCCTCTAACTCTACTATATTTTCCTCAACTTGGAAGAAGTGATCTTTGTAATGCTCATTGTGCAAGTAGATCAAAATCATCTCCACCTGTATGTTGCCTATTTAGCTGTGTTTATCTTCATGATGTCCTCGATGACAACTTGGTATGAATAATCACTAGGCACCATCTCTCCTTGAGGTTTATGGACCTAAGGAACCATATTCACTATGTGTGCCTCCATTACCTCTAGGTAAAAATTCACTTTCTTCATCAATTTTTCCAAGGCTAGCACATCCTTCCACTTGTGATTATTTAGCCACTATGATGAAATTTATCATGCCTTGTTGATATTTTCTGCTATAGGGCACTCTGGTAGCAACTCCATCTCATAATCCAATGGTTCCTACACTACAAAAATTGGGGAAGATAGGAAAAGAGTATGCTAAGAATTTGAATCAATAATAGGTATGGAAGTGGAGAGCACTACAGTTACACTCACTTTGAGAGGGGCTTGTGTACTTACAATGGTAATAGTATTAGAAGGTATGGAATATGAAGTAGAGGATAACAAAAGGAAAAATGGATTCAGGGTGGATGCAAATGAATTGAAGAAAAGACAAAATGAGGGAATGGATGAAATTGGGAGATCGTTGGTGACTTACGACTATGAAATAGAGATAGGAATGTAAGATATGGGTATGGTAACTAAAGGTAAAGTATATATTGGAACTACAGATGGGAAGATAGTGGTCACCAAGTGCTTGTAAGAGATATAAGAGGAAATAAAATGTGTACTTACAAGATCTGACACCATTTGAGCCAACAATGAAGGTTGTGCACTATAGTGTCTTTATCTTCCTATGCTTCTAGATATACTATTGTCACCATTGGGTTTGATTTTTCCAACTGAGCCAAAGAGGGTATTTCCTAAAAAATATTTTGCTCAACTATATATGAAGGAAGTGACTTTATGCTAAGCATATAAACTACACCACTTCTAGGCTTCTTCACCATGTTGGTGAAAGGTACTCTTATACCCACTCTCCTCTTTCTGAGTGAAATATGCTCCTTGGGAAGTAATTTCTCCTCTTCGTATTCTTCATTAACTACTCTTTCTTATATCAATGCCTCCTTTTATCTCACCATGCCTTCTTATTTGTTAGAATTATGGATATTTTGAGGTACTAAGTTAGCAAAAGAGATGCGCTGGTACTTTTTATATTGATCATCATAAATCAATGAAAAATTATCATCCATAACCAATGGATAACTTCACCTCAACTTATTTCGATGGACCCTCATAAACCACCAATTGGTAATCTTTTCATCGAAACAATAAGGCAATTTCACTTTCATTTTATCAAACAAACCTAGATGAGGAACTTGCTTCGGATGATTCGCAGGATCATACTCAACCTCCATATCATAAAAATCATACCAAGGAGGGAGTGACATCATCTTATCAACATGCCATTCAAGGTCATGCTCATTGAGATTATTCCTCTCCTGTAAGATGTCTTTTTTGGTGCAGCAATAAAATTTCTTGGATTTTATGTAAATTGTGAAAACACCCAAAATATCATACCACCATCATTGAGGAAGCTCAACTAACCTGTGATCGTACAACATCTTAGCAATCAATCCATTCTATCCACACTAAGTTACTCTTATATCATCAAACTGGAAGGGCATAGCATATCTACCTTTATTTCCCCTACCTATCCCATAGGTATCATTTATAAAATCACTTCATCAGACTACCTCTAGGGTGAAAATATGTTTGGTGGTGAAATACAACAACAAAAAGGGTTTTCCAGTGAAACTTAAAAGTTTGACCACCACTCCTTTTGTTAGAAAAAATATATCACTTTTTTTTGGTCAATAATATATGCTTTCATTGCTTGAGGCACTCTATTTCATACCCCATAAATTAACTCAAGGTCAAGCCCTAAAAACATTCTGTTAAATTTATAATAGGACTCTCTTTTGGATAGACTCTGAGTCCATGAATACAACAACAACATTCTTCCTATTTCATCTATCTTCCTTAATTCTATAAAAGCAAAATGGGAGTGCATGTGATAGGAAAAGTACCATACTATAAGGGAGCAATGCTTGAAGTAACATCTTCCCCACTTTGCACCTTCTAAAACTATTAGTACATTCTTCGTGCTAAGAAATCTTCCCAATCAAATAAAATTGGATTTGTGGTTGCTGTCATGGCAGTCAGGATGTAAAACTCCACTTGTGAAATGCAATGCACAAACGATGCTTACCACTTATACACTATGGAATCCAAAGATAATCTAACAAACCATGCTAGTATTGAGTATAAATCTAGGCTCTTAAAATTCCTCAATGGTACCAACAATTCTAGCAACTCCCCAAAACTTGACATTTTCAACAACTAGGAAACCATTAACTATCGCATATGAATAGTTGATTGATACCTTTTATAATGCTCTGAAATATTGAGCTTTTTAAACATGACATAGGGTGGAGGTTTTGCACCATAGGTGAAGGCATACCTTATGAAGATGGCTGAAATACTAAACAGTTGATCTCCTTAGGCATTTTGAATAGTTCTTGAAGTAGATTTATAGCACTACACAATCACCCATATCAGCTTGGGATGTGGGTGGATAGGTGTACACAGGTACCAAAAGATATGAGAGTATAATTTTGCGGTATGGGAACTTTTAGTAGACACCTTATGTAGAGAAAACTCAACATCATGATGAAATTTCTCCACACCCTTGTTTGTGATTACACAGTTACTGATTTGCGCTAGGTGGTCATAGTAAGGCATTAATTCTACTTCTTCCTCCTCTTTGGATTTTCCCTACCTCTTTTCTAGTTCAACATTCTTCTCAGCTTTCTCCTTCTTGGCTTCTATGGTTCTCTTCACCATATTCAATTTTCTTCAAACAAGTGACAAATAACTACAAATATTGGAGCAAAAAAATAGGAACTCTACAAATTTTTATTTCTTTAGCTAGAACGTTTACCCTTTTATAACTTTTGAATCACACCTGCCAAAATAAATGCTTACGACATACCAGCTAATTTTAGGGATAAGCCACACTTTACAATGATTTTTTAGTTTCACCCACCTCTTCTCCAAGTGTTATGATTGGTTGCTTTAATTTTTTAATTGCTTTTTCCTTCTTGGGAGGCACAACTGGTTGTTTAATGATTATTTTTGGAAACATGTGTTGCTACTTTTTTGCCTTGAAAAGCATGATGAATGCCTCATTTTTCTCTAATGTGGGACACAAAAAAATGAGTTTTTCTGCTTTTACAATCAAAATGCCATGAACTCTAGGGATGCATCAAACAAGCAAGGCAAAAAGGCATTTCGATTGCCTTTTCTTTGAAAATGTCTTTCACTACTTTGGTCACCCAAAAGAGAACATGCAACTGGAGGTTTATTATTGGAAATATTGAGCTTTACTTCAAAAAGCAAAGATGCATGGGTGAAAGCAATGGCTAGGGTGAAATCACTTTTTTTTTTTAATTTAATTTCCCTTTTTTATTGGGTTGCTTTTCCATTTTCATCAAGTGATTTTCCTAACTTGGGCAGCCTCCTAAAAGTGGCACGTTTTGACTCCCACTTGCCCGAAAAAGCAAAAATAGTTTAAATCATGTGTGTCTTATTTTTTTTTTTGGGGGGGGGGTCACAAAAAAATAACACTAGCCAAGCAAAAAGGCATTTTGGCCTTTTCTTAAAAAATTAAATGAAAAATAAAAAACAACCTTGAACCCAAAAGACACACTACACAAGTTGATTTTTTGTTTTCCAATTCTTCAAGAACTCCCTAATTAAGCATTTTTTCCATGGAGTAGTACTCATATGGGTGACCTCCTAGGAAGTCCTGAGTTCTGATGACTTTTTCACCTCAATTTTTCTTAACCGGAAGAAACATTAAACAAAAATATGTACATACTTACATTCATAATATTGATTTTCACTAGTAGTAGGCCTTAAAATGAAGACCAATGATCAGAATTGGTAGTGCATAGTCATCCATATCCTATAAATAAAATGAGTTAACTTGATTCAAACCAAAATCTAGAAAGTGTTGGACATTTTGAGTCCCTAAGCTAAAAGTTGTCATTGATGTCAAAAGGACCTATGTAAGTAAGCACTATGATTTTGCTCCACAAAGAGCTTCATGAGAAGCCAAGGTTTTGATCAAAGGTTCTAGAAGGGATGCATGGCATTTGGTTCCAAAAGGAGCTTCAAGGGAAGCTTAGCAAAAGGTTTTTATGAAAACCAAGGAAGGCAAGGAAAGGTTTTATTTAAAACCAATGGATGGCAGATTTGAAATGGGTTTTTCTTAAAACCCAAGTTGGCTTTTCGTTTCATCGAAAAAGGTGCCCCGATGATGGAGAAATTTAATTTTAAAGGTTTAGTTTAAATTTTAATTTAAATTTTAAAATTAAATAAAAGGTTTTTCCCTCCTTTCTTATTGGCGTCATCGACGTCATGAGGGCAATGTTAAAAGGGCCGATGTATTCACATTGAAGGATGGCTTATATAAATAAGCCAAAGGTTTTCCATTTAAAAAACCTAAGGAGTGTCGCATGATTTTTGAAAACCCAAAGTATTTCTGCATCCGAATATTGCGCAATGAATTTCATGGAGTGTGACATGGGCAGTCAAGTCATGGATGGTCAAAGTTTTGGTGCCTTGTGAGGAAAGCGCACATGACTTAAGGAAGAGAGTGCCCAAGGCACTCACGTGGGTAGTGTTAGCTCACGCGGCTTAGCTGCCGCTTGGCAGCACGGTGGGCAGAGGTTCGAAATGCCAAGGCCCTTCGAGGGCTCCTTTGAGGTATGCACTCCGACTCCGATATTTGTGGGGGTAAATATTTTAATTAAAATATTTGCTTGCTAAGGTTTGATTATGATTTTTGTGGGAGATATAAGGTTGAGCAAGCTTTAATATTTTAATAAGGTTTGATATTTGATTAATGTGAGATATTGCCTAAGAAAGCTTTGTGATTATTTTTTAGTGCAAAAGTGTTGAAAGGAAGGATATAAAATATTTGATTTATTTTATGGTATAAGTGGTTTGTGGAGTGACAAGGTTATGCAATGTTTTGATTTATTTTATTTTATGGTACAAGTGGTTTTAGGAGTGATAAGGAAGTTGTGCATTAATTCTTAAGAAGGTTTTCTAATTAAAAGCCTTGGTGAATATTATTGTGAAGTGGAGTAATGTTGATTATTTTGTGATCTTCTAACCCTTGTGAAGATTGGCAAAAGAATATTGTGATTGTGGCAGATTTCCAAAGAGGCTTCTTCATCTTCATTAAAGGTATGGGCACATTCTCCTATTGATTGATTATGGTGGTTGATTTCTAAAAATATCTTTGGAGTGAAAAGGATTGATTGTGGTTTCCTTTTCAAAAGTGATTGGTTTAATGCTTCAAGGTTTTCTGGATTGAGAGTTGTGATTAAACCTTGTTTTATAAGCATTGTTGTTGGAGCCCATTGGTTGTGCAAAGAACTTGAACTTGAGTTAGAAGAGAACATGAGTATCATTGTTATGTGAGATTTGTTGTTGAGCATTGTTGGAAATATTTTGAGTTGATTGATACATGCTTGGACTAGGGTTTGTGAGAAAGGGTTGTTCATTGAGGTGATTGGTTGAGTTGAGTTGATTGAGCCTAGTCAAGTGGATGCATGTGGTTGTTCAAGTTCCATAAAACAAACTATTCTATATTCTTGATTTGAGTTGAGATTGAGATTTGAGAATAGAACATATAGAGTCTCTAACAATTCTCTTTATGCTTCTATGAGATTGATTTGAGTTGAGATTGGGATTTGAGTATAGAACATATTGAGTCTCTAACAATTCTCTTTATGCTTCTATGAGATTGAGTTGAGATATTGATTGAGCATTAAGTATAGAACATATTGAGTCTCTAACAATTCTCTTTATGATTCTATGAGATTGGACAAGTTCATGTGAGCTTGTTAAGTATTTGAGACAAGTCCTTAGAGAGACTTTTATAGATTTGAGCAAGTCCTAAAGACTTATTAGATTTGACAAGTCCTAGAATTAATTAATTGAGAATATTTGAACAAGTTCTAAGTGGACCTATTGAGCAGATTTGGACAAGTTTTGTGGACCTATTGAGCAGATTTGCAAGTTTTTGGACTATTGAGCAGATTTGGATAGGTTCTATGTGGACCTATTGAGCATATTTGAGCAGGTTCTATGTGGACCTATTGAGCAGATTTGGACAAGTTCTAAGTGAGCTTGTTGAGCAGATTTGGACAAGTTTTGAGTGAGCTTGTTGAGAAGATTTGAGAAGGTTTTGAGTGAACCTATTGAGACAGAGATTTGGAGGTGATAGAGTATAGAGGATAGAGTCTCAGTGGATAGAGATCCAATAGCCAGGACAATTGAAGATAGATCTGAGTGAGGAGTCTTCAAGTGGAGAGAGATCCACCAATTAGTGCAAGAGAGAGACAGAGTCTTCTAGAAGATCACTAGCGAGAGCAGAAGGGGAAAGAGTTCTCCTATGGAAGAGATCCATGAACTTGAGATTAGGGGATCAACATCTCCTTTGGACAGAGGTCCATAAACATTGTAATTGGGAAGGATTCCCAAAGAGATTGATTGAGAAAATTTTAGTAAAATATTTTCTCCGTGGAGTAGCCCACATTGGGTGAACCACATAAATTATGGTGTCTCTATTGTGTATGGTGTTTTGTGCATTGCTTTGATTACTACTATTGATACTACTATCTATACACTGCATAATATTGAATTGAAAGAAAAAGTAAAAAGGGGTCTTATACTGTTCACCCCCTCTCAGTATAAGCTTGTGTTCTTCAATTGGTATCAGAGTGGGTTCCTTCAGAAGAGTTTGATAGCTTGAAGGAAAAGTGGTCTAAGAACACAATGGATCAAAAGGATCAAAGAGATGGACCCTTCAATAATGCAGTACCAGTATTTGATGGAAGTGACTTCTTATATTGGTGTATGCTGATGAGATTTTACTTGATGGCACTTGGCAATGAAGTTTGGGATGCAGTGGAACTTGGATATGATTCAACAACCAATCCTCCTACAGATAAGGAAGGTAAGCTTCTAATGCATGCAAATTCAAGAGCTATGAATGCAATTATAAAAGGGTTGCATAGATCAGAATCTATGAAGGTTATGGAATGTAAAACAACAAAAGAAATGTGGGAACTTCTGCATGAAATATATGAAGGAGATAAAGGAGTCAGAATGGCTAAGATCAAAAATCTCAAAGGAGAATTTGAGAACCTAAGAATGAGGGATGATGAAAACATTCATGACTATCTCAACAAGGTTGATGAACTTGTACATGAGATGAAAGGTCTTGGAATGAAGGTTGATGAATCTGATGCTTGTGATAAGATCTTGAGGACTCTTCCAAAAAGGTATAGTGAAAAGGTTTCTGCTATAGAAACATCAATTGATAGTGATTCTTTGACAAGGAATTCTTTGCTTGGCATGCTTACTACTTTTGAGATAAGAACAAAAGATCCTATTCCTCCGAAAGAAGTTGCTTTCAAAGTAGACAAAAAGAAAAAGGGAAAGAAGATAGAATCAAGCAGTGAGTCATCCAGTGATGAAGAAGCAAATTATGGTAGAAGAGATAGAGGTTCCAGAAGACCCATAGATCTAAGATCTATCAAATGTTTCAATTGTGGATGGTATGGACACTATGCAACAGAATGCAAAGAGCCAAAGAACAACAATGATGAAGAAAAATAGGATCACAGATACAGGGAATCAGAAAGACATAGGTACCAGAAGAAAAGCAAGGATGGACAAAGCAGACAAGGAAAGAAGTTCTTCCAGAGACAAAAGAGAAGCTACTATGCGAAAAATGCAAGTAAGTACTCAATTGATAGTGATGCTAGTTTTTCAGACAATGATAGAGATGAAGTCCTATTTATGGTTAAAGAGAAAGATCCAGTTAAGAAAAGGACTCCAGTTATTCTCAAGTGTTTTAGATGTGGTAAATTTGGACATCTTGAAGATGATTGCACTAGGGATGGTTATAGTTTCAGTGATGATGATTTTGAAGATGCACTTGAAAGACCGAGATGAGAATCTTCTAATGGCTTTGGAAGATAAAGAAAGTGATCCTATAGAAGACAAGTCAAAAGGAAGTAATGATAAGGACAAAGGCAAACAAATAGAAGATTATTCAAGTAGAGAATGGTTATGATCTCAAGGGAGAACTTATCTATGCCCTTGACACAGTAAAGAAGGTTAGAAAGCAACACTCCAAGCTTGAAAGTCAGTTTCAAGAATGTGATGAAGAAAGGTTATTGCTCATAGAGGATTTAGAGAAGTCAAAGGCTAAGGCAAGCAAGTTCAAGGATAAGTTAGAAGCAAATATTTTGGAATGTGAGAAGTTAGCACAAGAAGTGGCTACTCTAAAAGAAGACTTAAAGGACTCCAAGATCAAGATGAAGAGTTTCACAAATAGCTCTAAGAACTTGGATAAGTTCATCTATGGACAACAACGAACATCATGTTCAACAGGTCTTGGCTTTGGAAAGGTTCAAAAGAAATAGGAAAAAGAATCTACTTCAAGTCTTGATGAAGAAGAAACTTCAGAAGAAGATACATCAGAAGAAGATAGTTTAAGTGAAAGTGGGACATCAGAGGATGAGTTGGACAACAAAGAGTTCAACAAAGAGAGGAACAATGCACAAAGAAGATACAGATGGAACAACAATCAGAATAGGAGACCAATGAGGTCAAGACAAGGAGGCTTCAATGGAAGATGCTTTTCATGTCACAGGTTTGGACACATGGCTTCACAATGCAGGACTCATGAAAGACAGGTATATGGAAAAGAACAACTTTTCCAAGGTTATTGCTACTCATGCAATGGTTTTGGTCACAAGGCAATGAATTGCAGGGTTCATGATAGAAGAAGATATGGCTTCATTAGGAGAAATCCTAAGACAATTGCACATCCAAGGAATAATAACATTAAGTGTTATAAGTGCAATAATGATGGTCACATAGCAAGATGGTGTAGAGCAAATATTCTAGAAATAGGCATGAACAGGAATAGGAACATGAGATGAGGAATATGAACATGAACAAGAATATGAACAGGAATAGAGAATAGAAACAAGAATAGAGACTCAGAAAAGAATAAGAATAGGAACAAGGATGAGAACCGAAATAGGAACATGGATGAGAACAAGAATAGGAACAGGAACAGAAGTGATGATAGGAACAGGGATGATGACTTGGAAAGAAATAGTGAGAGGATTCAGAAGACTCACAGAAGAAGAGAGAAAGATAAAGGCATAGATCTATGCTTTCAGGGAGTAGAAATACTCCCACCCTAGAATTAACCACCTCATGTGGAGGTGGGGGAGGGGCTAAGCTAAGAGGCTCATTCTTAGCCCCGAGCCCCAAAGGTGACCCTTTGCCATTGATGTCAAAGGGGGAGAGATTTGTGTATTGGGGAGATATTTGATATGAGATTTGATATTTGAGAGAGCATTGAGCCAGGGGGAGCAAAGTCCCAGGGGGAGCAGAAAAGAAGGTCAAGTTTCAATAAAATGAATATGGGTTGCCATCAATGACAAAGGGGGAGATTGTTGGACATTTTGAGTCCCTAAGCTAAAAGTTGTCATTGATGTCAAAAGGACCTATGTAAGTAAGCACTATGATTTTGCTCCACAAAGAGCTTCATGAGAAGCAAAGGTTTTGATCAAAGGTTCTAGAAGGGATGCATGGCATTTGGTTCCAAAAGGAGCTTCAAGGGAAGCTTAGCAAAAGGTTTTTATGAAAACCAAGGAAGGCAAGGAAAGGTTTTATTTAAAACCAATGGATGGCAGATTTGAAATGGGTTTTTCTTAAAACCCAAGTTGGCTTTTCGTTTCATCAAAAAAGGTGCCCCGGTGATGGAGAAATTTAATTTTAAAGGTTTAGTTTAAATTTTAATTTATTTAAAATTTAAATTTAAATTTTAAAATTAAATAAAAGGTTTTTCCCTCCTTTCTTATTGGCACCACCGACGTCATGAGGGCAATGTTAAAAGGGCCGACGTATTCGCATTGAAGGATGGCTTATATAAATAAGCCAAAGGTTTTCCATTTAATAAACCTAAGTGAGTGTCGCATGATTTTTGAAAACCCAAAGTATTTCTGCATCCGAATATTGTGCAATGAATTTCGTGGAGTGTGACATGGGTAGTCAAGTCATGGATGGTCAAAGTTTTGGTGCCTTGTGAGGAAAGCGCATGCAGTTTAAGGAAGAGAGTGCCCAAGGCACTCACGTGGGCAGTGTTAGCTCACGCGGCTTAGCTGTCGCTTGGCAGCACGGTGGGCAGAGGTTCGAAATGCCAAGGCCCTTCGAGGGCTCCTTTGAGGTATGCGCTCCGACTCCGATATTTGTGGGGGTAAATATTTTAATTAAAATATTTGCTTGCTAAGGTTTGATTATGATTTTTGTGGGAGATATAAGGTTGAGCAAGCTTTAATATTTTAATAAGGTTTGATATTTGATTAATGTGAGATATTGCCTAAGAAAGCTTTGTGATTATTTTTGAGTGCAAAAGTGTTGAAAGGAAGGATATAAAATATTTGATTTATTTTATGGTATAAGTGGTTTGTGGAGTGACAAGGTTATGCAATGTTTTGATTTATTTTATTTTATGGTACAAGTGGTTTTAGGAGTGATAAGGAAGTTGTGCATTAATTCTTAAGAAGGTTTTCTAATTAAAAGCCTTGGTGAATATTATTGTGAAGTGGAGTAATGTTGATTATTTTGTGATCTTCTAACCCTTGTGAAGATTGGCAAAAGAATATTGTGATTGTGGCAGATTTCCAAAGAGGCTTCTTCATCTTCATAAAAGGTATGGGCACATTCTCCTATTGATTGATTATGGTGGTTGATTTCTGAAAATATCTTTGGAGTGAAAAGGATTGATTGTGGTTTCCTTTTCGAAAGTGATTGGTTTAATGCTTCAAGGTTTTCTGGATTGAGAGTTGTGATTAAACCTTGTTTTATAAGCATTGTTGTTGGAGCCCATTGGTTGTGCAAAGAACTTGAACTTGAGTTAGAAGAGAACATGAGTATCATTGTTATGTGAGATTTGTTGTTGAGCATTGTTGGAAATATTTTGAGTTGATTGATACATGCTTGGACTAGGGTTTGTGAGAAAGGGTTGTTCATTGAGGTGATTGGTTGAGTTGAGTTGATTGAGCCTAGTCAAGTGGATGCATGTGGTTGTTCAAGTTCCATAAAACAAACTATTCTATATTCTTGATTTGAGTTGAGATTGAGATTTGAGAATAGAACATATAGAGTCTCTAACAATTCTCTTTATGCTTCTATGAGATTGATTTGAGTTGAGATTGGGATTTGAGTATAGAACATATAGAGTCTCTAACAATTCTCTTTATGCTTCTATGAGATTGATTTGAGTTGAGATTGGGATTTGAGTATAGAACATATTGAGTCTCTAACAATTCTCTTTATGCTTCTATGAGATTGAGTTGAGATATTGATTGAGCATTAAGTATAGAACATATTGAGTCTCTAACAATTCTCTTTATGATTCTATGAGATTGGACAAGTTTTGTGTAAGCTTGTTAAGCAGATTTGAGCAAGTCCTAGAGAGGACTTATTGAAATTTGAGCAAGTCCTAGAGAGGACTTATTGAGCAGATTTGAGCAAGTCCTAGAGAGGACTTATTGAGCAGATTTGGACAAGTTCTGTGTGGACCTATTGAGCAGATTTGGATAGGTTCTATGTGGACCTATTGAGCAAATTTGGACAGGTTCTATGTGGACCTATTGAGAAGATTTGAACAAGTTCTATGTGGACCTATTGAGCAGATTTGAGCAGGTTCTATGTGGACCTATTGAGAATATTTGAATTTGGAAAGTTTATTAATGAGCTTGTTGAGCAGATTTGGACAAGTTTTGAGTGAGCTTGTTGAGAATATTTGAGAAGGTTCTGAGTGAACCTATTGAGACAGAGCTTTGGAGGTGACAGAGTATAGAGGAAAGAGTCTCAGTGGATAGAGATCCAATAGCTAAGACAATTGAAGATAGATCTGAGTGAGGAGTCTTCAAGTGGAGAGAGATCCACCAATCAATGTAGTAGAGAGACAAAGTCTTCTAGAAGATCACTAGCCAGAGCAGAAGGGGAAAGAGTTCTCCTGTGGAAGAGATCCACGAACTTGAGATTAGGGGATCAACATCTCCTTTGGACAGAGGTCCATAAACATTGTAATTGGGAAGGATTCCCAAAGAGATTGATTGAGAAAATTTTAGTAAAATATTTTCTCCGTGGAGTAGCCCACATTGGGTGAACCACGTAAATTGTGGTGTCTCTATTGTGTATGGTGTTTTGTGCATTGCTTTGATTACTGCTATTGATACTGCTATCTATACACTGCATAATATTGAATTGAAAGAAAAAGTAAAAAGGGGTCTTATACTGTTCACCCCCCTCTCAGTATAAGCTTGTGTTCTTCATGTTGGCAATTTTGGGTTTGAGATCCTAGCTTCTTGTCTATGAGTTGTCATTGATGTCAAAAGGAAATGGCATTAATGTTAAGAGGATGTGTTGGCTTCAAAGGTGGAAGATTCCAAGAGAATCCGGAGAGATTCCATTGGCAAGGGTTTTTCATTAAAACCAAGTTAAATGGTTTTTATTAAAACCAATGGAGGTTCTCTTTATTATTTATTTAATTATTATTTAAAACCCTTCAAGGTTTTAATTAATTAATTATTTAATTAATTAAGGGAGAAATTATTTTTAATTTATTAAAAATACTTAAGGGTTTTTAAACCCTTTAGAAAGCAAATTTCGATTAAATTCGAAATTACTTTTCTTTGCAGCTGACGTGTTCTAAAGTCCACGTATGGACTATAAATATGAGAAGGTTCCTAAGGTTAAACTCACTTGGAAAATCGAAGGCAATTAATTGGTTTGGCTGCGATCGAATGTTCTGTTTACGCCGCGAAAGAGGAGAGCTCGTGGTTTGAAAAGCTTTCGAAAGCTTGACCGTTTATGTGGAAGGAAGTCCGTCTTGGACTTCGTAAGCCCCTTGTGGGCTAGTGGCAGCGAAGGCTGCGTTTGGGCCTTGCGTAGGCGGAGGTCTGCGTTTCGATCCCCACGGAGGGAGCTGTGCATGGATTAGTCACGTTTTTATTAAAACGTGTTTTGTGCCGCGAATTTCGGATTCTTCAAGGGCAGCCATTATAAGGTGTGATTATTTTCTTGATATGATTTTTGGCATTGTTTAGCATTGTTTAAAAGACATAGGAGAAATAAGGGGATATTTCTTTGGTTGTATTTTTGAGATTAGTCTTTTGCTATGCTAAATTTAAAAATGGAGATATAAGGTGTAAGTTTTGGTTGTTGTGTTTTTGGCTTCTTTGGTGGTTGTTTTTAAAGAAGAGGAGCTAAAAGGTGTATTAAGGAAAGTTTTTATATATGCTCATTTATCTTGGTTCTAACCCTAACTTGGTTGGAAGTTTGAGGGTTGTGTGTGGTGACAACTTTAAGGATCAATTTTCTTCTACTCCAAAAAGGTATGGGCACATTTTTCTTATGAGTATGATTGGTGTATGTTTTTCTGAAATAAGGTTGGAGTGAAAAGGTTTTCAACTAGGTTTCCTTTGGTTGGGTGTAAATCCTATTTTCTGGTTTGTTGAAGACTACTTATGCATTGTTATCCTTAAGGAGAGTTTTTGGTGAATGCATAATTTTTGGTTTGAGATAGTGGAAGCTTTGTGCACTAGGGTTTATATTTGTGAGTCTAGCTACTTGCATTGAGTTGGTGGAACCCTTGGTTGGCTGTTTTGAGTTTGATGGTTGAGTTGCTTCCATAGAGGTTGTTTGATCAAGTTATTGCTTTACTTGATTCATGATATTGGGCTTACTCCATTGAGTTGATTTGAGCAAGTTATTCTTTGCATTTGGTGATATTGTGTTGGTGGTTGTTTTGTTCAAATATCTTTGGAGGGAAAAGGATTTCTACTTGTTTCCTTTTCTTGTGATGATTGGTTGAATGCTTCAAGGTTGATGTTGAGTTGAATGGTGTTGGTTGACTAAACCTTGTTTGATGAGCATTGTTGTTGAAACCCTAATTGATGGTGAAAAGAACATGAGTATCATTGTTATGTGATTCTTTGCATAGTTGGCAATTGTTGGGGTTTCATGTTCTTGAAAGAAAACATTCTATCCTATCCATTTCAGATATTGAGTTGAGTTTTCAGATTTGAGATTGAGATTGAGCTGAGTTGATTTGAGTTGAGTTTTGAGATTGGGATTTGAGTATAGAACATATTGAGTCTCTAACAATTCTCTTTATGCTTCTATGAGTTTGACAAATCACATTGGGTCTCTAACAATTCACTTTGTGATTTCCTACTAAGAAAGTTTTTCTTTGTGAGCTTGCTGAGTTTTTGGAGGTTCCATGGGGACTTGTGAGCGCTTTTGGGTTCATGGGGACTTGTGAGGATGGGGACTGTTGAAGTTTGGGACTTGTGAGCAGATTTGGACAGGTCCTAGCAGAGGACTTGTGAGCTGAGTTTGATAGTTCTATCAGAGAACTTGAGGACAGAGGTGCATTGGTTCTATGAGAAGAACCTGAGGACAGATTTGGCAAGTCTTTGAGAAGGCTTGTATGTAGAGGATTGATTTGTTCAAGAGTTGGACAGATCTGACAGACAGAGGAAGACTTGTACTAGACCGACTGACCGTGTTTGGTACAGGTTGCCGAGCTGCTATGGACGTGATCATAGAAGGCAGAGGTCTCTTAGGCTAAGCATTGAGGATAGGAGGTCTTCGGTGGAAAGGAGTTCCACGTGCTGGCAAGAGGTAGAGGCAGTTGATCTTCTGAGGGATCATTTCCAGAGCAGAGGGGAAGGTATCTCCTTTGAGCAGAGGCTCATAAATTTTGATTGGGGGAAGGTATCTCCTTTGAGCAGAGGCTCATAAATTTTGATTGGGGGAAGGTATCTCCTTTGGGCCGAGGCTCATAAACATTGTAATTGGGAAGGATTCCCAAAGAACTTTGAGATAACTTTTAGAGAAAAGTTTTGTGGACGTAGCCCAACCATTCTGGGTGAACCACGTTAAAATTGGTGTCACTTTGTGGATGATATTATGCATTGCTTTGATATTGCTTTGGGTATATTGCTTTACTATTTTGAAGTATAAAGGAAAAAGTAAAAGAGGTCTTATACTGTTCACCCCCCTCTCAAGATAAGCTTGTGTTCTTCAATTGGTATCGAGCAGGTGCCTTCGAAAAGTTTAACAGCCTTGAAGGAAAAGCTAGTAAAGAACACAATGGATCATTCAAGTGGCAATGCAGCACCTATTCTTGATGGGTCAGATTTTGGTCTTTGGAGTGCAAGGATGAAGGTTCATCTAATGGCACTTGGGAATGAGGTTTGGGAAGTGATTGAAGATGAGTACACTATTCCCGAACATGGTCCTAATACTAAAGAAGAAAGGCTCCTACATCACAGCAATTCAAAAGCAATGAATGCAATCCTGAAAGGCTTACAGAAAGCAGATCTCACCAAAGTGATTCACTGCAAGACAACTAGTGAAATGTGGAAACAGCTTGAAGGTGGTTCATACAGGTGATACAAATGTCAGAAAGGCCAAGTTGAGACACTTCAAAGGTATGTTTGAACAACTCAAGATGAATGATGATGAAAATATTAGTGACTACATGCTTCGTATGGATGAGGTTGTTAACTCCATGAAAGACTTAGGTCTTGAGCTTGCTGAAAATGATGTTTGTGATAAGATTTTAAGATCTCTTCCTAATAGATTTAGTGAAAATATTTCTGCTATTGAGGAAGCTAAAGATTTGGATAAGTTGAAAAAGGATGAGCTCCATAGTATACTTGCAGCATTTGAGTTGAGAACTCAAGTGAAGGTTGATGTCAAGAAAGAGGCAGCTTTCAAGGCTACCAAGAATTCCAAGGGTAAACAACTTCAAGATAGTGATGAGTCTTCTAGTGATGAAGAGGCATATTACAGCAAGAAAGGCAAGTTCTCTAGAAAGCACAAAAGTATGAAAAATATAAGATGTTTCAATTGTGGAAAGTTTGGTCATTATGCTACTGACCGTATTGTTCCCAAGAATGAAAGTGATGAAGATAAACAGGATTCTAAGAGCAAGGATTCTGAAAAGCACAAGCATCACAGAAAAACAAAGATGAGCACAACAATCAAGGAAAGAGGTATTCTCACACGCACAAGAAGAGTTTCTACCTAGACAAAGCAAGTAAGTGTTCTAGTAGTGATAGTGAAAGTTCTTCAAGTGATAATGAAAATGAGATGTTGTTCATATCAAAAAAGAGGAAGAACCGAAACATAGATTCATTATCATGAAATGTCTTAGATGTGGAAATTTTGGTCACCTTGAGGATGATTGCACAAATAATGATTTGGTTTCTAGTATGTATGAGGATGCTTCAGAAAACTATAAGGAAGATGCATGTATGGTTTTTGAAAAGGGTAGCACCTCTAGTGATAAGAAATCTGAAAAAGGCTTTGATGATTCAAAAAGCAAACAAATAAAGGATCTTGAAAGTGAACTTATTAGTGCTCTTAGTGCTTTGGAAAAGGAAAGAAAGAAGAATGCTAGACTCAAGGATAAGTTAGATGAATGTTGTATGGAGAGAGATGATCTTATAGAAAGTCTTGACTTCTCTATAGCTAAGACACAAGAACTCAAGGATGAGTTAGAGTCTAAGGTTCTTGAGTATAGTGAGTTAGAACAGAAAATGGCTTCTTTGAAAGAGGAAACTAAAGAGTACAAGGATAAGCTTTACAGGTTTCAAGATAGCTCCAAAAAGGTTAAGTCACTCATCAAAGGTCAAAGAAAGACAACAGATAAAACAGGCCTTGGTTTTGTTAAGCCACACAAGGAACAAGTTGGAGAGTCTAGTAAGAGACTCCAAAAGAAAGAGAGTTCTGATGAGGAAAGTATTTCAGAAAAGGAGTCCTTGAATGATAGATGCACAAAATAGAAAACAAAATTCAGAATGAGAAGAAGAAGTTTTCAGAACCTAAGAGGTCAATTAAAGGAAAGTTTCAAGGCAGATGTTTTGCTTGTCACAGGTTTGGTCACATGGCTTCACATTGCATGGCTCAAGTGAAGGAGGTAAATGACAGTTTTAGAAGTGCTAGTTACTTTCAAGGGTATTGCTACTCTTGTCAACAGTTTGGGCACAAGGCAGTTTATTGCAAGGCAAATAACAGGAACAGGTTTGGTCGAACAGGTTTGGCTGCATGTTTGGTCGAACAGTTTGGTCGAGTTTGGCCAAAGTTTGGTCGTAATAGTTTGGTCGAACTGGTGGATTCAAAGATCAGGTTTACCTCAGAGAAACAACATCGTCAAGTGTTTCAAGTGCAACAATGAAGGTCACACAATCGACAATGTAGAGCTGAAATTCTAGAATACAGAACAGGAATAGTGGCATGATCAGGTCCAAGGATCAAGGCATGGACAAGAACAAGGATGAGAACAAGAACAAGAATAGTGATAGGAATAGGAATATGGACAAAGAGTTCAAGAGAAGGCCCGACAAGGAAGTTATAGACGCCGATGATGATCAGTGCCTAATGGGAGTTTTACTCCCACCCAAGAATTAATCACCTCATCAAGAGGTGGGGGAGGGACTAAGCTAAGAGGCTCATTCTTAGTCCCGAGCCCCAAAGGTGACCCTTTGCCATTGATGACAAAGGGGGAGAGATTTGAGTAAGGGGGAGAGCCTCAAGACAGGGGGAGCTGTTTATGTTGAGTTTCTGTGTTGTTGAGAAGCATGGTTTGCCATCAATGACAAAGGGGGAGATTGTTGGCAATTTTGGGTTTGAGATCCTAGCTTCTTGTCTATGAGTTGTCATTGATGTCAAAAGGAAATGGCATTAATGTTAAGAGGATGTGTTGGCTTCAAAGGTGGAAGATTCCAAGAGAATCCGGAGAGATTCCATTGGCAAGGGTTTTTCATTAAAACCAAGTTAAATGGTTTTTATTAAAACCAATGGAGGTTCTCTTTATTATTTATTTAATTATTATTTAAAACCCTTCAAGGTTTTAATTAATTAATTATTTAATTAATTAAGGGAGAAATTATTTTTAATTTATTAAAAATACTTAAGGGTTTTTAAACCCTTTAGAAAGCAAATTTCGATTAAATTCGAAATTACTTTTCTTTGTAGCCGACGTGTTCTAAAGTCCACGTATGGACTATAAATATGAGAAGGTTCCTAAGGTTAAACCCACTTGGAAAATCGAAGGCAATTAATTGGTTTGGCTGCGATCGAATGTTCTGTTTACGCTGCGAAAGAGGAGAGCTCGTGGTTTGAAAAGCTTTCGAAAAGCTTGACCGTTTATGTGGAAGGAAGTCCGTCTTGGACTTCGTAAGCCCCTTGTGGGCTAGTGGCAGCGAAGGCTGCGTTTGGGCCTTGCGTAGGCGGAGGTCTACGTTTCGATCCCCGTGGAGGGAGCTGTGCATGGATTAGTCACGTTTTTATTAAAACGTGTTTTGTGCCGCGAATTTCGGATTCTTCAAGGGCAGCCATTATAAGGTGTGATTATTTTCTTGATATGATTTTTGGCATTGTTTAGCATTGTTTAAAAGACATAGGAGAAATAAGGGGATATTTCTTTGGTTGTATTTTTGAGATTAGTCTTTTGCTATGCTAAATTTAAAAATGGAGATATAAGGTGTAAGTTTTGGTTGTTGTGTTTTTGGCTTCTTTGGTGGTTGTTTTTAAAGAAGAGGAGCTAAAAGGTGTATTAAGGAAAGTTTTTATATATGCTCATTTATCTTGGTTCTAACCCTAACTTGGTTGGAAGTTTGAGGGTTGTGTGTGGTGACAGCTTTAAGGATCAATTTTCTTCTACTCCAAAAAGGTATGGGCACATTTTTCTTATGAGTATGATTGGTGTATGTTTTTCTGAAATAAGGTTGGAGTGAAAAGGTTTTCAACTAGGTTTCCTTTGGTTGGGTGTAAATCCTATTTTCTGGTTTGTTGAAGACTACTTATGCATTGTTATCCTTAAGGAGAGTTTTTGGTGAATGCATAATTTCTGGTTTGAGATAGTGGAAGCTTTGTGCACTAGGGTTTATATTTGTGAGTCTAGCTACTTGCATTGAGTTGGTGGAACCCTTGGTTGGCTGTTTTGAGTTTGATGGTTGAGTTGCTTCCATAGAGGTTGTTTGATCAAGTTATTGCTTTACTTGATTCATGATATTGGGCTTACTCCATTGAGTTGATTTGAGCAAGTTATTCTTTGCATTTGGTGATATTGTGTTGGTGGCTGTTTTGTTCAAATATCTTTGGAGGGAAAAGGATTTCTACTTGTTTCCTTTTCTTGTGATGATTGGTTGAATGCTTCAAGGTTGATGTTGAGTTGAATGGTGTTGGTTGACTAAACCTTGTTTGATGAGCATTGTTGTTGAAACCCTAATTGATGGTGAAAAGAACATGAGTATCATTGTTATGTGATTCTTTGCATAGTTGGCAATTGTTGGGGTTTCATGTTCTTGAAAGAAAACATTCTATCCTATCCATTTCAGATATTGAGTTGAGTTTTCAGATTTGAGATTGAGATTGAGCTGAGTTGATTTGAGTTGAGTTTTGAGATTGGGATTTGAGTATAGAACATATTGAGTCTCTAACAATTCTCTTTATGCTTCTATGAGTTTGAAAAATCACATTGGGTCTCTAACAATTCACTTTGTGATTTCCTACTAAGAAAGTTTTTCTTTGGTGAGCTTGCTGAGTTTTTGGACAGGTTCCATTGGGGACTTGTGAGCATATTTGGATAGGTCCTAGCAGAGGACTTGTGAGCTGAGTTTGATAGTTCTATCAGAGAACTTGAGGACAGAGGTGCATTGGTTCTATGAGAAGAACCCGAGGATAGTTTGGCAAGTCTTTGAGAAGGCTTGTATGCAGAGGATTGATTTGTTCAAGAGTTGGACAGATCCGACAGACAGAGGAAGACTTGTACTAGACCGACTGACCGTGTTTGGTACAAAGTTGCTGAGCCGCTGTGGACGTGATCATAGAAGGCAGAGGTCTCTTAGGCTAAGCATTGAGGACAGGAGGTCTTCGGTGGAAAGGAGTTCCACGTGGCCGGCAAGAGGTAGAGGCAGTTGATCTTCTGAGGGATCATTTCCAGAGCAGAGGGGAAGGTATCTCCTTTGAGCAGAGGCTCATAAATTTTGATTGGGGGAAGGTATCTCCTTTGAGCAGAGGCTCATAAATTCTGATTGGGGGAAGGTATCTCCTTTGGGCCGAGGCTCATAAACATTGTAATTGGGAAGGATTCCCAAAGAACTTTGAGATAACTTTTAGAGAAAAGTTTTGTGGACGTAGCCCAACCATTCTGGGTGAACCACGTTAAAATTGGTGTCACTTTGTGGATGATATTATGCATTGCTTTGATATTGCTTTGGGTATATTGCTTTACTATTTTGAAGTATAAAGGAAAAAGTAAAAAGAGGTCTTATACTGTTCACCCCCCCTCTTAGTATTGTATCGCTCCAAATTTTTTGCATCCCTACCTTCAGGCTATAGGATCCGCGCCCGAAAGGAGGATGGGAAAAGGATGATGCGGTACCTCAGACGAGAGGACTTTGCGAAGGTCCCGCCTCTCAAGGGAGGTGTATTTTGGTGATTTTTTGATGGATGGTGGGTTCACCAGGAAACATTTAATGGCAGTTTCCACGCCTAGGTTTTTGGAATGTGTTTAATGAGTTCGTTTTAATCTTAAACATTCATCCTAGGTTTTGCCAAATGAAACTAAATTAAAATATATGAAAATGCAAGTTCCATGAATACAACAAACATATTTGAAAGTAGAAAATAGAGAATTTACAGGAGGAAAACGAGGAATACCTAATCCGGATGTCTGAAGAAGATTCTAATTTTGAAGCAGTCCCGATCGTCTGAGATTCTACATAATCGTCTGCAATCAGACGAGATCGTCTGAGATCTAACGAATTCGTCAGATGAATTCGTCAGAGACCTGCAAAACCGAAAATAGATGCAAAATACCAAAAAATCCTACTGTGAAAACAGAGGCAAATTACACCAAATAGAAATATGAATACTGAACAATGTTTAAGAACAAAAATTAATGCAAATTACTGTACTTAAATGGTAGATCATAAACTTAGCATGCAATCTAAGCTAAATGGGTGAACTCCAGATGCAAAATAGGATAAAAAATGAATATATTATCTAATTTGCAAAACAAAATAACAGAGACAAAGTTAAGAAAAGCAAACTCCAGGCACTGATTGCCTCGATGTGGGTTGTAGTCGAGATCATCTCGCATCAGTACGAAATTGTCTCGAATTCGACAGGATCACCTCTGATTTGAACAGGTTCATCAGCGACAATGGGTGCTGGCTCCGGTTGAAAATAAATGATATACCTGCATCAAAATTGCTATGGGACTAATGCAAAAATAAGATTATGATGTTTTAGCGCAGAAGGATTCAATTTGCAGATAAATTCAGCTAGGGGTTGGGGAGGGAAAATCCTAGAAGTTAAATAGGCTTAGGGGGAGTTGTTAGGAGGTTGGAGATCATCCCAATTTGGGAGATCTCCAACGGGGAAGGGTCCTAACGGTGCAGAAACGCTTCTGCCCAGATTGGAGACCCTGTTGGAACAGATTCCAACTATGCAAATTTAGTTTTGCGACAAGATCATCTGGACGTTCTAGTCCAGACAAAATCATCAAATCTGGGGCGATATCATCTGATCGGCGACGATATCATCAAACGGTCAAAACAACCTCTAAAATTGGCATGGAAAATGGGGAAACGGAATACCCGACGGTTAACGGGCGGTTTGGGAGGTTAAATTTGATTTTTAAATTATTTACTAAGGTGAATGTAAATTTTATAATTTTACTATGCCAATTTTAGGGTGCTACATTTTGCCCCCTCTTTAGCGAATTTTCCGAAGAAAATGCGTTAAAGATGAGTTCTTCTCGATCTACGAGAAAGCAAAAAATTATACCCACTTTTAGGCGATGATTCTTGGTCGAATCGTACGACAGCTTACTATGGTGCCCCCTCCGTGTTTTTACCCAAATCGAACGTTTGAGGTAAAAACACGAAAAAGCAAAAAAATTATTGTTGAATAAAATTAAGAAAAATAGGGTAAACCCTAATTCATTGTTACTGTTCATTTTTAATGTTTTTAGAGCTCTGAAGCAAAATGGTGGAGACAACGCACAGATCGACAGAAGTCCGATGCGGTCTACGGGTAAGGGTCTAGACTGATATAGAACTGATTTAATTTGAATTTACATGCTTTTTAAGTGATTTTTAGATGAATTTTGAGCATCATGGCCATTTTTGGGCCATCGACGTCGTCGGGACGAAATCGTCTCGATTTCGACGAAATCGTCTCAATTTCGTCAATTTCGTCCGAGGGCGAAATCGTCAAAAGGGGGACGATTTCGTCAAATTAGAGACGATTTTGAACTACGAAATCGGAGACGATTGTGCTCAAATTTGGGACGATATAATTCAATAGTGGGCGATATCATCAATTGCAAAAAATTGAATTTTTAACTTGCATTAGTGATTATTTGAATTATTGATTAATGATTATTTGTTGTTTATTGTTTATGTTGCAGAGAGGATTGCTAAAGATCAGAGAATGGAAATATGGAGGATTGAGAGATGACTTGGCTGCGCTCACACAGGCAGAGCGAGATCTGCTGGCACAGGCCAGCTTGAAGCATGTGGCGGAGATGCCATAAATATCCATAGATATGGGGCTACTGACAGCCCTAGCAGAGAGATGGTATCCGGGGTCTTCCTATTTCCGGCTACCGATAGGGGAGATGACTCCCACACTGGAGGATGTATGGAGGATTCTGAGAATCCCCATACAAGGATGGATGATCACTCCTACGGCCAACCAGGGCCATGCTATGGGACGGCTGTGTGGTGACCCGAGCTTCACCCTAGAGAATGGCAGAGTGAACATCGAGGCACTATGCTAGATGCCTAGGGCATCCAGACTCACATGGGTACTATCTAGGGTGGTTGGTGGACTTCTGTTTTGCCACCAGAGTGGGTGCAGGGTACCATGGATGCTCGTAGATGTGATCTATGATATGCGGAACCATGGGTACAAGTTTTCCTGGGGCAGCTTTGTATTATGCCGACTGTACAGGATCCTGTATGGGGTCGTGTACAAGGGCGGCCGATGTTTGGTTATGACATCGCTACTACAGGTTTGGTGCTGGGAGCACATTGTGGTGCGAAGGCCGGTAGGGCTTCCACTGACAAGGGTAGACGGGGAGAGGCCCCGAGTCTTCTACTGGTGGCTCCGGAGAGGGGCACAGCGATGGATCGACCTACCTATGTCTCGAAAACTGCTAGATGAGTTGATCCCAAATTAGATCACCTAGAGACCATGGAGAGGGAACCCAGGGTGGGCCAAGGATGGACAGGAGCTAGCTCGCAATCAGGTGAGTCTGTTGGTTTAGGATGGATATGGGAAAGGTGGAGCTCCACCGCTACGATCGAGTTTTGAGGCAGTTCGGTCTACAGCAGGGGATCCCATCTCTCAGGGATTATGAGTTTTCCCGGATTGTACGAGATAACACCATAGTTAGTGGGGCTCTAGACATGCAGTGATTCTAGATTCAGGATGCGGATGATGCCCCCATTTAGCCAGTGGATGGAGACGACACAGGGATAGCTGATGGCTACGATGCCTAGTGGGCAGGCATCCACCTTCCTCGGATGATGAGGACTCAAGGTTTGATCCACGCGATCATGCATCGGATAGAGGCGGCCCAGGGTCACGGTGGGAGAGAGCAAAGGAGACCACAAGCACAGGAGAGGCCGCGATAGCAGGAGAGGAGGGAGGAGAGACCCCCATCTCCATAAAGGCCACCATCACCCGATAAGGGCAAGGGTGTGGACACAGGAGAGAGTAGCGAGATGGCTACTCTCCGAGCGGATCATCTGCAGGCTCAGGTGCAGATGCTATAGGATGTTGCTACATGACACCATGCTGAGGTGTCACAGCTACGGGATGAGATTGCACGCCTCAGGGCACGGGGTGGAGGGGTGAGCTCTAGAGAGTTGACACGAGCTATCACCCAGTTGACATTCTATCAGACATTGTACTTCCAGCTGGTGCCAGAGGTAGATAGACTACCCCTGCCAGCTAACATCGTAGATCCGATCAAGATCGGGTCATCGAGGACCACGTCCCGATCGAGGACTAGGACTACATAGACTACGATGGGGCCACCTCGTCCACCTCAGGGCGGGGGAGGAGATGAGGCAGAGAGCTCGAGGGGATCTCGAGGCTAGAGTACTTAAATGCATATAACCATATTAGACTACTATGTAGATCGGATTATCAAGAGCTATCTAATCCATAAGCAGACATAGGTCTGTACAAAAGAAGGTTGCTAATGTGACAGACATATCGCCATGCTAGGAGTTACCCAAGGCCAAGCAGGTTGGGCACAAACCACCTGTTATGGGGCTTACCTCACAGTTTTCGAATAATTGAGAAGTCCAGGGATTCAAGCTCATCAACCCTTCTTTTCTTTTCAAAGGGTAGGGAAAGGGATTTTATTGCGTTCTTGCTTTCTTTTGAAATTTTCTTATTTTTCTTTTTGTATTTCTTTTGCTTGATAATACTTCGAACATTGCTGAAATAACATGTTTCTTTTCTCTTTTTTTTTTTTTTTTTGAATTTTTCTTCTCTTTTTCTATGCTAGGGATACTTGCTCAGATTAGCTGTAGAGCAAGGGATTTTTATTCTGGGTAGGGGTGAGCTTGTCCTTTTGCCAATTCTCAAAGATTCTAGACCATGTGCATGATAGGATAGCAAGGGAAACTTTTCACTCAAGAAATCAGTTCTACTATGTAGCAAAACATGGAAATTACAAATATAATCATTTTATTGTGAAAATATGTGCTTGGTTTAAGTAAATAACAAGATCAATTCTCTATGCTCAAACTTTATTTAATTGAATTTTGTGGATTTTGATATAAGAGAGATTAGTAATCATGCCAGATAAAATCAAGATATTTATTTTTGTGAGTGTGCAAGTGAGGGATGCCAAATAAATGCTAATTTTATCCAAAATAAGTTGAAAACATATAAATGCAATAATTGTAAGAAAAATATATATAAACACTTTTGAGAAGTTTTGAGAATGTTGACTCTCTCTTTCTTCTGTATATTGTTTTGGTTTCGAAAGAGTCAAGCATATAGCTGTTTTTAGATTTTGATTTTTGTTTTGAGCAAAAATAAATTAACAAGTGCTTTAAATAAATGCAATAGATAGTTTTTCACAGATTTTTGGAGATTTATGAATGTTTTTGGGTGTTTTTGAAAGAAATACAAGATAGTAATTTTGAAAAAATATATACATGGATGAAATGACCAAGTTTATGCATAGTAACGTTTAAGATGCAAAATATTCATGGGTTCTTTAAGTTCTTTACCATCTAAGGTAGATAATTTATATGCTCCTGATTCAAATTTTACAGTAATAATGTATGGTCCAAGCCAGTTTGGCTCAAATTTACCTTTAAGGTCCTTAGTTGCATTAGTATTTTTTTGAAGATTTTGAGGATTTTGATTTTTTTTGTATTTTGATTTTAATTTATGAATTGAAATTGGTGGTATATACAAGATTATCTATATACACTATACAAGGTTTATTTGAGTATAGCATGTCTAAGGTTGCTTCAAAATAAAAGGAGGTTTTGAAGGATAATCTGGTTGAGGTGAAGGTAAGAATATAAGGTGATGAATAAAAGGTAGTGATAACAAAAGCTTTGTTATAATGTAGAATAATGTAGAAAAATATTTGACTTTTATATGTGTAAAATTGATCATATTACAAAATAAAATGTCATAAATATAAGAAAGTTCTTCATTCTTATTATTATATTCCAAGTTTTGATAAGATAGAGAAAGTATATGTGAAAGATATGCATGAATGTTATTTGGTAAACAAAGATGATCATATATGGATAAAAAAAAGTGATGGATAGAAGAGAATTGTGATAATAAATAATATATAGAACTTGATGTTTCAATCATTAAATATTCTTCAAATGGTTTTGGGTCACCATGTATGGTAAAAATTTTATTTGTAAGTTCAAACTTCAAACATTGGTGAAGAGTGGAAGGGAAAACCCTCATCGTATGAATCCAAGGACTCTGGAGAAATAGGTTGTAAGGTGAAGGACAATATCCTACATAGAATAAAATATCCAAGATCTTGGATCCAATATTAAGGGGAATAATTATAGTACCTTGAGGTTCTTGAATTTCATTGTTAAAAGATTTTATAAGAACATTTGATTCATTAAGATCTTCTTCCTTTGATTTGAATTTTTGGAATAATTGATGAGTGCATAAATTAAGAGAAGAGTCATTATCTACCATGATAGTTTTAACAAGTATTTCTTTATTAGATCTTGTAATGTAAAAATAGTAGTCTTCATGTGGAGTAGAAGAAGGAATCTCCTCATCATAGAATGAAATATGGTTAACCTCAAGAGGGTTTATACCATTAATTATGTTCTTAGAGAAAATATGATGAGGAACAAATTGTTGGCTAGGTATTTTGAACAAAATTTTCTTATGAGCAATTTGTAATACTTCTAAAAGGGATATCTTTGCTTGAGGATTAATCACTTGTTGTTGGTTATCAAAGTGGATTTCAGATTGAGATTTTGATTCTAAATATGAGCTTTCTATGCTTACATTCCATTTTGGATCATTCTCAAGAGCCAAAGATAGTTTTGAATGTTGGTCAAATGAGGAATCCATATCTTGAATATCATATTGAGTTGATTGAACTTGAGGTTGCTCTTTTGTAGTTTTTGTTACAATATTAATAATATCATCATGATGGGACACATTAACATGAAATATTTGATTGGTTTCTTGTTTTTGATAATTGAATAGGGGTTCTTGGGAGATCCCCATGTCTTGATTGATCATTGGTATTTGTTGTGCAGGAGTTTGATTGTTTAATGGGGATTTATACTCCGTTGTAGATTGTAATTCCTTTATATTAAAAATACCCTTATCAATCAAATCTTGAATTGCACATCTTAAATATTTACAATTTTGTGTCATATGTCCATCTACTCTATGATATTCACAATGTAGCTCAGGTTTAAACCAATCTGCTGTGGTATCAGGTTGTCTTATGGAAGGGAGTCCAATATTATTTGTGTCAAGTAAATACTTGAGAATTATATCCGTTGGTTGATTGAGCTTTGTAAATGTACGTGATGAAGGTTTTTGAGAGGTTTTTGATAAATGCTTTAGGAATTTTGTCATAAAAGGACCTAATGGTTTCTCACCTCTACTTTCTTTATTATGGGTAGAATGATGACAGGAAGATTGCGAAGCATGAGGTGGGTGCATGGTGGAATCAGAAGAATAAGTATTTGCTTGTTGAAATGGATGTGTTGTATTAAAAGAAGAATATTGAAAAGGTGGCGGAGGATTGTATGTGGAACGATAGGCATAATATGGATATATGGGAGAATAGATAATATCGTTATGAAGAGGATTGGCAAAGGGATTGTCTTGTTGGGGTAAGGATGAAAAATGAGAAAAGTGTGATGAAGGTGGTGTCGAATAGGGATGAGGTTGGTCATAATCAATAAATGTATTTGGCTGAATTCTTCCAACATTATTGATGGGCTCATATTGATTTGAGTAAAAACTCATGGTTTCTTTAGTACTTCTAAAAGTGATATTTAGCATCTACTATTTAGAGTTGAATCTAAAACATACAAACTTGAAATGATGATTTTGTTTTTGTTTTTCTTGTATACATATGTATTTTTTTATTTTGTTTTCAAAAGGTTTACAATACATTCACGTCGGGTTCACCAAAATGTATCGCTCCAAATTTTTCGCATCCCTACCTTCAGGCTATAGGATCCGCACCCGAAAGGAGGATGGGAAAAGGATGATGCGGTACCTCGGACGAGAGGACTTTGCGAAGGTCCCGCCTCTCAAGGGAGGTGTATTTTGGTGATTTTTTGATGGATGGTGGGTTCACCAGGAAACATTTAATGGCAGTTTCCATGCCTAGGTTTTTGGAATGTGTTTAATGAGTTCGTTTTAATCTTAAACATTCATCCTAGGTTTGGCCGAATGAAACTAAATTAAACTATATGAAAATGCAAGTTCCATGAATACAACAGACAGATTTGAAAGCAAAAAATAGAGAATTTACAGGAGGAAAATGGGGAATACCTGATCCGGATGTCTGAAGAAGATTCTGATTTTGAAGCAGTACCGATCGTCTGAGATTCTACATAATCGTCTGCAATTAGACGAGATCGTCTGAGATCTAACGAATTCGTCAGACGAATTTTTTAGAGACCTACAAAACCGAAAACAGATGCAAAATACCAAAAAATCCTACTGTGCAAACAGAGGCAAATTACACCAAATAGAAATATGAATACTGAACAATGTTTAAGAATAGAAATTAATGCAAATTACTGTACTTAAATGGCAGATCATAAACTTAGCATGCAATCTAAGCTAAATGGGTGAACTCTAGATGCAAAATAGGATAAAAACTGAATATATTATCTAATTTGCAAAAAAAAATAACAGAGACAAAGTTGAGAAAAGCAAACTCCAGGCACTGATTGCCTCGATGTGGGCTGCAGTCGAGATCATCTCGCATCAGTACGAAATCGTCTCGAATTCGACAGGATCGTCTCCGATTTGAACAGGTTCATCGGCGACTATGGGTGCTGTCTTCGGTTGAAAATAAATGATATACCTGCATCAAAATTGCTATGGGACTAATGCAAAAATAATATTATGATGTTTTAGCACAGAAGGATTCAGTTTGCAGATAAATTCAGCTAGGGGTTGGGGAGGGAAAATCCTAGAAGTTAAATAGGCTTAGGGGGAGTTGTTGGGAGGTTGGAGATCATCACAATTTGGGATATCTCCAACGGGGAAGGGTCCTAACGGTGCAGACGTGCTTCTGCCTAGATTGGAGACCCTGTTGGAATAGATTCCAACTATGCAAATTTAGTTTTGCGATAAGATCATCTGGACGTTCTAGTCCAGATGAAATCGTCAAATCTGGGGCGATATCGTCTGATCGGCGATGATATCGTCAAACGGTAAAAACAACCTCTAAAATTGGTGCAAAAAGGGGGAAACGGAATACCCGATGGTTAACGGGTGGTTTGGGAGGTTTAATTTGATTTTTAAATTATTTACTAAGGTGAATGTAAATTTTATAATTTTATTGTGCCAATTTTAGGGTGCTACAAGTATAAGCTTGTGTTCTTCACTTCATAAAGGATCCTCCCAAATTACTTTGAAATTGTGATGCTTTTTAGGCTTCGTCTCATTCTCATTCCATTTTAACACTAGGTTGCCTACCTTGAAATTCTTTTCAAAATATTTCTTACCAAACCATTCCTTCATCCTTTGGGCATGTTCCATGAAGGCATTGTATGATTTCTCCCTCTCTTCCTCCAACTTTAGAAGTTTAGCTAATATTGCACTCATGGGGTCAAATTCATCATCTTCACCATACATCAAGTGCCATGACTGAAGGGCTAACAATTCAATATGAATAGGTAACACTACTTCTTTAACGTATGCCAAGGAATAGGGGACATATTGATGGATTTCTTTATAGATATGTGATCAGCCCATAGTGCTTGGTTCAGGAACAAGTGCCAACTATGCTTATTGTCACCCAAGGTCTTCTTTAATATTCTTAGCAAATTCTTGTTTGTGGACTCAACCAAACCTTTCTACATATAATAGTTAGATGATGTTTTAAATAAATCTCTTACTTACCCATGAATTTGCTTACCCTAGAACCAATTAAAGGAGTTCCATTGTCTATTATGATTGCATCAGGTATGCCAAAACAAGTAATTAAACCTTCAAGGAAAGCAATAATTGTTGCTTGATCCACCTTCTTGGTAGGTATTTCTTCTAACCATTAGGTGAAACAATCGATGTAGAAACCAAAATCTAGCCACTTGTCCTCCACCCATACTTTCTCGCTATTTCCACCACAAAAACATAGTCATTTGTCCTCCATCCTAGCTTTCCCACCATTTTTCACCTATTTATATATATATTTATTATTTATTTATTTAAATAATAATAATTTATATATTATATTTTATATATAAAAAAAATTATATATTTATATAAATAAACTAATCTCAGCAATCCGATTTCATTTAATCTTGTCTGCCCATTTTCCTCAATCCATACCACACCCTAAATTTAATATCTAACCTTGGATATGCTTTTATCTCAGCCACATAATTAGTGTTGTTGAAACCCTAGCATGACCTAGGTTGGATTATAAATAGGAGCCATTTTGATGGCTCAAGCCCTAGATTTTTGTAAGTTCCTTGAGTTGTTGAGTCCCCTAAGGTTCTCTGAGCTTTCAAAGTGCCTTAGAGTTACAACCCAGTGTTTGTGCCCTAACCCCACTCCATCCATCATATTCCATATTCCCTCACTAACCACCATTGGTGTTGCATCCCTTGCCTTCATCATATCTACTTTTGAAATATATTTCCTCAGCCACCAAGCACCTACAGAAACTTTCTATCACCACCAAGAGACTTTGGGCATCTCACTACTAGTCCTGAGCATCCACAAGTATTTATTACAGTAGCCAGGCACCCACAGGTATTTTACGTAAGCCTTATGAACACCCCCTATCCTTCAAGAAATGCTAGGGCACACCTTTGCCATCGACCTACAATAGATCCAACTAGCAATAGACAACAAGCAAAGAACAAGTTAAATATATTTCATTTGGTTATATTGTGAACTATTTAATTTTTTTCACATTCCCTATTGCTATAGCTAGGGTTTTAGTTGTGATTTTTGAGGGCTCACATAGTGGAGCCCTAATTATTATTAAATCTCTAGTATTTTTTGTGTGTAGATTAGATAATATATCAGAAGCATTAGATAGTTGATTAAGCTAGAGTGGATTGGCATTAGATACACATAAGCCCACTCACACCTATTGGGAGCAGAGACACAATTGAAGACACCACCATTTGTTGTAGCTAGGGTTTTAGATAACCCTAGCAATATTTGTAAAAATTGTATCAAAGAGGATTCTTAAATCTATTATTGTAACAATGGAGTTTTTAGGCTCCTCCCGTTTAATATAAATATTATTTGTTGTGCAATATCTGGTTCATTTAAATTATGTTTATTTAGCATTGTTTGGTGTTGTATTTTTAGCTCTACAAATGGTGATCATGGTGGGAACTCCTAAGGGTTTCATGTTTTGATTTATCTTGCCATCTAACTTGTTTGTTGTCTTATTTTACAGATTTTTAGAAATGTGAATCACACATATTTCACCTGGTAGGATTTTTTAAAGTTTTTAGAAGTTGCATAAGGAGATCGAAGCACCCAACAGTGCTCGAAGTCATCCAAAAATTCCCAGGTATGTTTCAGAAGTATCTAGCTGCATTTTATGGTGATTTGGAACAGACACATAGGTTGTCCAGTAAGTCCACTATCTAAATCCAAGTTTTTGTTTTACATATTTTGGGTTCTTTTATGTATTTTTAGACACATAAAATTCACACATTGTCCCTCTTCCCATTTTCATGGTCAATCAGTTTGCAAAACCCTTAAAAATTGCATAAATTGGCTAAAAACACTATTCATTAATCAAAATCACTATTCATCATCCTTAGCCCCTTTGGGCTAGCTAAGCCCTTCCCTACGCTTAACCATAGATCCTCATGTGATCTCATGCCAACTCAACTAAGTTTGAAACCTTCACCATGGTCAAAAAGCACTTTATGGTCAAAAAATCAACATTTTGGTCAAAACTTGCTTTAAGGCTAATTACATGCTTAATTAAATCTAATATTGATTTAATTTAAGCCCTCCACATCACCTAGTCTACTTTGACTAACCTAGCCTTCCACCTCACCTATTCTAGCCTATCCTAGCCCTGCCACCTCTCACCCAAATATTTATCCACCTCACATCCTCCTGGGTCATAAATGAAAGATGGAGACTTTTGCACCTAAAAAATAATTTTTAATCCTAAGATATTCCAATAAAGGTGATCATTAATGCCAAATTGATATTTTTATAAAGTCATCATTATTTATGGATGGGTGAGGGATTCTCTCACCCAACCCCATTTATGAGCCAGGACACCTCAAGGGACACCTCTTTGGTGGACACCTCACCATTGCCACCTCACAGGGGACACCTCATCCCCTTTCTCTCACCTTGGCCCACTCTATAAATAGAAGGTCATTTTCACCTTTTAAGGACAACAAATTTTACATATTGAAACTCTACTGAAATCACTACTACCATTGCATCCATCACATAGCCATCACACAACCATCATACGAACATCACAATCAATTTGTCACTTTCATAACATTGTTTGTGAGTGAGATAGGTTGATAATTTCACCAAAAGTGCACTTTATGGAGCTATACCAACCACTTAATGCAAGGTTTTTAAAGGTTCTAGGCTACTTTTGGCACCTTTTGGACACCTTGTTACTATTCATGCCACCCTAGGACAAATACAGAACCTATTCAATGCACCCCAGGGTGAATAACAGCATTTGCTCTAGGGTAGAGTGAATAGCAAGTTTGAATGGCAAAAAATCAAACTTGGACAAATGGCACCTACCAAAAGTTACATTTTTGGTCCATAATAGCTAGGAGGGTAGGGCACACAACATATTAATGCTCCAGCCCATGAGGGAGGCCAAATTGGGAGACTCTCTTCTCCCTCCAATGCATGCCACCCTAGTGGCCAAGTTGCACCTCATGCCTCGCATGCCCTCGCATGCATTTTGACCCCTGAAGCCTCCCTAGGCTATAAAGTGGAGATATTTTCCACACCAAAATGAGGAGGATATTTTGAGGACAAATCAACGAAGTGCTACCGATATTTCCTTCCACCCTTTTTGTGCCAATTATTCCCTCGAAATATCTTCCTAGCGAAGGAGGTTTGCGAGTGAGTTAAGAGGCATAATCTATTGCAAAACTAAACCAAATGAGTGAATTCTATCACAAAATTCAAGGAAAACACATTTTATAGGGTTTTTCATCATTCCCAAGTGGAATTGGTGGCAAAATTTAGGGAGATTCTATGGGTGCCGCACCCTAGGATGCCCCCTAATCTATGATAGTCCTATTCGCTCCATCCCAATATGAATAGATATATGTACTTTATTTCTTGAATATTTTTTATTAGATATTTTAAAAATTATTATATGATTTTGCAGTCCAAATTTCATGTTATTATGAGCTATATTGGTCGAAATATTGCATTTTTAGTGTTTTGTAGGGTCTCTTGCAGGTATCCGACGGTCATCTGAGAGAACACCCAAAATGTGATTGATATCATAAATATAATAAAATGGGTTTTCTTATAATAGTATTTTATGAATTCTTTCCAATTTTCAAGTATTTTGGATATGCGTAGGATAGGATATTTCTTGCTTTTGGTTTTGTAGGTTGTGAACGTTCACCTTAGTCGTGAAACCCTGTCGACTATAATTTTTTAGTGATTCCTGATGATATCTTCCCAAAACATCTTTCTATACATACCCATTTCATATTCTATCATTTGGAGTTGGTTTGATGCATTTTATCACCATTAGCCATTTTTCCCCTCATGGGGATTGCATGCTTTTTACCATACGCACTCGCTATTTGAAAATTTTGGTTTGCTTATGTGTAGGTTCAGGTTATTACAATGCATTGGGAGGCTTCCTAAGACATCAAAGATAAAATATGCAAGCAATGATAACTTTGGACCGCCCACTTCAATTGTGGGTATGAGGAAAGATAATGGATGTGCACCTGATTTCTTTGAGAGTTTGACCTTTGGGCACCCGAGTTGTAAACATTTGTATCATCCATTTTGATACCTCAAGGGGATGCATTGTAACCCATAATTTTGGATCATTTTGATTAATAAGAGATATACTTATTTTGCTTTACTTCTTGTTATTCGCTATCTTTCCATTTACTTGCATGCTTCCATTTGGCGCTCATTAGCGATAGGGCATAGATACATACATTTTTTATATTTTATTTGGTGCATAATTTTTCCATACTTCAATGGTGATCATGGTGGGACCTAGTCCCTTTTGATTTAGGTAAATTTTGGATCTCATTTTTCATCTTTTTATGCTGCAAGTGCTATTCGTTTTGGCCTGAAGTGAACTCTGGCCTGCTATTCGTGCCCCTCTGGGGTGAATGTGAATTCGCCTCACCCTGGAGAGAATGCAGACCTGCTATTCATCACACCCTATAGTGAATAGAAAATAGAGAGATTTTGGAGCAGAATTTTAGAAATAGAAAGTTTTGGCAGTGATGAGGTAGGTCCCTGAATCTGTCATCCCTGTTTTGTAGTTATAGAAACTGTTTATTTTTAGTGTCATGTGGTTTTTATCACATTTTTGTTTTCATAGAAATGTTAAAGGTAGCTTCCTTTTCTTAACTGTAAATTAAAAAAAACACATAAAAGGCAAAAAAATAAATAACAAAATTTAGAGTAGGAATGCATCTCTATGGTTTGCGTGTTTGTAGCCTAACCAATGGGTAGGCTAACATTTAGGGATTTGCATTTATAGATACATTTGTGAGTTTATTTTTATATACTAACATTTTTGAATGTAAAATGCACCTTACACATGCATTTAGTGAATGATCATTGAATTCTTATTTGCTTGGTTTCTTTAAAGATAAAAGGAACCCCACACATCATGTTTTATCTTAACATCGACGACATTGGGCTCTCACATCAAACTCGTCGATCAAGACCAACAGTGGATGTCATTACCACTTTATTGACTCATGTTAAATAGTATCATCAGGACCTATCCATGGCCAAGGCCGACCCAAGATCTATTTTAAACATGCAAAATAGCATGTATTCCTTTTTGGAGGGGTGTATCGTTGTGCACGAGGTGCTGGGTGAGGGTTGGTAGTACCTATGCTACCTCGTTGGATATGGATTTCATCACCATATTCAACTTGTGCAAGTATATAGGTGAAATCCTTTAAACATTTGAGTACATCATCCAATAATATTTCAAATACATGACACAAGGTCATTCTTTACAAACAAAACATTTGAAACACACAAAATAGTTTAGGGACTCACATCTAAAAATTAAACAAGATAATCATCTGTCTTATTGAGTGTTTCCTCTCTTGTTTTTTGTTTCATTAACATTTTTTAAAGAAGATAATCACTTGGGATATTGATAGAGGAGCGCGATGGTGCGCACCCATAGCCAAGCCCAAACATGGGTGAAAGTTGTGGAGAGTAGATTAGGAGACATGAATCATCTCTGCTATAGCCCTAAGGACTTGATCATACCTCCCTAGCGAGATTCTACTCCACCTAGCCCCAAGATAGTAGGGCATGAGCCTCATCTCTAAAGGGACACCCTGAGGGATGATTAGAATTACTTGGGAGAGTTTTCCTGGTATGTAGATACATCACAGGCATTCTTTGATGAAAGGAAACAAAAAATTGAGACACTAATAGATAGAGCAGTGCCATGTATCCACATACCTATCAAGGCTAACATGCCTATTTATAGGTAATAGCACAACTTAATACACTAGCTGGAGCAATTCGATACGACTTTACCTCTGCATCGCCTTGATAGGATACAACAACTCATGCAACCCGATGGGAATGACACTCGTCAGTCAAGACGGGACAATTCTTCCCTATCTTTCTTTGTACATAAGGGAAGGCATGAGGAGGTCCCAAATTTTTCTCAGGAGTAGTATTCCATGCATGCCCAATGTACCTCTACGCTAGCTGAGTATAATGATCACATATTCCAACCCAAACCTCAAGTCAATGCGATGAACCTCGAAAGAGGAAAGCATACCATAGAGATCATAGACTATCTCGAATGAGGATGGCCATAAGGAAAGCCTCCTAAACCCCCTAGGCCTCACACAATAGAACAAATTAGGCAAACAGTTGTAATATATGCAGTACACTACGCTCAATTCAAGCAGCTTCGATGTGATAAAGAGCACCTAGACCGCTTGCATCAGCTTGAGAAAGATAGGATTGAGCGACAGACTAATGAGTTGTTTCAGAAGACTCTGTAGGAGAGGGTCCCTATCCTTAAGACCCATATGCAAGAAGTCCCTATGAGGTAACCTATGCTTGTTCAAAAAATGTCTCCTAGACCTTATCCGATGTTGCCTCTGTGGCCTCCTAGGCTAGAGTGAGACTTAACTCATAGGCCAGATGTAGGGTTCCCACAATGGGTAGACACTCCTATTTATATATTGGATTGAGAGACACCTTACGGGGCCTATAGTGAGCATGATTTAGAAGTAGAGTATTTGGAGACACCTTATCAAGGCAGGGGGGTGACCATCCAACACCCCACCTTAGGTTGGAGGATCCTGGACCTCCACCTTAGGATGTGAGCAAGAATGAGGAGATAAAGTCCTCGGATCCATATAAAGAGCTACTAGGTCACCTAGAGTCGATAGATAACAAGACATCTAGGTCTGGATCTCAGAAGCCCACTATGCATCGGTTGCATAGTCAGCCAATCCATCCTTCAGTACCTGCACCTCCCTATCCAGAGCATTATAAGTTGCCATAGTTGGCTATGTTTAAGGGAGAAGAGGATGTACAGGAGCATGCCACCAGATTTCTAGATTAGTGTTTCAGCATTCATGATGATGATTCTTTGCTTTTGTATATATTTGTGACTACCCTTTTGGGACCTACCTCAGAGTGGTTTTACCAGCTCCCTCTGGATCAACTTGAAGACACATTCCTAGAATGCTTTGCCTTCAATACCAAGAAGAAGGTGACATTGGTCGACATAGCTGGGTTGAAGCAATATGATGATGAGTCAATAACAAACTATGGTAATAGTTTGTTGGTCTTGATCGCCAAGTTGCCTTATTTTCTCCCCATGTTGGAGCTAACTCAGATGTTTACCAAGAGGTTCCTGAAGCCCATATCCTTGTTGTTATAGCTGTAACAATATCCCACTCTTTAGGATGCCCTGGTGTAAGTTAGGACCATCAAAAAAATCAAGATTCAAGAGGGGGAGATTGTGAAGCCTCATAAGAAGAAGTGGAACAAGAATTCCAAGAGCACCTCGACATAGTCCAAGCTGGCAGTAGTGAATTAGGTTGCCCTTAGTTTCCTAGGTCTAGTGTAAGCTGCATCACCTCAAAAGCCTAATTATCAGGCCACACACTGGGACTATACTAAGGACAATTAGAATAGTCAAGGGCAGAATCAAAAAATTTTCTCCAAGTGAGAGTTTACACCCCTTGCAAAGTCTATGGAATCATTTTTTGAGTGCCTCTTAGCAGAAAATTCGATCAATTTGCTTGAGAGTCGACCTATCGACCAAAATGCACCCAGACCCAAAGGGTACAGAGAAGACCTATATTGCAAATTTTTATGAGGCCTAAAAATGCCTCAATCATAACATGTTTTAAATGCTGAAATTGCCTACAAACTCTTATGTTTAATCTAATATGCTAGTTAAGTTAATTCAAAATTCTGTGTATTAACTATTTAAATGATAAATGTATCTGAAATACTATATTCTAATTTTTACAGCTTTTTGCATAAGTTTTATGTTGTTTTGTTATGACTTGCTAAATGAGATATGCTTAGATTGATAGCAACATTTCACTAATCATGTTTTGATATGTCTCAAGCATTTTTTTACCTAAATCTGGAAAAAGTGCAAGTAAACTGTTATTGTGTAGCAAAATCGGCTTTTCCCATGTAAATTCCAGCCAGCTGCCAATGAATGGCAAGGCATGGAATTCACATGTGGAAAGAGATGAAGACCATTGGAATCTGATCCTGAGAAGTAACCCACATGAGAAATGCAGAGGAAATCATTTAAAGAGCCCACATTTGTTCCTTTCGAAGTATCTTCGGAATGACCAGATATCATCGGAATGAGAAAACACAGTGTCTTCAGAATGAACGGATCTTCGGAATAAAAATTGTAGTATCTTCGAAATGAGCAGATATTTGGAATGATAATTGCAAGATCTTCGGAATGAGAATTGCAGTATCTTCAAAATGAGCCACTTATCTTCGGAATGAAAACAAAATGTGCTTTTTGACTTGTTGACCAATTTTTGACTCTAGAAAAAGGGAAATAAATATTGAAAAGGGTAAAGGAAAATATCTCAAATCTGACTTTTTTGTCCTTGCCGACCAAAGCCACCATTTATGGAAAAATCAAATTTGATCTTCTTCTAGGATAAAACTAGAAATCATTGTAGCATAATAGGATTAGATCTTTTGAGATATTCTCAGTTGTCAGTAGATATTAAGACATCTATAAATATGGCTCCCATTCAAGTTGAGCTAAGAAGAAGTAGAGGAGATAGAGAAAGTAGAAAGTAGAGAAATATAGGAGAAAATAGGCAATAATTAGAGAAGTGACTGTTACAGTCTTGTAATAGGTTTTTAGCAAAATTATTGTAATCATGTTCTTGAATCAATAAAGTGTACTATTTCTATTTCATATTGCTTGTAAATGAGTGTGAGTAAGATCTAGAGAGAGAGAGACTTATACCTTCTTCTAGACAAGGAGGCTGGCCACTTCCAGACCTAGGAGGACTAACATCAGGTTTTTATTCTGATTTTGCTGTAGCAGAATGAGTAGTAGAACTTGTCATTTCATTCCTTTGTAAACAACTAATGATATTTTCAATCTTATCTTATTTTATGTTTTGCGATTAATGGTTTGGTTGTAATCTCCACTTTCAGCAAAGCTTTCAATTTATTGTAGACTGTCATTTCTAGAATTTACTATTTTCTGTAATTTTTTGCATTTTATGTTTTGTTGTCAACTCCTGCACAGAAGATTGACAACATTTTGTTACAGAGCCTTGATAGGGTTTCATTTCCATGCTATAAGTAGGTTTCCATTGCTACAAAAGTAAATAGATTTCCTTTCTACAATTATAATCAGACTTTTAATTTTGCAATTGTTATTTCTACAACATAATTAGGTCTCATTCTGCAATTGTAATTAGGACTTCATTTCTATAGTTAATGATTAGTTTCCATTTTTGCAACTTATATTAAGGTTTAATTCATGCAATTTAGAGATAGGAATGTCCAAAATCCCCCACACAATCAGTTTCACCAATAAGACCTATTGCTCTAGATTGACCTAAGTTATAACCCTGTTCACCCCTTCTTCCGTAGATAGCCTTGTACACTACCCTGGATTGACAAATTCATTGAGAATTAATGATGTGTATAACAACAACGCATAATTTTGGCATCGTTGCCATGGAATTATTTTGCTAGAAGGTAACAACAATCCACTAGTTGTTAGTTAGACTAAACTGTGAAGATTCGGGATAAAATCTGAATAGAATAGCTAGTTAAAATAACAACTATTGACCTATAATTTATGTTATTTATGAGTAAACATGAATGAGTAAGTCTAGGGATGAAAAAGGTAGAATTACCCAAAAGGATCCTTTGCTTGTTCCATTAAGGATATATTCATGCCTAAGGGGTGAATCACCTATGTTTGAATTACCAGAAATATTGAAAGAAAAATCACCAGTCTCACCATCATTAGAACATTATGAGAAAGAAGAATCATCAGACTCATCATCAACAGAGGATCTTGGACCTCTTGAGAGTGAAATTTGGATAGGTTTAACTGTTCCCAAGGAACATGAAACTATGGCAGATGGAGGTAATCTAGATATATATGGCCAACATGGCTATGTCCATAATGAAGGAGATGATCAGGATATGCCCCAACCTTCCAAAAAATTTGAATATCCTATCCGTTTGAATCCAACACAAAACTCTCCCATGAAAACTATTTCACCTTCAGTACTTCCAACCTTTCGAGGTATTGTATTTGAAGATCCTGATCAATTTTTATTTGAATTCAAGGTAGTGTGTCAAACCTATGATTATGTAAATGACAATCAAAAACTTAAGGTCTTTCTCTCAATACTCAAGGACTCAGCATTACGCTGGTTCATGAGCTTAGATCTAAATTCCATCCGAACCTGGGATCAAATGAAAACTGTGTTTTTAGACAAATATCAGGAATATTGTCGTGTAAGGAACATGAAAGATGAGTTATTCAGGATTAAACAGGAATATGATGAAACATTAGAAGACTATCTTGATAGGTTCTCTTTTTTTCAAAAGAGATGTGGACTTGTAGAACCAGAGTTATGCAAAACCATATTTTTGAGAGGATTACAAGATGAATCTAGAGACATATTGGATTTGATGGGAAAAGGGGATGTAAATACTCTCAGTAATGAGGAAATTATGGGTCTCTGCAGAAATTACTCTCGTAATAAGCAGGTAAGAAGAAAAAAGAGTACAAATGGCACTGATGTAAAGGACCTAATAGAGGAACTTGCAAATTTTAAAACTGATATCCTAGTGCAATTAAAAACAACTTTGGGGGAAATGTCTGCAAAAGCAAAAACCATAGAACCTTTGGCAATTTATTGCCCAAGATGTAGAAATAAACATGCTTTGTAGGAATGTCCTTTGAATAAAACATCTATCTCAGCCATTTGTAGTATCTATTCAAAAAAACATTCAACTGATAAATGCCACCTGCTACCACAACTCAAAACTGTGTTAGAAAATCAAACTGAGGAACTCAACTATGTTGGACAAAAACAAGGAGGAAATTTATCCCAAAACAAAAATCCCCCTCATTTTCCTACAAATTGGTGGTATAATCCCTAGACTATGCCTTGGGGACAATCAGAACCACCCCAACGTCCTTGGAATTATCCTCAATGGACAAATTCCCAAGAATGGCCACAAACAAAATCAGAGCAACCCAACCTGGAATCAAAATCAGAATAACCCATCATGGAATCAAATCAACCCATCCTAGAATCAGAATTAGACTAATCCACATTGGATGCAAATTCAACCGTAGTGGAGTCAGCAATACCAGTCCTATCCAAGGCAGCAAAGAAATCAAGGTCAAAATCAGCATTTGTTGCCTGCACCTAATCAAAATTTTTAAGAAAAATAGAACCAACCACAGCAAACACAACAGGTGAAAAAACCTCAACTTACAGCTCAATCAGCCACTAATCCAAACAACATGAGACAGGCATCCCTTGTCTATGTGGTTGAAGCTGAAGAAAATGTTGAAATAAATGTTATTGATTATAGTAACATCCAACTTCGTTCAGGAAAAGTTGTACCTGAACCTATTTCCAATGAAAGCAAGGAAAATGAAGAGCAAGAACCTTTGGAACTAGTTATAATTGAACCAATAATAGATAAAGAAGAAGAAAAAATAGAACCACAGATAGAACAATTACCTTCATCAAGGATAATTCCATATCGTGAAAGATTCAATACCATAGCAGAAAATTCTGAGTCAGACCTAGTCAAGGAACTTAAAAAGTTAACTATATCATTGCCCTTATTGCAAGCCATTAAGGATATACTAGTGATTAAAAGTACTATCTAAGATTTGTGCATTAAAAGAGCAGGAAGAAAAAATAAAGCATTTCCCAAGACTGTTCAGGTTGAAGGAAAGATAGCTGATCTCTTATCTGGAAAACTAGTACCTCCAAAGTATAGTGACCCAAGAAGCCCAATTATCACAATTACTATAGGTTTAGTACCAATATCAAATGTCTTAGTAGATCTAGGAGCTACAATAAATATCATGACCAAGGATATAATGAAACAATTACAGCTCAAACATCTCAGCCCCACATTTACAATTTTAGAAATGGATGATAGGTCAGTTGCAAAACCTAAAGGTATCATTGAATATGTTCCTATAGAAGTTTCTTCTTGGGAATTCCCTATAGATTTTTTGGTTTTACAACCAAGAAATTCAACACATGGATATCCCATCATTTTGGAAAGACCTTGGCTTGCAATTGCAACAACCTTCATAGACTGGAGATCTAGAAAAATGACTATTTCAAATGGTATCGATCTAAAACAGATCTCTTTGTATCCTCCTACAAAACCCTCTAGCAATTTTTTAGTTTAGTTATGGTTTCCTGATTCAGATGAATAATTAGAGGAGGTTATTTCCACACTAGCCACCTTGGTAGTAAGGGAACACACAGAAGACTTCCATGACATAGAAAACTCATAAAATGAAACTATCCTAATGAGTGTTCTACATGAACAAGGGTTAGAAGAGGAATTAGTAAATATCCATCAGTTGTTAAGGAATGAGGAGAACCAGAATTTTGAAGGTGAACCATCTGTCTATCATAGGAAAACTCTGTTTCACTACCACATGGGTGGCACCATCACCTGATTTTTCCTTCTCACTATTCCATACATGATATGCTTCCATTAGGAAGTAATGAAATAGAAACTTCTTATTTCCTCCCATCTCAGCAGTGTCCTCTTAACTCCCTAATCACTAGGTATGAAGAAGTGAGTTCAGTCCTTCCAAATACAAAACAAATAGAAGTCCAGCTAGGCAAATTACTGAACATTAATAGCTAGCTTACTAGGGAAGTGAAAGAAAAACTGATAGCTATCTTGCAAAAGCATGTTTATGCTTTTGCTTGGGACTATAAAGATATGTCAGGAGTTCACCCTGATATATGCACCCACATAATTTATACTAAATAAGTCATGCCAGTAAGACAGCCCCAGAGAAGACTGAATCCTGCCCTAAGAGATATTGTAAAAGAAGAAATTGAAAAACTTCTGAAGGTAGGATTCATTTACCCAATTTTTGAAGAACACAAGCTTATACTGAGAGGGGGGTGAACAGTATAAGACCTCTTTTTACTTTTTCCTTTAAACTTCAAAATAGTAAAGCAATATACCCAAAGCAATATCAAAACAATGCACAAGATCATCCACAAAGTGAAACCAATTTTAACGTGGTTCACCCAGAATGGCTAGGCTACGTCCACAAAACTTTTCTCTAAAAGTTATCTCAAAGTTCTTTGGGAAACCTTCCCAATTACAATGTTTATGAGCCTCGGACCAAAGGAGATACCTTCCCCCAATATAAATTTATGAGCCTCTGCTCAAAGGAGATACCTTCCCCTCTATCTGAATTTATGAGCCTCTCGCTCAAAGGAGATACCTTCCCCTCTACTCGGAAATGATCCCTTAGAAGATCAACTACCTCTACCTCTTGCCAAAGCACATGGAACTCCTTTCCACCGAAGACCTCCTATCCTCAATGCTTAGCCTAAGAGACCTCTGCCTTCTATGATCATGTCCATAGCAGCTCAGCAACCTGTACCAAACACAATCAGTCGATCTAGTACAAGTCTTCCTCTATCTTTCAGATCTGTCCAACACTTGAACAAATCAATCCTCTGCACACAAGCCTTCTCAAAGACTTGCCAAATCTGTCCTCAGGTTCTTCTCAAAGAACCACTGCACCTCTGTCCTCAAGTTCTCTGATAGAACTATCAAACTCAGCTCACAAGTCCTCCGCTAGGACCTATCCAAATCTACTCACAAGTCCCCACCGGAACCTGTCCAAAAACCCACAAGTCCCCACCGAAACCTGTCCAAAACCGCTCACAAGTCCCCACCGAACCCGTCCAAAAACTCAAGCAAGCTCACCAAGAAAAACTTTCTTAGTAGGAAATCACAAAGTGAATTGTTAGAGACCCAATGTGATTTGTCAAACTCATAGAAGCATAAAGAGAATTGTTAGAGACTCAATATGTTCTATACTCAAATCCCAATCTCAAAACTCAACTCAAATCAACTCAGCTCAATCTCAATCTCAAATCTGAAAACTCAACTCAATATCTGAAATGGATAGGATAGAATGTTTTCTTTCAAGAACATGAAACCCCAACAATTGCCAACTATGCAAAGAATCACATAACAATGATACTCATGTTCTTTTCACCATCAATTAGGGTTTCAACAACAATGCTCATCAAACAAGGTTTAGTCAACCAACACCATTCAACTCAACATCAACCTTGAAGCATTCAACCAATCATCACAAGAAAAGGAAACAAGTAGAAATCCTTTTCCCTCCAAAGATATTTGAACAAAACAGCCACCAACACAATATCACCAAATGCAAAGAATAACTTGCTCAAATCAACTCAATGGAGTAAGCCCAAATCATGAATCAAGTAAAGCAATAACTTGATCAAAACAACCTCTATGGAAGCAACTCAACCATCAATATCAAAACAGCCAACTAAGGGTTTTACCATCTTAATGCAAGTAGCAAGACTTACTAACATAAACCCTAGTGCAAAAATGCTTCCTCTTCCTCAACCAGAATTATGCATTCACCCAAAAACTCATCAATGATTTTAATGCATAAACAATCTTCAATATCCAGAAAATAGGATTTACACCAACAAAAATACCTAGTAGACAACCTTTTCACTCCAAACTCAATTTTAGAAAATACACCATCAACAATATACATGGAAGAAGTTGCCCATACCTTTACTTTGATGAAGAAGGAGGACTCAAAACCTATCACAACACTTGGCCAACCTTAGTTCTCCAACCTTTGGAGAAAATGAATAACACCACCACACATGCTAAAGCACTTTCATTGTCTGCTATCCTCGTGCATCACGACCAAAATGAAATTGCCCACAACATGGGTCAAACTTGGCACCTCTCGCCCAACGCTTCTTCACTCAACACACCACCACCATTGGAGCACAAGTGCCCAATGAAAAATATAATGTAATCCTATGTGTTGTCTTCCTTCAATCGCCAAGGATCTGAAAACGTAAACGTTTTCCTCAAGCCACCACAATCATCATGAGCGCTGTCCAAAAACGTAACTCCCGGAAAACATAGTTCGCAGTCTTATCAAATGTCGAGAAACGCAATCTGTCGGACGTCAAGCGCAAGAAAATCTTGAGCAATTCTATATGGATGGACAACGAAATACAACGAAAAACATCACTTTTACGGAGGACACAGAGCTACGAAATTACATTGATCGAAGGTACCATTACTTTAGAAAATCATCCCCACTTATATAGCCATTTCTCCTTAATTGTTTGACGTCGACGCTCCTCCAACGATGGCAACACGTCGGCGAATGAAATCTTTATCTGCATTGCTTAAGGGTTAAAAGACCCTTTAATAATAATTAAAATAATAATTATTATTATTTTATTAATAATAAATTAAACTTAGACCTTTGTCAAAGGTTTGAGTTAATTTAATTATTAATAATAAACATGGACCTTCAAGGTTTTTCAAGAAAAAACCTTTGCATTAAGTTAAGCTTGGTTTTAATAAAAACCCTTAATGAGTCCAACCGGTTTTAAGAAAAACCGTCACCATGGTTTTAATAAAAACCCTTTAACATTATGAAGCTTCTCAAGATATTTTTGACATCACACTCTTTTTGATATCAACACAAAAATGCCTTTTGACATCAATGACAACTTATACACTTGAGCAAAGGCAATGTACCCAAAGTACCCAAAATTGCCAACAATCTCCCCCTTTGTCATTGATGGCAAACCTTTACCGAAAACACTTCTCAAAAGCCAAAACTGAAACCAACTATGCTAACAACTGAGAAACCGTGCCCATAAATGAGAATCTTCCTTTGAAGTTTTGCTCCCCTTGACTTGAAGCTTTCCTCTTCACTTTGAAGCTCTCCCCCTTACTCATATCTCTCCCCCTTTGTCATCAATGGCAAAGGGCCACCTTTGGGGCTCGGGACTAAGAATGAGCCTCTTAGCTTAGTCCCTCCCCCACCTCCTGATGAGGTGATTAATTCCGGGGTGGGAGTAAAACTCCCATTAGGCATTGATCATCATCAACATCTATAACTTCCTTTTCGGGCCTTCTCTTGAACTCTTTGTCCATATTCCTGTTCTTGTCACTGTTCTTGTTCTTGTTTTCATCCCTGTTCTTGTCCATGCCTTGATCCTTGGACCTGATCATGCCACTATTCTTGTTCCTGTATTCTAGAATTTCAGCTCTACACTGTCTGATTATGTGACCTTCATTTTTGCACTTGAAACACTTGACGATGTTGTTTCTCTGAGGTAAACCTGATCTTTGAATCCACCTGTTCTGACCAAACATGTTCTGACCAAACCTATTCTGACCAAACTTGTTCTGACCAAACCTGTTCTGGCCAAACCTGTTTCGACCAAACCTGTTTTGATCAAACCTGTTCCTGTTATTTACCTTGCAATAGACTGCCTTGTGCCCAAATTGTTTACAAGAGTAGCAATACCCTTGAAAGTAACTAGCACTTCTGAAACTGTCATTTACCTTCTTCACTTGAGCCATGCAATGTGAAGCCATGTGACCAAACCTGTGACAAGCAAAACATCTGCCTTGAAACTTTCCTTTATTTGACCTCTTGGGTCCTAAAAACTTCTTCTCATTCTGAATTCTATTTTTTGTTTCTGTGCATCTATCATTCAAGGACTCATGATCTGAAATACTTTCCTCATCAGAACTCTCTTCCTTTTGGAGTCTCTTACTAGACTCTCCAACTTGTTCCTTGTGTGGCTTAACAAAACCAAGGCCTATTTTATCTATTGTCTTTCTTTGACCTTTGATGAGTGACTTAACCTTTTTGGAGCTATCTTGAAATCTGTAAAGCTTATCCTTGTACTCTTTAGTTTCCTCTTTCAAAGAAGCCATTTTTAGTTCTAACTCACTATACTCAAGAACCTTAGACTCTAACTCATCCTTGAGTTCTTGTGTCTTAGCTATAGAGAAATCAAGACTTTCTATAAGATCATCTCTCTCCATACAACATTCATCTAACTTATCCTTGAGTCTAGCATTCTTCTTTCTTTCCTTTTTCAAAGCACTAAGAGCACTACTAAGTTCACTTTCAAGATCCTTTATTTGATTGCTTTTTGAATCATCAAAGCCTTTTTCAGATTTCTTATCACTAGAGGTGCTACCCTTTTCAAAAACCATACATGCATCTTCCTTATAGTTTTCTGAAGCATCCTCATACATACTAGAAACCAAATCATTATTTGTGCAATCATCCTCAAGGTGACCAAAATTTCCACATCTAAGACATTTCATGATAATGAATCTATGTTTTAGTTCTTCCTCTTTTTATGATATGAACAACATCTCATTTTCATTATCACTTGAAGAACTTTCACTATCACTACTAGAACACTTACTTGCTTTGTCTAGGTAGAAACTCTTCTTGTGCTTGTGAGAATACCTCTTTCCTTGATTGTTGTGCTCATCTTTGTTCTTCCCATGATGCTTGTGCTTTTCAGAATCCTTGCTCTTAGAATCATGTTTATCTTCATCACTTTCATTCTTGGAACAGTACATCGGAGCATAATGACCAAACTTTCCACAATTGAAACATCTTATATTTTTCATACTTTTTTTTTTTTCTAGAGAACTTGCCTTTCTTTTTGTAATATGCCTCTTCATCACTAGAAGACTCATCACTATCTTGAAGCTGTTTACCCTTGGAATTCTTGGTAGCCTTGAAAGTTGCCTCTTTCTTGACATCAACCTTCACTTGAGTTCTCAACTCAAATGCTGCAAGTATACTATGGAGCTCATCCTTTTTCAACTTATCCAAATCTTTAGCTTCCTCAATAGCAGAAATATTTTCACTAAATCTATTAGGAAGAGATCTTAAAATCTTATCACAAACATCATTTTCAGCAAGCTCAAGACCTAAGTCTTTCATGGAGTTAACAACCTCATCCATACGAAGCATGTAGTCACTAATATTTTCATCATCATTCATCTTGAGTTGTTCAAACATACCTTTGAAGTGTCTCAACTTGGCCTTTCTGACATTTGTATCACCTGTATGAACCACCTTCAACTATTTCCACATTTCACTAGCTATCTTGCAGTGAATCACTTTGGTGAGATCTGCTTTTTGTAAGCCTTTCAGGATTGCATTCATTGCTTTTGAATTGCTGTGATGTAGGAGCCTTTCTTCTTTAGTATTTGGACCATGTACAGGAATAGTGTACTCATCTTCAATTACTTCCCATACCTCATTACCAAGTGCCATTAGATGAACCTTCATCCTTGCACTCCAAAGACCAAAATATGACCCATCAAGAATAGGTGCTGCATTGCCACTTGAATAATCCATTGTGTTCTTTACTAGCTTTTCCTTCAAGTCGTTAAACTTTTCGAAGGCACCCGCTCTGATACCAATTGAAGAACACAAGCTTATACTGAGAGGGGGGGTGAACAGTATAAGACCTCTTTTTAATTTTTCCTTTAAACTTCAAAATAGTAAAGCAATATACCCAAAGCAATATCAAAACAATGCACAAGATCATCCACAAAGTGAAACCAATTTTAACGTGGTTCACCTAGAATGGTCGGGCTACGTCCACAAAACTTTTCTCTAAAAGTTATCTCAAAGTTCTTTGGGAAACCTTCCCAATTACAATGTTTATGAGCCTCGGCCCAAAGGAGATACCTTCCCCCAATCTGAATTTATGAGCCTCTACTCAAAGGAGATACCTTCCCCTCTATCTAAATTTATGAGCCTCTGCTCAAAGGAGATACCTTCCCCTTTGCTCTGGAAATGATCCCTCAGAAGATCAACTACCTCTACCTCTTTCCAGCATGTGGAACTCCTTTCCACCAAAGACCTCCTATCCTCAATGCTTAGCCTAAGAGACCTCTACCTTCTATGATCACGTCCACAGTAGCTCAGTAACCTATACCAAACATAGTCAGACGGTCTAGTACAAGTCTTCCTCTATCTGTCAGATCTGTCCAACACTTGAACAAATCAATCCTCTGCACACAAGCCTTCTCAAAGACTTGCCAAATCTATCCTCGGGTTCTTCTCAAAGAACCACTGCACCTCTGTCCTCAAGTTCTCTGATAGAACTATCAAACTCAGCTCACAAGTCCTCTGCTAGGACCTGTCCAAATCTGCTCACAAGTCCCCACCGGAACCTGTCCAAAAATTGCTCACAAGTCCCCACCGAAACCTATCCAAAAATACTCACAAGTCCCCACTAGAACCTATCCAAAAACTCAGCAAGCTCACCAAGAAAAACTTTCTTAGTAGGAAATCACAAAGTGAATTGTTAGAGACCCAATGTGATTTGTCAAACTCATAGAAGCATAAAGAGAATTGTTAGAGACTCAATATGTTCTATACTCAAATCCCAATCTCAAAACTCAACTCAAATCAACTCAGCTCAATCTCAATCTCAAATCTGAAAACTCAACTCAATATCTGAAATGGATAGGATAGAATGTTTTCTTTCAAGAACATGAAACCCCAACAATTGCCAACTATGCAAAGAATCACATAACAATGATACTCATGTTCTTTTCACCATCAATTAGGGTTTCAACAACAATGCTCATCAAACAAGGTTTAGTCAACCAACACCATTCAACTCAACATCAACCTTGAAGCATTCAACCAATCATCACAAGAAAAGGAAACAAGTAGAAATCCTTTTCCCTCCAAAGATATTTGAACAAAACAACCACCAACACAATATCACCAAATGCAAAGAATAACTTGCTCAAATCAACTCAATGGAGTAAGCCCAATATCATGAATCAAGTAAAGCAATAACTTGATCAAACAACCTCTATGGAAGCAACTCAACCATCAATATCAAAACAGCCAACTAAGGGTTTTACCATCTTAATGCAAGTAGCAAGACTTACTAACATAAACCCTAGTGCAAAAATGCTTCCTCTTCCTCAACCAGAATTATGCATTCACCCAAAAACTCATCAATGATTTTAATGCATAAACAATCTTCAATATCTAGAAAATAGGATTTACACCAACAAAAATACCTAGTAGACAACCTTTTCACTCCAAACTCAGTTTCAAAAAATACACCATCAACAATATACATGGAAGAAGTTGCCCATACCTTTACTTTGATGAAGAAGGAGGACTCAAAACCTATCACAACACTTGGCCAACCTTAGTTCTCCAACCTTTGGAGAAAATGAATAACACCACCACACATGCTAAAGCGCTTTCATTGCTGCTATCCTCGTGCATCACGACCAAAATGAAATTGCCCACAACATGGGTCAAACTTGGCACCTCTGCCCAATGCTTCTTCACTCAACACACCACCACCATTGGAGCACAAGTGCCCAATGAAAAATATAATGTAATCCTATGTGTTGTCTTCCTTCAATCGCCAAGGATCTAAAAACGTAAACGTTTTCCTCAAGCCACCACAATCATCATGAGCGTTGTCCAAAAATGTAACTCCTAGAAAACATAGTTCGCAGTCTTATCAAATGTCAGAGAAACGCAATCTGCCGGACGTCAAGCGCAAGAAAATCTTGAGCAATTCTATATGGATGGACAACGAAATATAGCGAAAAACATCGCTTTTACGGAGGACATAGAGCTACGAAATTACATCGATCGAAGGTACCATTACTTTAGAAAATCATCCCCACTTATATAGCCATTTCTCCTTAATTGTTTGACGTCGGCGCTCCTCCAACGATGGCAACACGTCGGTGAATGAAATCTTTATCTGCGTCGCTTAAGGGTTAAAAGACCCTTTAATAATAATTAAAATAATTATTATTATTATTTTATTAATAATAAATTAAACTTAGACCTTTGTCAAAGGTTTGAGTTAATTTAATTATTAATAATAAACATGGACCTTCAAGGTTTTTCAAGAAAAAACCTTTGCATTAAGTTAAGCTTGGTTTTAATAAAAACCCTTAATGAGTCCAACTGGTTTTAAGAAAAACCGTCACCATGGTTTTAATAAAAACCCTTTAACATTATGAAGCTTCTCAAGATATTTTTGACATCACACTCTTTTTGATATCAACACAAAAATGCCTTTTGACATCAATGACAACTTATACACTTGAGCAAAGGCAATGTACCCAAAGTACCCAAAATTGCCAACAATTTTTGATAGCCAATGGGTCTCTCCATTGGTTATAGTTCCTAAGAAAAATGGAAAAATGAGAGTATGTGTAGACTATAGAGAGCTGAATAAAGTAACATACAAAGACCATTTTGCATTACCTTTCATAGATTAGGTGTTAGATACCATTTCTGGAAAGAAATACTTTTGTTTTCTTGATGGATTTAGTAGACATAATCAAATTCAGGTTGAACTTGAAGATCAAGAGAAAACAACCTTTACTTGTCCATGGGGAACATTTGCCTATAGGGTTTTACCTTTTGGTTTGTGTAATGCCCTAGCAAAATTTTAGCGAGCAGTTTTAGCAATTTTTTTTTATCTAACTACCAATAATGTTGAGATATACATGGATGATTTCACAATATGCCAACAAAATTTTGACTTTACATTAGAAAACCTTGATAAATTTCTAGCTTACTATGAAACATACCAATTATCTTTGAATCCAAAAAAATATTTTATAATGATGGAGGAAGGAATAGTTCTTGGTCATCACATCTCTCCTCAAGGAATCCAGGTTGATCCAAAGAAGGTGGAAATTATCAAGAATCTTCTTCCTCATAAAACTCAGACTAATGTCAGAAGCTTCCTAGGACACATTGGTTTTTACTGCAGGTTTATTCCCAGCTTTAGCACAATAGCCAATACCATGTTTGCCCTATTGACTAAAGATTCTAAATTTTCCTGGACTGTAAGGTGTCAGGAATCATTTGAATATTTGAAAGAGAAATTAGTAATTCCACCTATGTTAAGAGGACCTAATTGAACATTACCATTTCACATTCAGACTGATGCCTCCAATACGGCAATTAGAGCAGCATTGGGACAAATTTACAATGGTGAACACTATGCCATCTACTACATTAGCAAGAATTTGACAGGAGCTGAGAAAAATTATACCACAACTGAGGAAGAATTATTGGCAGTAATTTATGCCATCAACAAATTCGGGCATTACATCACAAAGTTATCAAATATTTATTCACACAGATCACACAACCATTAAGTATTTGATGAATAATCCTATGGTAAGTGCAAGAATTATTCGTTGGTTACTGTTGCTGCAAGAATTTGATATCATTATAATCAACAAACCAAGAAAAGCTAATGTTGTAGCAGATTTCTTGTCCAGATTACAGAACATAGATGAAGGGGAATTAGTTGAAGAAACCTTTCCTAATGAAAAATTATTTGCTATATCAGTCCAATCACCTTGGTTTGTAGATAGCCAATTACTTGGTCACAGGGAAAGTTCCTCCACATTTCACTTCAAAACAAAAAAAACAATTGATCAAACAGAGTTCTTATTTTGAATGGATTAAGGGTATACTTTTTAAGTGCAGTCCTAACCATGTGTTACGTAGGTGCATCCGAAAGGATGAGGTGTATGATATCCTTAGGTATTTTTATGATGAACCCTCAAGTGGACACTACTCTGTAAAAAGCATAATTAGGAAAATATTGGGGATAGGATATTATTGGCCATCTCTTCATAAGGATGTAAAAAAATACATCAGGCATTGTGATGCATGCCAAAGAATGGGGAAACCCACTCATACAAATGAAATGCCACTGTAGCCTCAATTGGTTTTAGAACCATTTGAGAGGTGGGGGCTTGATTTTGTAGGACCTGTTGATCCACCTTCTCAAGAAAAGGTGCATATTTTAGTATGCACTAATTACTTGACAAAGTGGGTAGAGGTGTGTGCTTTCAAACATGCTCATGAAGAAAAGATCACTGATTTCTTGTATACTTAGATTTTTTATAGATTTGGAGCCCCCCGGTCTATCACCACAGACCAAGGACCCCAATTTGCATCTAAAGTCATTGAGACATTTACAGAATTATATGAAATCAAATATAGAAAATCATCACCTTATCACCCACAAGCGAATGGCCAGGTTGAGGTAACAAACAGGGAACTAGAACGGATCTTAACAAAAATAGTAGCTTTTCATAGGAGAAATTGGCTAGATAAATTACCTGAAGTAGTGTGGGCTTACAATACTACTTGGAAATCCACTACTAGATTCACACCTTATGAACTAGTCTTTGGTAAAAATCCCCTCTTACCTATTGAATTTGAGCTACTAACACTACGCACAACATTGGAAATTGGAATTGAATTGTCATAGGCACAAATAGATAGGATTTTATAGCTGAATGCATTGGATGAACTTAGGTTGGATGCTCTACACCAAACTGAAGTAATTCAGGAGCAGAGAAAATTGAGGCATGACAGTCACATTCAGTAGAGGAAACTTCAACAAGGAGATTGGGCTTTACTATTTTATTCTCACTATGAGGACTTCCTTGGAAAGCTGAGAACTAGATGGCTTGGACCTTATCGAATTGAAGAGGTATTTGACAATGGAGTAGCTCATTTATCTCATATTGATGGGTCACAGAGAAAGTTGGTAGTGAATGGACATCGCCTCAGGGTGTACCAGACACCTATGACTAAAGAAGAATTCTTGTAGCAGCTTGACAGTTTGGATATACATCAGGTGGAAGAAATTTCCTCTTCCACTTCAAAACAATAAGTATGATCATGGATTTCAAGAAAAAAAATAGAAAAACATAAAAAAATTAGAAAAGCAAAAAACAAAAAGATGAATAAATTCTAATTATGAATTCCTTCATGGGCATGATTTTAGGGAAATCATGAATTCCTTCATGGGCATAGTCAGAATCAAGAAAAAAAAATCAAGAAAAAAGAGAGAAAAGGAGAGGTAAAAATTAAAAAAAAGAAAAAGAGAAAAATGAATAACTCAGCAGTGAAAACCTTTTCCAAGGCACTACTGGGTTGATATGCATGAAAACTAGTTTTCTGGCATGCATAACCTTGAAAATTTCTGAACCATCATTGTACAAATTCACCAACTGCACTTGTTTTGAAATATTGTAGAAAATCTCAGAAAAACATCAACAGAAGTAGTCATCTTTCAAAAACTTGCATTAACTTGTTTTAATCAGGTATATATTTCTTACATTTCTTCATTGTAAATGATTGGTATATAGTATATAACAATTAACCATTAGCATAAAAGGTATCCATAAGAGTTGGCATACTTAAAACATGTTTTGAGAATGGGAATATTGATTTCTGCCTAATCTTCGGAACAAGAATGCCAAAAATAGTGCTTGCTATCTTCTTCAAACTAATTGTTGTATTGTCTTCGGATTGAAATTGTCTTCGGAATGACAACAAAATGAATGTTACACCTTGTCTTCAAAATGAAGCTTTGTCTTTGGAATGACAATTTGTCTTCAAAATGAAGCTGTCTTCGAAATGATGATTTGCCTTCATAATGAAGCATCATATTCAGAATGAAGCTTCATCTTCGAAATGAAGCTTTGTCTTTAGAATGAAGTAGGATTTGTCTTCAGAATGCAGTAGGAATTGTCTTCGGAATGAAGCAAGATTTGTCTTCAGAATGCAGCAGGAATTGTCTTTGGAATGAAGTTCTATCTTCGAAATGATTTGCCTTCGCAATGTAGCCTAATCTTCAAAAAGAGGATTTGTCTTTGGAATGAGGATTTGACATCGCAAAGAAGCATGATCTTCGAAATGAAGACTTGTCTTCGAAATGAAATAATAATCTTCAAAAAGAAGACTTGTCTTTGGAATGAAGTCATAATCTTCAGAATGAGATTTTGTTTTTGCAATAGATCATAATCTTCAAAAAGAGCATTCAATATAATATCTCCACATGGCATCCAAGGAAGAAAAGAAATGCGATCAAGTATAAATTCTTTTGACAGCATACAATAAATGAACATGTGTCAGTCAGGATGTGGTTTGTTTTTGCACCCATTTGGAAAATACTAGAATCATGGGAGACATGACCAACAGTATGCCACCATTTGTTTTGATGCTAATAAGCATGCACGTGACAGTCCATAGGAAAAATAGAAAAACTAAAAACAAGTAAGGTGGATCTGACGGCAAGGACCTCTACGCAACCATTGATGAGCATGTTTTCTAAGAAAAAATAGAAACGTGTGCCACTCTTCTTTCCAAAGACATATTAGCTAGCACAAAATTATTATGAGGTATAGTGCTCAGATTGCGGTTCATTCCAAAGAACAAAAATAGGGCAATTGAAAACTTGTAACCAAACCCTAAAAATCTACAAACACTAGAAACCAGAGATCCAACAAAAGAATAGCAACAAAAGTGAGCAGTTTGTAATGTATCAAGATAGAAAAATGGGGCAAAAAATGAGAATGGAACCAGCGGATACCACCCACCTCTAGGAAAATCCAAAAGTGCTGTAGATTTTTGAAGATGGAGGGCTTATGCCATTTTTGGATAAGTTTAATGGGTCCTCTAAATATTTTGTCGGCATGTTCGTCCACACATTTAGAAACAACCGAGCACACGTTAATGGCATGACCATTGAGGTAACCACTAAAGTTTTGAGTCAAATTACTGAGCTATCATTAGAAGATATTTCAATTTCTAGGGCTGGTAAAAACACATTGATAAGTATAGTTAATCAATTTCTGGAAGAAAATGATAAGGAGCCAGAATACTTAACACACAATAACACATGCAAGGGGGTAAAAAGGGCCATCTTGCAGGAACCCTGGGATGAAGTGGCCACATGGGTAATTAAATTTTTAGCCTGTGAAGGGTAGTATGTACTGTTGTTAGGGAATCATATAAAAATTTTAAACCATATCAGACATGGTAGGCAACAGCCAGACGCTAGGGTAAATCTTCCCCTGTATCTACACCAGGAATTGAAGAACATGACAAAAAGATATCAGGAAGGAAAAGGGAGCCTTCGCCACCATGGTCTCATCAAACTAATTTGCCAGCACCATTTTAGAGGAAACCCTAGGAGCTTTGACAAATTTTACTCTACCCTAAATGATGTAATTTTTGGAGATGAGGATGAGGAGGAAGAAACAGATGTTGTTGATGCTATTGCAGAAGAAGAAACAACTGTTGCAAAAGCTATTGCATAAATAGAAATTATTGCAGAGGCTATTGCAGAGGAAGAAACACACCCAATAGCAGCAACAGAACACCTTGCTCCAAAACCTTCAACTGCGTGAGCCAAGAAGCAAAATAAAAGAGGGCCTGGAACTGGCAGTAGAGAAAAAAAGTAGAAGAAGGTCCATTTTCTGAAGTTGTAACTGATTTGTCAGAACAGGGAAGTGAAGCACCTAGCTAAACAAGGGAAGAAACAACAAAAGATATAGAAGTATCTGAAACTGTCCCCAAAACCCCTTTTGTCACCAAAAAACAAAGCAAAAAGAAGAATTTTGCATTTGGAACTAGGAGGTCTATAAGACTCCACTAGAGGGAAATGACAGAATAGGTCATAGAAGAAGAAGGTGGACAAAGCAGTCCAGATGTCACAAAAATACAACCAGCCCCTAAAAAATTTCCAGAATTACCTGAACATATAATTGAGGAAGAGGCTGGGAAGGATAGTTTGGAGGTGGCTACAGTTCAACAGGCAACAAAAATGGTAGATGCAATTATAGACAGTTTCATAGAGCCTCCTGAACAAGAGCAGACAAATGTTGTAGAGGAAGAGATAGTTGTTGAGTAACCTACTGTAGCTGACTTGTCTGCATCAGATTCTGAAGTAGAAATAGAGGAGGAAGACATCACAAAGTAGTTTAGGGTAGCAAGAAGTGTTGCCAAAACACAAACCAAATGGATTGCAGAGAGATAAAGCATCATTGAGATGCAGGAAAAAAAATTCCAAAGTTACAGTAGGAAGTGGCAGAGTTGAGAGAGAGGCTGTCATAGTCTAAAAAATAGCCAACTATATCCATTGATGAGGATGATCTGGCTCAATTGATTGTGCATTTATCTAGGGTAGATGACTCTATTGAAGTAGACATAGGTGCTCATTCTACAGAAGCACCCTTTCATTTTGAAGATGCTTCAGACTTGGAAAAAAACATAGTAGAAAACATTGGATTTGAGTCACCAGCACAAAAATAGTCCAAGCAGTAGCATGAAACAGATCAAGTAAGTACTTCTATTGATGTCCCTATATTTCAAACTGTTACACCATCAGTAGAAGTAGCAGATAAGGGGGTGCAAGTGGAATTACTGTCTAATGACAATCCAATAGAAATAACAGATAAAGGGGTACAGGTAGAATTATTGATAGATGATCAACCACTAGAAGTGGCAGAAAAAAGGGTTTAGGTAGATCTACTACCTAGAATTCCACTTGTATTTAGACCACATAATACTGTTTCCTTATAACAATACAATGCATACATAGCCAGTTGGGTGATTAAATATGAGAAGCTTGCCACTAAGACTAAAAAATTCAAATTGGAAGGAAAACAACTAGAGGCCAAGGAAATAGAGATTTAGGCATTGAAAGAAAAGGTGTCTGATTTATGTCAAATTGATAAATTTTTAGTCCAATTCAGACGACCAGCTAAATTTTACAGTCTTATTCTAAAGGAAAAATACCTCAGATGGCAGGTCATGCGGATTAGCTCAGGTCTTCCATATAAATTGGACACCACTGCAGATTTCCTAGAAGCATATTTTGACAGACCCTATTGAGCAAAAAAATCTCCCTGTGTGAACTATTTTTATACATCTTCTTTATTCCAGAAGTAGTAGAATTTCATCCTCAGATCTACATTGGAGATGTTCAATTGAGGGCCTTCATGTCCACCTTACAGAATCAGTTTTATTGGGACCAGGAGAAAAGGCAAAACAAAGATATTTAAACAAGAGCTAAATTGTTAGTCAAAGCAATTCAGCCAAATCACCCCATTATCACAAGACGAAACTTCACCATGATGAACATTGATGATGTGAAGAGAATGTACTTGACAAACTTGAGGGACTATGTGAATAGATTCCAAAACTTTTGTAATGACAAATTTGTGCCAGCATTAATAGTCTGTAGAAACAGATGGGCTAAACTCTCCATGTATTTACAGAAAAGAGAACCCATCTCCCCCATGAACTTAGAATGGTCTAGAATAAGGGCAGAAGGAGTAATAAATTTGATTGAAATCATGCAACATAATTGGATAGGTCTCAGATTCATGCCTCCAACCATCATCACTCCAGTTCCATTCTACTTTGAAGAAGATGCCCAACCTAATGAACAGTTTGAAGAATGGCTCAAGAACCTTCAGGAGCATAGGGGGTATTATATAGGCAAGAATTTGTTCTATAGGTCATGGAATTTGACCATGGACATATGTGATTCCATAGCCCAATAGAATGCATGAGGACATGCATCAATATAAGTTGGGGGGAAAATGATGAGGCTTGAAAATGCCTCAATCATAACATGTTTTGAATGCTGAAATTGCCTACAAACTCTTATGTTTAATCTAATATGCTAGTTAAGTTAATTCAAAATGTTGTGTATTAACTATTTGCATGATAAATGTATCTGAAATACTATATTCTTATTTTTACAACTTTTTGCATAAGTTTTATGTTGTTTTGTTATGACTTTCTAAATGAGATATGCTTAGATTGATAGCAGCATTTCATTAATCATGTTTTGATATGTCTCAAGCATTTTTTTACCTAAATCTGGCAACAATGCAAGTAAACTGTTACTATGCAACAAAAACTATCTTTTCCCATGTAAATTCCAGCCAGCTACCAATGAATGGCAAGGCATGGAATTCACATGTGGAAAGAGATGAAGACCATTGGAATCTGATCCTGAGAAGTAACCCACATGAGAAATGTAGAGGAAATCATTTAAAGAGCCCACATTTGTTCATTCTGAAGTATCTTCGAAATGAACAGATATCTTCAAAATGAGAAAACACAGTGTCTTCAAAATGAGCGAATCTTCAGAATGAAAATTACAGTATCTTCGAAATGAGTGGATCTTTGGAATGAGAATTATAGTATCTTTGGAATGAGCGGATCTTCGGAATGAGAATTGAAGTATCTTCGAAATGAGCCACTTATCTTCGGAATGAAAATAGAATGTTCTTTTTGACTTGTTGACCGATGTCTAACATTGGAAAAAGGGAAATAAAGATTGAAAAGGGTAAAGGAAAATATCTCAGATCTGACTTTGCCGTCCTTGTCGACCAAAGCCACCATTTATGAAAAGATCAAATTTGATCTTCTTCTAGGATAAAACCAGAAATTGTTGCAGCATAATAGGATTAGATCTTTTGAGATATTCTCAATTGTCAGTAGATCTTAGGACATCTATAAATATGGCTCCCATTCAAGTTGATCTAAGAATAAGTAGAGGGGATAGAGAAAGTAGAAAGTAGAGAAATATAGGAGAAAATAGGCAATAATAAGAGAAGTGACTATTACAGTCCTGTAACAAGTTTTCAGCAGAATTATTGTAATCATGTTCTTGAATCAATAAAGTGTACTATTTTTATTTCATATTTCTTGTAAATGAGTGTGAGTAATATCTAGAGAGAGAGAGACTTATACCTTCTTCTGGACAAGGAGGCTGGCCACTTCCAGACCTAGGAGGAGGACTAACAACAGGTTTTTATTCTAATTTTGCTGCAACAGAATGAGTAGTAGAACTTGTCATTTCATTCCTTTGTAAACAACTAATGATATTTGCAATCTTAACTTATTTTATGTTTTGTGATTAATGGTTTGGTTGTAATTTCCACTTTCAGCAAAGCTTTCAATTTATTGCAGACTGTCATTTCCTAATTTACTATTTTCTATAATTTCTTGCATTTTATGTTTTGTTGTCAACTCCTGCACAGAAGATTGACAACCTTCTATTACAGAGCCTTGACAGGGTTTCATTTCCATGCTATAAGTAGGTTTCCATTGCTGCAAAAGTAAATAGATTTCATTTTTGCAATTATAATAAGACTTTTAATTTTGCAACTGTTATTTATGCAACATAATTAGGTCTCATTCTACAATTGTAATAAGGACTTCATTTATGTAGTTAATGATTAGTTTCTATTTTTGCAACTTAGATTAATGTTTAATTCATGCAATTTAGAGATAGGAATGTCCAAAATCCCCCACACAATTAGTTTCAACAATAAGACCTGTTGCTCTAGATTGACCTAAGTTATAACCCTGTTCACTGCTTCTTTTGCAGATAGCCTTGTACACTGCCCTGGATTGAAAAATTCATTGAGAATTAATGATGTGTATAACGACAATGCATCAAATTTCATAAGCAAAATGGATACGATGTGAGCATGTAATACAAGTTTAAAAACTTGGTACAGGACATGATCGATAGGAATATCCTTTAGGTGGACAACCCTATTTCACCAAACAACCAGCATATGGAGTTATTTAAGGATCCCTTGCCTGCCCATGTAGAGAAGGCCAAGCCAGTTCCCTAGGTGAATGAGGTTCATCATGCCCCCCCTCAACAGGGATACATTGGCATGATTAGCATCATCATGAGGAATAGGTGGTACCCAAGTCTAGCTACACCACCTACAGTTTAGAGTGATGTCCCTTCGACATCACAACAACCACTACCTCCTCTATCGAGCCTTCCACCTAGGCATGTGGCCATCCTCAAGAGTAAGCTCACTCAAATTTTGAGAAAAATGTCTGCCCGAATATCCATCTATGATATTATTCAGTAATCACAACCTCATAAAGAGGCTTTTATGGAGATCCTTAAGTCCATAGAGCTTCAACCCTAGGATTCCAACTCCTTCAAAAATTTTGTGGACTGAACCGATGATATCCTTCTAATAATATTAGCTTAACCTGGTTTCACATGATATGGTGGACCCTCCCTTGCACATCATTGCATACGTAAATGGGACACCATACAAGAGAGTGTTGATAGACATAGGGTATTCTAGCAATACCATCACTACAATATCTCTCAAGCAATTGAAGCTCTCAGTATCCCATATTGTCTCATATACATACACCCTCTGATCCTTTAATGATACCATATTATCTATACTTGGTACGATTGTCCTACTTATTTAGGTAGGAGATAATACCATCTTGATGCTTTGCCACATAGTGGAGGGTGATATGATGTATAATATCTTATTAGGTAGACCATGGATTAGGGACATGAAGTGTGTCCCTTCCATTTCTCACCAATGCCTCAAGTACACCTATGAAGGGTAAGTTCATGTCATCTCTATAGACCTAGAGCCCTACAAGTACTATAACATGGTGCAATAGATCCTTGAGTCAACCTTACCATCACACATCTAGATTTCCAATCGAATAAATCCAAACAAGGTTTGACCCCCTCATCATTGAATGACATACCTTCCTCATCATCGACACCCCCTCTAATTCCCATTGGGCGGGTGGAACCATTGTTGAGGAACCTAGGGAAAAAGCCCATTGATGAGGTACAACCAACCATATCCATAGAGGATATACCTAGCCCAAATGATGAAGAGCTACCACAAGTGGTAGAAGATGATTTATATAAGATCTCACTCTCATCAATCTTCTATCTGTATTCTTAGGTGATAGTTCACTTGGCTTCCACTAGATTAGGAGAATACATGGTTAGGGAGGTCACAACTACCCCTACTATAGAGTCAATTCAAGACATAGATTGACCCCATATTCCCATAGGAAATATCATGCCCCTAGGCATCCCCCCTAATTAAATGAATTTCATCTATGGGGGACTTGACTACGACATAGAACCCTACGAACAGTAGGAGGAGGATGAAGAGCCCTTTGGAGAGGACATCCACTACTTGTCTAATCCTAACTTCACCCTGAAGTATCTTGACCTATGCAATTGATATGGTTATGGGTTAGGCTTGTATGAGCAAGGCACGTAGGCTCTGTTTCAACCCTAGTACCAGATTCCATATGATAAGTCAGGATTGGTACATAACAACCCCCTATATTTGGATATTATTTTTGATGGCATGGAGTGCCTATGCCCCAATTACAGAGATGAGTTGGCTCGATATCCCTTTACCAACCCTAATTATGTCTACTTGTTGGGGGACTATTTCCCTATGCCCTTGGGAGATAATAAACCACTTCGAGAGGGTATCCAATCCTATGATAGAGGTGAATATTTGTACACTCTTCCCCATGATGGTGAGGAAGAAGATCGAGGGTCCCCTTATGAGTGGATGTCAGCTGATGAGTTGTACTATGGGGTTGCACAGATTGACTCTGATAGTTCTAATGGAGAATACATGTAGATCATCCCTTGGGATGAGAATTATGATTACTTTTTATACATATTCCCATTACAAGAGCCCATTTAGTGGTAGCTTCTGCCTAGCAAAGGACAAGTTCCTCCATAGCCACATCGACCATTGCTTGTCATTCCACCAACTTCGTAGTCGCCTCCTCAGGTCGAGCTGCATCCAGAGGTCCATGGTCACCACCAAAAACCTAGGGAAAATCATTCGTCTATCAATATGATTTCCATAGATTTGTTTGAGCCATTGCGAGATCTGAATAACCCATCAAATTCATTACACCTCAAATTGGGGGTAATTGAATTTTATCAGGGAGATTCACCCCCATTGCCTTCTAATTATTGGCCTTGTGATGAGATGATACAACTATTCTGCTTATCTTAAAGGTTATCTCATGATGTATTCCATGTTGAGGAGGAACTTGAAGTTCCCATTGATGATCTAAATCTAGTGGATGACATACATTTGATCCTTACCCCCCACTAGTTTGAGGAGGGGTCGCATATGTCAATCGAGCCTATGATTGACATAGATATCAGCTCAGACCTGGAGAATCCATAGTATATCAAGTTGGGGGAAATTTTATCCCCCAAATATCAAGCTGATTACATAGCCCTTCTCACCAGGAAGAAAGAAGGTTTTGCATGGTCCTATAAAGACATGTTGATACTAGATCCAAATCTAGTCACCCACAATCTGATGCTTTACCTAAAGGCCAAGACTATCAAGCAAAAGCTTAGAAAGATGCATCCATTAGTGGCCTTCATGGTCAAATATGAGCTAAAAAAGTTTTTGGATGCCCATTTTGTCATTTCTATAGACTCTCCACCATGGTTGTCCAACATGGTTCCCATCAAGAATCCAGATGGGAGGATTCACATTTGCATCAATTTTTGAGACCTAAACAAAGTGAGTCCTAAGGATGATTTCCTTTTTCCAAGCATCAACACCCTGGTAGATGCCACAATGGGCCATGAAATATTATCCCTTATGGATAGTTTCTCTAGGTACAATCATATTTATATCAACCCAGAGGACCAACTCAAAATGGTGTTCATAATGCCCTAGGGGACATTTTGTTTTAAGATCATGCTCTTTGGCATTAAAAATTTTGGTGCCACCTACCAGCGTGCCATGATATACAACTTCCATGACTACATGCATAAAATTATGGAATATTACATGGATGACTTACTGGCTAAATCATTATCACGCCATGAGCACCTTGAGGTCTTGAGCAAAGTATTAGACTACCTCATTGAAAATAACGTGAGACTGAACCCCAAAAAGTGCATATTCGGTGTCACATTTGGAAAGCTCTTGGGATTTAACATCTCTAAGAAAGGCATTGAATTGGACCCTAATAATGTCAAGGACATCCTCGAGATGCCTCCCCCAACCATGATAAAGTAGCTCCAAAGTTTGTAGGGCAAGATTACGTCCATCAAGCGCTTCATAGTGCAATTGTCAGACAAGTGTTGCCCCATGAACAAGTTTTTGCACAAGGGGGACACATTCCATTAGGATGATGAGTGTTAGGAGGCCTTTGATGCAATAAAATAGTACTTGGCTTCATCGCCAATGTTGGCACCACCTAGGCCAGGAGTGTCATTTCACTTATACATCTCATCCACTATGATTGCATTGGGTGCCATGTTAGCCCAGAATAATGAATTTCATAAGGAATAGACTACTTACTATCTTAGATGCACCCTGGTCAATTATGAGATCATGTACACATACATTGAGAAATTATGCCTAGCAATGATTTTCACCACCAAGAAGCTATGATATTCCATGCTTAGCAATACCACATATGTTGTATCTAAAGATAATCCATTGCACTACATGATGAGTCACACTTATCATAGTAGTCACACGATGAAATGGATCATGTTGTTGATGAAGTTCGACCTTGAGTTTGTTGGAAAAAAATCAATTAAGGGTCAGGTCATCACCGATCAACTGGTAGAGGCTCCTCTCGAGGACGATCAACCTCTTAGCATGGAACTTCTTGATAATGGGGTCTTCCAAATATCAGAATCACCAAATTCTGATGAGCCTGAGGTGCAGGAAGATAGGACCCTATTTTTTGATGGCTCCAAATACGATCAATGGGGTGGCATAGGAATCATGTTTTTCAGACTGCAAGGGGCTCCCAAACCCATGTAATTTAAACTTGATTTCCCATGTACCAATAATAATTCTGAGTATGAGGCCCTACTCATAGGCCTTCAGATGGTTGTCACCATGAAAATAACAAAGCTCAATATTTTTGGTGACTCCTTGCTCATTGTTAACCAAGTCAAGGGAATATTACAATGTAAGTGACCAATCCTGCAAGCCTACAAGACCCTTGTGGATAAATTCCTAGAAAAATTTGAATGGTATAACATCGAGGCACTCCCTTGATCATCTAATCATTTTGAAAATACAATGGCCTCTCTGGGGTCCTTGATCCTACAAGACCCTATGGATCAGATGACTACCATCTAGGTCAAAACGCTCTTGCAATTTGCTGTGGAGCATGAGAACAATCAAGTCATGTCAGAAGTCCACTTGATTCAAATTGAACCTCATCAGGAGAGATTCTCGCACATTCACAAATGCTTGAACCAGGCTGATTGGGGGACTTTATTCCCTCAAGCCCCTTTTGATAGCAACACAATGCTATTCTTACAAGTTCTTTCCCAGTCAACTTTTTCTAGGGATGAAATTTGAGAGGGATAGGTCGTTCATGCACTCGCAGCTTCTTCATAATAGGACTGGTAAACGCAATTAACGAAATACCTAAAGCTTGGTAACCTCCCTCCTAAACTGTCACATGCCACTAAAATAACATTCAGATGGAAGATGACAAAATATGTCTTGCTAGAAGACATTATGTATCATTGAAGCTACAAAGGGATCCTTCTTCATTGCTTAGAGCATCAAGAGTTGACTTGGGTAATCACCCAAACACATGATAGTACATGCGGTGGCCATTTTAGTGGTATAGCTATCTCCAAGCACATTCTTTACATGGGCTATTATTTTCCAACTCTAGAGCAAGATAGTTGTGCATATGTAAATAAGTGTGTAAAGTGTCAGTATCATGCCAATTTGACACATGTACCTTCAGGCCTTGCAACCGATCTATTGGTATGGCCATTTTCATAGTGGGGGTTGGATTTAATCAAGAAAATCTCCCTCGCATCCTTGGGCTATCACACATTTATCATAATGACTACTAACTATTTCACTAAATGGGTGGAAGCAATTCCCCTTACCACTATGATAGGACCCCGCATAGCGGAGTTCCTATTGCATAATATCATTTATCATTTTGGTATTCCATCCAAGATCATTTCGGATAATGGGACATCATTTAAAAACAAATATGTACATTCTTTGATAGCAAAGTATAATATCCAACACAGTTTTTTGACATCCTACTATTTGCAAGCAAATGGGCAAGTAGAGGCCTCTTAAAAAACATTAATTGCCATTATCAATAAAACTATTAGAGAGAGTCACATAGATTGGCATATGCAAATACCTCTTTCTCTATGGGCCTATCACACTAGTATTCGAACACCCACTAGGGTTACTCTATTTTCACTAGTGTATGGAACTGAGGTGGTCATGCCTCTAGAGCTCGACATACCATCATTGTGCATATCTATGCAAGAGTTCATCGATGATGACACTGTATGATAGGCTCACCTAGATCATATTACACTACTTGATGAACATCGTATTAATGCTCTTGAGCACTTGCATGTTTATCAAGAGCAACTTAAGAGATCCTATAATATGAAATTCTACCTAAGAGACTTTCAAGTTGGTGACCTCATTCTGAAGGAGAACCAACAAAATTCTAACTTGCCGCATCATCTGAGGGACAAGTTCATGGTAAACTAGTTAGGTCCCTATGTCATTACCAGTCAAATAGGACCCGAAACATATCACCTAGCCTCCCTTGAAGGTGTCAAGGATCCTAAACCCTTGAAAATCCTTCATTTGTGGCCATTCCATGCCTAGCGTAGGATGGCCCAACCCAAAATGCTCCAAGGGTGCCTACATCTCGCTTGGTCAACCTAAAATGCTTCTATGCGGTCTAGCACCATCTAGGTCACCCCAAAAATGCTCCAAGGGTGTGTACATCCTGCTTGGTCATCCTAAAATGCTCCTAGGTGTTCTAGAACCATCTAGGTCACCCCAAAATGGTCCAAGGGTGCCTACATCTTGCTTGGTCAACCTAAATACTCCTAGGTGGTCTAGAACCATCTAGGTCACCCCAAAATGCTCCAAGGGTGCCTACATCCCGCTTGGTCAACCTAAATGCTCCTAGATGGTCTAGAACCATCTAGGTCAACCAAAAATTCCCAAAGGTATCTATAAGCCCTTTCGTCCCCCAAATGCCCCAATGGCCCCTAATAAGCCCGTTGGTCACATGTACATACATATATATCAATAAAAAATCCAAAAACATTATCAAAATATCAAAAATACAAAAACATTGCATCTCATTGCATTTCAAAAACATCATCAAAATATCAAAAATACAAAAATATAGCATCGCATCACATTGCATCCTATTGCATTCTATCATCACTTTAATTTAGGCATACTCATCATTTTCACTTTACATTTTAGAGTTTCTCATGCATGTCTAGCACCATGTTGGTACAATACTTATCGCTCAAAATCAATGTCATGAAAATAAGCATAATTCAATGTTGCAATTGTTCATTTTCACCCACATTTTTCATATTCCATATCATTTGTTTTAGAATGTCATTAGGGTTTTGGTCACTCAACCATTTCTGCCTTCTATTCAGGTTTTGTAGAAATCTAGCTTGATTTTTAGGAGGTAGAATCTTGCATTGATTATGCCTTGTGTACATCAAATCCCAAACATAGTTAAACATTAATAAATTCAAGTTTTGCACAAAGAAATATGAAATCCATGAAGTGGTCTAGAATATTTAAGCAAAAATGTCATCCTGCTCATCCCCCTATGTGAATGGTTAAAGAATGTTGAGAGTTGTGCATATTATCTACCCAATTCCACAAAATAAATAGTGGTTTTCACCACTATCAAAAATCCCAAATCCCACAAATCCCAATCCCTAAAAAAAAATCAAAAAAATCAAAGAAATCAAAAGTCAAAATTCAAAATCTCAAAAGTTCAAATATCAAAATCCTCAAAAAGCAAAAAAAAAAAACAAAATAAATAGTGGTTTTCACCACTAATTCCAAATCCCAAATCCCAAATACCTTGCTCAAAAGAGAAAACAAAATATACAAATAAACAGTAATTTTTATCACTACATATGAGCAAGTATCCCAATAAAATTGAAGAAAATAAGGGAGTCGAACTTGAATCCTTGGAACTCTCAACATTTGGAAAACCATAAGGTGATCCTCATTACGGGTTTGGTGGATAGCCTATCTAGCAATGGTGGTATCCTTATGCATGACGATATGTCTGCCACATTAGCTTTTGGGCATGTGTGTAGACCAATGTTTGCATGTGGATGAAATAGCTTTGGTAACCTAGATTGCCTAGTGATCTAGTCTTATTAAGTACAAAACCTAGGATGGTTGCATTCATAGGGTGATCCCCAGTACAGGTTTGGTTGAGAACCTTCTTGGCATTAGCGGTATCCTTATGCATCTCACAGGAATGAACTCACTTGCATACACAGGGATATGAAGTACATTGGTAATCCTAGCAGATTCATACCTTGTCAAAAAGTTTTGCATAGTCGGTAAACAACCTTTGATCAAATCAGCTAGAGTGTTTGAGTCTCATAAAAACCTCACCTACATTCTTTGCGCATATCATCTCATTTAATCCATTTCACTACATCGTAATAATGGTTTCACATTTACATTACAAAAACAAAGAAAAAAAGTAAAAACAAAGAGCGTTAATGTATGTTGTACAACCTATAGTGTTCACATAGTATGTCAAATCATTAGCCACAACTCCATGTTTATCAATCATTCAAATATTTCATCTCACTATGCATCCATGCATATAGATAGTTGCAATTCCAATAAAATTAAATTACATATAAATACATGATATCTATCTATCACCATCTCATTGCATCCATATGCATACATACTAAGCATCTAACATATAAGCATAAATTATTACACACATTGCATCCATACAATAAAACAATAAATGAAACACATGATGATCATAATAAAATCTCATATATATATATATATATATATATATATATGGGGTAAAAATAGTACATCATAGTTTCCAAAAATTCTCGTAGGCTACAATAAAATGGGTCCTCAAACCTCATAAGTTCAAATAAAAATAAAACCCCAAAAATAGTCCCATGAGTCTGATATTCTCACAATGACACTAAGAGGGGGGGGTGAATTAGTGTAGCTAAAAATCTGATCTGCAATTCTTAAAACTGAAGCAAAGAGAACTAGAAAATAGATAAAACAATAATCACAAGAGAGCACACCACAACACACAATGTAACGAGGTTCACCAATTTGGCTACTCCTAAAGAATAACTTCTTGGACTATGGTCCAAATCTAGCCTTTGCAAAACACCAATTTTATAATATTTTTACCAGCACCCACTGGAAGGAGCACCAACCCCTGATTTATCTACACCAACAGAAAGGAGAACCAACCCCTATCCAAGCACCTACTTGGATCCCTGTTTTGAAAGCTATATTAATGACATACAAATGCCTTCACTTTTACAAGACCCTGACTAGTCTCCAATTTATCAAAATACAGTAAACACTTACTGCTCAGCCTATCGCTCTCTTACAGCACTCTTCTCACCCTCTTTCGGTAGCATTTTCACACATACGATAGCAACCATATTCTTCACGTAGACCTGCTTTTATAACATATTAGTCTCTATTTTTAACTTCCATTTTTACGCATGCAACCCATAACTGTTTCTTAAATATTCTCTTCTACCACTTGTCAACTGTAACTGCATCTTTATTTAACTCCTTTTGTGTATATATAGTGGGCATTTTGTTAAACACGTTACATGCAACATATACCTCTTCCATGACTATTCGTATTCTTTTTTGTGTATGCATGCATTTTTTGATTCTATTTATGCGACTGTTCGATTTCTCCTTCTTCGACTGTTCTTAAAATAGCTGCATGATTTCTATCTGTAACTACACTCGTAACTATCGCATTTACTCCAGTTAACTCTTCTTATTTTGGTTGCATGCTTTTCCTCTACAACTACCCCTTTAACTGTTGTTCTGTTCCAGTTAACTATCTGTTATCATGTTGTTGCGACCTGTCACGAAATCGTGACACTTCTGTATCTTTCTACCCTTCTCGCCTTTTACCCGTGAAAATACATGTCACCAAATCATGACAGTTTCCACCTCCTTGTCCACTTCTTTGCTTGCACCCATGAAAACCAGACATGTCATGAAATCGTGACACTTTTTGCTTCCGTATACTCTACTTGGCTTGTACCAGCGAAAACTAGACATGTCACAAAATTGTGACACTTTTCACTTCCTTGCACTTCTCTGCCTTTCGCTCATGAAAATGAAACATGTCATGAAATCACGACACTTTTGCTGCCTTGTGCCTTTTTTGTCTTTGGCCAATGAAAACACAACATGTCGCGAAATGGCGACACTTTTCGCTTCCTTGCACTTCTCTGCATTCCGCCCGCGAAAACGGAACATGTCACAAAATTGTGACACTTTCACTGCCTTGTGCCTTTTCTATCTTTGGCCAACGAAAACACAACATATCATGAAATCGCGACACACTTGCCTCCGTACACTCTCTCTCCTCTTCGGGTCGTGAAAACCCGACATGTCACAAAATCGTGACACTTTTTCTCCTTGGTGCTTTCTCTTCGAACCTGTCACAAAATCGTGACACTTTCTCTCCTTGGCACTTTCTCTTCGAACCTATCGTGAAATTGTGACACTTTCTCTCCTTGGCGCTTTCTCTTCGAACCTATTGCGAAATCGTGACACTTTTTCTCCTTGGCGTTTTCTCTTCGATCCTGTCACGAAATCGCGACACTTTCTCTCCTTAGCGCTTTCTCTTCGAACCTATCACGAAATCGTGACACTTTTTCTCCTTGGCGCTTTCTCTTTGATCTTGTCATGAAATCGTGACACTTTCTCTCCTTAGCGCTTTCTCTTCGATCCTGTCGTGAAATCGTGACACTTTCTCTCCTTGGTACTTTCTCTTAGAACCTGTCACGAAATCATGACACTATTTCATTTGTACAGTCCTTCTTGCAAATTGTCGTGAAATCGCGACACTTTCCTTTGCAAGCTCCTTCTCTCCAAACATGTCACAAAATCGCGACAGTTTTCTTTGCCTGTGCCTTCTCTCCAAACATGTCACAAAATCATGACAATTTTCTTTGCTTGTGCCTTCTTTCCAAACATGTCACAAAATCGCGACAGTTTTCTTTGCTTGCGCCTTCTTTCCAAACATGTCGTGAAATCGTGACAGTTTTCTTACTTGCCTTCTTTGCTTCCAACATGTCACAAAATCATGAAAGTTTTTCTACTTGCCTTCTTCTCTAACAACATGTCGTGAAATCACGACAATTTTTCCACTTGGCTTCTTTGCCTCCAACATGTCACGAAATCGTGACAGTTTTGCTAGCATTTTCTCTCTCCTTTGATATGTCATGAAATCGCGATAATTTTGACCGCATTTTCTCTCTCCTTTGAGATGTCGTGAAATCATAACAATTTTGACAACATTTTCTCTCTCCTCCGAGATGTCACGAAATCACGATAGAAAACATGTCGCGATATCGCGATAGTTTTCTTACTTGTCTTTTTCTTTGATTTTCTAAATCTGGGCCACTTTTTTCTTCTTGGAAATTCATTGTACATGTTCTGACTGACCTCTGAACTCCTGTCCACTGCATCAACTAATCTATCTATCTGTGTTGAAAACAATGACAATACTTTTTCTGCACCTTGCTCAACAATCTCCCCCTTTGGAATTGTTGGCAACACTCATGCACTCTCCTGTAATTCTTCTCCCCCTTTGAAAATAATACCAAAGGGCTGCTACAGACTCCCCCTGAGTCTATGCACAACATTCTCAGATACTCATTGTTATATTTAGCAAAAATCATGAATATGAGCAAAACTATAAACATAGGCATAAATACTCCCCCTGAGAATGTGATCCCAATTGATAGTCAGTTCTTGGGAAATGTGACTACTCCCAACTTACTCCGAAGGTACTCAAAAACTTCCTTTGGCAATGGTTTTTTGAATATATCTGCTACTTGCTCTGTAGTCAGAACAAAATCCAATTTGACCTCACCTTATGCAACTTTATCCTTCAAGAAGTGATACCGGATTGCAATATGTTTGGTTCAATAATGCATAACCGGATTCTTTGATATGTTTATAGCACTGGTGTTGTCACATTTAACTAAAATTGGCTCTTTGAAATGAATACCAAGATCTTTTAGGGTTTGTCTCATCCATAATATTTGTGTACAACATGTTGTTGCTACAATGTATTCTACCTCTACTGTGGATAGAGAGACTGATTCTTGTTTCTTGTTGTGCCATGCTACCAACCTGTCTCCAAGATAAAATGCTCCTCCACTAGTACTTTTTTTGTCATCAATACATCCTGCCCAATCTGCATCAGAATATGCAATAAGAGTGAAGTCCTTACCTTTTGGGTACCATAACCCATACTCCATAGTACCCTTGAGGTACCTAAAAATCCTCTTCACGGCTGTCACATGAGTCTCTTTGGGACTAGCCTAAAATATTGCCACCATGCATACTGCCTGTAAGATATCCGGTCCGGTAGCTATCAAATACGATGAGGCTTCCAATCATAGACCTATACATGGTTTGATCTACATCTGGAGATTTGTCATCCTTGCTCAACTTGCAACTTGTTGTCATGGGAGTGCTAACAGGTTTACTATCCTCCATTGTGAACTTTTTCAGTATTTCTTTCACATATTTAACTTGAGAGATAAAAATACCCTTTTCATTTTGATTGACTTGCAGTCCTAGGAAATAAGAAAGTTCACCAATCATAGACATCTCAAATTCTTTCTTCATTTTAGTTGCTATGTCTTTACAATATTCATCCATGCTGCTACCAAATATTATATCATCTACATAAACAACAAGTACAATAAGATGGCCATTCTCTGTTTTGACATATAAATTGTTGTCCACCATACCTTTCTTGAACCCTTGTTTAATAAGATAGTTATCTAGCCTTGCATACCATGCTCTGGGTGCCTGTTTCAGACCATACAATGCTTTCTTTAACTTGCAAACAAAATCGGGATTGTCACCAAGTTGGAAGCCATTTGGCTGTTCAATGTACACCTCTTCTTCCAGTTTTCCATTCAAAAATGTTGATTTTAATGTCCATTTGATATACTTTGAATTTTTTATGAACTACTAAAGCCAAAAAAATTCTGATTGCCTCTAGTCTAGCTACTAGTGCAAAGGTTTCCTCAAAATCAATGCCTTCAACCTGAGCATAGCCTTTACAGACCAATCTTGCATTATTTTTGACAACCTGTCCGTCTTCATTTAATTTGTTTCAAAAAATCCATTTAGTACCGATTATGTTTTTATTTTTTGGTCATGGTACTAATTCCCAGGTTTTGTTTTTCTCAATCTGATCTAGTTCTTCATTAATTGCCTTCATCCAACTTTCATCTGTGCTTGCTTTAGCAATATTTTTGGGTTCAATGCTGGATAATAGAGAGTAGTTCCGTACTACTACTCTTCTTGTCTGAATACCAACTGTTGGGTCCCCAATAATCTGTTCTCTAGGATGATTTTTTTGCCAGCTGCCTATTTTGAATTTCTTGTTCTCTTCTTCTTCTAAGTCAATTCTTAAATCAGTAAGGTCAATTTTTTTATTTTATTTTGTTTCCATTTCTTCATCTCCTTCAATGACTTCTTCATAAATAGGGTAGTTTTCTTGATAAGTAATTTCTTGATCTCTACCTTCATCAACTTTAACATCTGCACTCTCCACAATTTTCTTTAGCCTCTTGTTATAACATGTGTAGGCTTTGCTTTTTGTCGAGTAACCAAGAAAAATACCTTCGTTAGCTCTATCTTCAAACTTATCGAGATTATCTTTAGTTCGTTTGATATAACACTTACTGTCGAACACTTTGAAGTATCTTGTTGTTGCTTTCCTGTCGAACCACAGCTCATAAGGTGTTTTGCTTTCATGCATCCTTAACATGCACCTGTTTTGAATGTAAACTGCAGTATGTACTGCCTCTTTCCAAAATCTATCAGCTATTTTGTTCTTAGCCAACATTTTCTGTACCATTTCTTGCACAGTCATGTTCTTCCTTTCAACAACACCATTCTATTGAGGTGTCCTTGCTACTAAAAATTGTCTTCTGATCCCATATTTTTGATAGTATTCTGCAAACTCCTCTGAGATAAACTCTCCTCCTCTATCTGATCTTAGGCATTTAATTATTTTTCCAATTTGATTCTCAACCTGTTTTTTAAAAATCTTGAACATCTCAAAGGCATCTGATTTAAGCTTTAAAAATAGTACCCATGTCATCCTGGAGTAGTCATCTATGAATAGCATAAAGTATTTGTCACCATTTATGCTTTGTGTTCTCATGGGTCCACATAAATCAGTATGTATTAGCTCTAACGGTTTGCTGGTGAAGTATTCCTTTGCTTTAAATGTGGATCTAGTTTGTTTCCATTTTTGGCATGAAGCACAGATGCTATTTACTAGTTTGCCAATGGTAGGTATATCTCTTACTGCTCTTTTTGAACTTATTTTTACCAGATTGTCAAAGCTAATATGACCGAGCCTCTTATGCCACAGCCAATTTTCATCTTCCTATCCAATCATGCATGCTCCTTCTGAAGTTTCTGAGAGAGTATATAGATTTATAGAAGTCCTCGATCTAGTAGCTATCAGATTCCCACTGTGTGCTTTTTCGACTTCACAGCCCTGCTTCTTAAAGATGACTTCATGACCTCTGTCACAGATTTGACTTACGCTTAGTAAGTTGTTCTTCAAACCAATTACAAATAGAACTTCTTTGGAATTGATCTTTCCATCACTTATCTTGACTGATCCTTTGCCAACTATTTTGGCTCCATCATTATTTCCAAACTTTACAGAACCCCCTTCATATTTCTATAATTTTTCAAATTTTTTGTTTATCTCCTGTCATGTGACTCGGAGCATCCACTATCCAATATCCATGGTGTAGATTTGTTCTGTGCTTTGAATGTTGTCTGTAAAATCAAGGATTCCTTTTCTTCCTTGAGTTGCCCTTTTTCTTTCCATTTTGATTTGACTGTAGTTTTGGTCACTTGTTTAGACTTTTCTTTATCAATGGCCTATGCATGTTTATCTAGGAATTTACTATTTTGCCTTAAAATTTTTGGTTGAGTTCTTCTTCCTGATATTTATTTGCTGCATATGTGCTTCTACAGTTTCTTGCAATGTGTCCAAAGTTATGACAGTTATAGCATTCTACTGCATAATCCATCAAGGGTGAAAAGACATTTCTACTGGTAAAATTTCTTTGTCCTATATTATAAATGCAGTCTAAAATCTTATGACCATAAGTATTGCATTTAAAAAAATAACCAGAAAATGAATGATTAAACCTGGGAGTTGGTCTTTGCCAATTTGTAGTAGTAGCCAAAAATTTTCTTCTCCTTTGATGTGTGACTTTTGCGAATCCTTCATTGTCAACAGTCTTCTCGTGCCTGGCATTGTTGCTTTCTTTTGCAAGATTCATTTTTCTTTGGTCAACCTTGATTTTATCCTCTTTCTTTATTGGTTCTACAGTTATGGCCTTTGATCCACTTGATGATTTTCCTTCGACAAACCCCAAGCCAAAATTAATGCCTATAGTCCTCTGACTATTTATAATCTTTTCAAGCTTTGCAGAACTTCCTTCAAGTTTGTGATAGCAACTCAATTTTTTATTCTTTTCTTCTAGCCGCATTCTTAAAACAACAATCTCTTCTTCCAGATTGTTGCACTCATCTATTTTCATGGTTAATTGTACTTCAAGTTCTTCAGACATTTTCTTAAATTATTTTGTCTGTACTTTTAAACTGTTTATTATGTCATTCGCATCCTCAAGCCTTCTTGAGACCTTTTTATTCTTCTTCCTTTCTGTACTCAACTCTTTAAGAGCAGCAACCAACTCTCCTTCCAGATATACTTCAACCTCATCCTTACTTTTTGTGTCACCTTCCTGTTTTTCTTCTATTTTTTCTTCTTCAAATGCCATGAACAAAGCTTCACCTGTTCCTTCTTCAGAATCTTCACCTGAGCTATCTTCAGAAGAGCTGACATTCTTTGATATGAAACTTTTCTTTTTGAAGTTGTTTTTCCTAAAATTAGGTTTCTTCTTCCAGTCACTTCTTTCTTGGTGTGACCCTTCATCACTTTTGGTTTTCTCATTCATTGGACACTTAGCTGCAAAGTGACCGACCCCTCCACAATTGAAACACTTAAATGGTAACTTTTCTCTATACTTTCCTTTTCCCTTTGTAAGTTTCCAAACAAATTTGGCTTCCGTTTCATCCGATGTCTCTTCATCCTCAGATTCTTGTTCAGATTTTGTATTCTTGTGTGCTTTAAAAGTAGCTTCTCTGTCTATGGGCTTAGTTTGTCCTATTCTCATTTCGTATGCATTCAAAGAACCATGCATCTCGTCCATGCTAAAATTATTTAGATCTTTAGCCTCTTCTATTGTAGAAACTTTAGAATTAAATCTTTTGTGAAGAGTTCTAAGTACATTTTTCACGACAACCGCATCTTTGATTTCTTCGCTGAGTCCTCTTATTACATTAATGATTCCATTGAATCTCAGCATATAGGCCTCTATGTTCTCATCGTCATTCATTTGTAATGATTCGAACTGAGCTCGATGAGTTTGTAGTTTGGCTTCCTTGATTTTGTTGTCTCCTTCATGGATGCTCTTCAATTTGTCCCATATGTCTTTTGCCGATTTACAGCTCATGACCCTTATTAGTTCATTGTCTACTAGCCCACACATTATGGCATTCTTTGCTTTGGAGTTATTCTCAAACTTTTTCTTCTCAGCAGTATCTGTTGGAGGAGTAGTGGGTACTATGTATCCACTTTCTACTGACTCCCAAATGTCACATCCTAAAGCACTCAGATATGTCTGCATCTTGAGTCTCCAGAATGAGTAATTAGTTCCATTGAACAAAGGAGCTTTGTTTGATGAGAATCCTTCACTACCCGCCATTGTGTTCCTTCCAAGATCACCTTAGCTGATTAAGCTTGTTCAGGAACCTTGCTCTGATACCAATTGATATTCTCACAATGACACTGAGAGGGGGGGTGAATTAGTGTAGCTAAAAATTTGATCTGTAATTCTTAAAACTGAAGCAAAGAGAACTAGAAAATAGATAAAACAATAATCACAAGAGAGCACACCACAACACACAATGTAATGAGGTTCACCAATTTGGCTACTCCTCAAGAATGACTGCTTGGACTATGGTCCAAATCTAGCCTTTGCAAAACACCAATTTTACAATATTTTTACTAGCACCCACTGGAAGGAGCACCAACCCATGATTTATCTACACCAACAGAAAGGAGCACCAACCCATATCCAAGCACCTACTTGGATCCCTATTTTGAAAGCTATATTAATGACATACAAATGCCTTCACTTTTACAAGACCCTGACTAGTCTCCAATTTATCAAAATACAGTAAAAACTTACTGCTCAGCCTATTGCTCTCTTATAGCACTATTCTCACCCTCTTTCGGTAGAATTTTCACACATACGATAGCAACCATATTCTTCACGTAGACTTGATTTTATAACATATTAGTCTCTATTTTTAACTTTCATTTTTACGCATGCAACCCGTAACTATTTCTTAAATATTCTCTTCTACCACTTGTCAACTGTAACTGCATCTTTATTTAACTCCTTTTGCATATATATAGTGGGAATTTCGTTAAACATGTTACATGCAACATATACCTCTTCCATGACTATTCGTATTCTTTTCTGTGTATGCATGCATTTTTTGATTCTATTTATGTGACTGTTCGATTTCTCCTTCTTCGACTGTTCTTAAAATAGCTGCATGATTTCTATCTGTAACTACACCTGTAACTATCGCATTTACTCCAGTTAACTCTTATTATTTTGGCTACATGCTTTTCCTCTACAACTACCCCTTTAACTTTTGTTCTGTTCTAGTTAACTATCTGTTATCATGTTGTTGCGACCTATCACGAAATCGTGACACTTATGTATCTTTCTGCCCTTCTTGCCTTTTACCTGTGAAAATACAACATGTCACCAAATCATGACAGTTTCCACCTCTTTGTCCACTTCTTTTCTTGCACCCATGAAAACCAGACATGTCACGAAATCATGACACTTTTCGCTTTCGTATACTCTACTTGGCTTGTACCAGCAAAAACTAGACATGTCGCAAAATCGTGACACTTTTCACTTCCTTGCACTTCTCTGCCTTTCGCCCGTGAAAATGAAACATGTCATGAAATCATGACACTTTCGCTGCCTTGTGCCTTTTCTATCTTTGGCCAACGAAAACACAACATGTCACGAAATGGTGACACTTTTCGCTTCCTTGCACTTCTCTACCTTTCGCCCACGAAAACAGAACATGTCACAAAATCGTGACACCCTTGCCTCCGTACACTCTCTCTCCTCTTCGGGTCACGAAAACCTGACATGTCATGAAATCGTGACACTTTTTCTCCTTGGTGCTTTCTCTTCGAACCTGTCACGAAATCGTGACACTTTCTCTCCTTGGCGCTTTCTCTTCGAACCTGTCATGAAATCATGACACTTTCTCTCCTTGGCGCTTTCTCTTCGAACCTGTCATGAAATCATGACACTTTCTCTCCTTGGTGCTTTCTCTTCAATCCTATCGTGAAATCGTGACACTTTCTCTCCTTGGCGCTTTCTCTTCGATCATGTCATGAAATCATGACACTTTCTCTCCTTGGCACTTTCTCTTCGAACCTGTCATGAAATCGTGACACTTTTTCATCCGTACAGTCCTTCTTGCAAATTGTCGCAAAATCATGACACTTTCCTTTGCAAGCTCCTTCTCTCCGAACATGTCATGAAATCACGACAGTTTTCTTTGCTTGTGCCTTCTCTCCAAACATGTCACGAAATCATGACAGTTTTCTTTGCTTGCGCCTTCTTTCCAAACATGTCATGAAATCATGACAGTTTTCTTTGCTTGTGCCTTCTTTCCAAACATGTCACGAAATCGTGACAGTTTTCTTACTTGCCTTCTTTGCTTCCAACATGTCACAAAATCATGAAAATTTTTCTACTTGCCTTCTTCTCTGACAACATGTCACGAAATCATGATAGTTTTTCCACTTGGCTTCTTTGCATCCAACATGTCGCAAAATCGTGACAGTTTTGCCAGCATTTTCTCTCTCCTCCGATATGTCACGAAATCATGACAATTTTGACCGCATTTTCTCTCTCCTTCGAGATGTCGCGAAATCGTGACAATTTTGACAGCATTTTCTCTCTCCTTTGAGATGTTGCAAAATCGTGACAGAAAACATGTCGCGATATCGCGACAGTTTTCTTACTTGTCTTTTTCTTTGATTTTCTAAATCTGGGCTACATCTGTCTTCTTGGAAATTCACTGTACATGTTCTGACTAACCTCTAAACTCCTGTCCACTACATCAACTGCATCAACTGATCTATCTGTCTATGTTGACAACAATGACAATACTTTTGCTGCACCTTGCTCAATAGAGTCTATGTCACCATGATCATGTAGGATAGGTGCTACGACTCACACTACCCCCAGTGGTACAGGTCTGTTGGGACTCCCCATGCTTGTTGCCACTAACCCTGTCCTCCCTCTACCTAGTAGAGGATTGCATCATCTTGCTCCATTGATACCAGTGTGAGTAGAGGATTGCATCATCTTGCTCCATTGATACCAGTGTGATTTTATGGATTCTCCATCATTTGGTAGGTGCCCTCCAAGGTGCACCACCTCTATCTTTAGTTGATCCACATATCCCTATCTCCATTACTCCCGCACTTGGTAGGTCTCTGCCACTGACTATTGGTGCAATACCTCAGCCCATAGCCTCTACATCTCCCCAACATTCGATCCATCCTACCTCATGCTTTGAGCCCTCAGCTACATCCACAAGGAGGATATCTTAGCCTGGTCCTCTCGAGTCTATGCTTACAGGAGATCTCTCTCCCGCATAATCCTAGTCAACTCAACCTGCAACTCCGTAGGTTGGTCACCCTATACACCCTCTGGTGCCTACACCCCAGGGTCATCTACTGCCATCTCATCACCTTGATCTCCCAATTTTAGGATATATCCTTGCTCATAACCCTCTTCCTAGTCCTCCCATGGAGCATCTAACATAACCTCATCCACCACCCTAACTACCTCATCTCCTAGGGTCCCTATCCCTCGCCACTGGCATATCACCCACCATAATTCATACTCTCCTATCATCATAGCATCATCTATATCTAGAACATCAACCACAGGATCTGACTCCTTACCCACATCCTCCATCGTAGGCCAGGATAACATCCAATCATCCCTGTGATACCGGTAGACCATCGGTTCCCCAGGAAACCCCTATCATAGCCCAAAATACCGCATGACTTAAGCAAATGGGAAGTACTCCTACTTGATCCCATGTTAAGCGAACAACCATCTACTCCACCTCACTCACTAGAGCTGCACTCCAGCATTAGCCTAAACTAGACAATCCTTGTATGGTCACCATTGCACCTATCTTGGTGCCATGTGAGAGAAGAGATCGACATAGTGATCTACATCACCCGCAAATTGTTGACTCTACCCTCTCTCTTGTGTCATCTCCCATAATATGCCATATACTATCTCCTAGTATGCTAGCTATGCCTAGGTCGACCAGGGTAAGCCCTATGGTTTGCCCCACAACTATGTGCTACCATTCCCCACACCACAATAGGAAACTACATCCTAATCCCTTTCACTTCTAGAAATGTATCTTGTACAACTCATCATAGATCTATGCCAGAATGGTAGTCCCCCATGCCATCACCAATGGCTCATTCATAGTGCACCCCGTTAGGGCAAACACCATATCTAGTAGGTTCCATGGGAACCTGGATCCTAATGAGTCTAGGATGAGCATATTGGATATGAGGTTCATCAGTAGTGCATGCCTCATCCCCAATACCCCCTATTTGTACCAGTACCCCACCAGTATACCTCCAGTATGATAGTCCAACCCCATCGTATCCACATCCTCCCTAAAGTACCTCCTCAGAACTACATCCCTCAGGTCATGGTGTGATTATTAGATGGGTCACCCATCTATTGGAATACTAAGAATCTAGTAGATGTACTCTAGTGTCACCATCATCTCTCTTGTTAGTAGATGGAAGGTGTTGGTGTACGAATCCCATAGGTTAATCAACGTAGTCAAATAAACTCAGTCACCTATCACAGGCTCCAACCGAGTAACTTTCTTGAACCCTAGGGCATCAAGCTACTCCCAGTCAGCCTTAGTAAAGGTATCCCGTGTGGTCCTGAAGAGCTTCAGTTTGTGATACTAGCTTTTCACCTAATAAAACAAAATATAAAACAAATAAAAACATTAAAAACAAGAAAACAAAAAGAATAACAAAAATAACAGGTATTACATTTGTAATAAGTGAGGTCACTTGAGTTATCATGTAAATTATTTGCACTAGTACCTTTTTTGGATGTCCCTGCTAGCTAACTCATGATGATGCAGGATGATTTTGACAGTGCTTTGCTATGCAAAATCACTTTCCTCCTCACCTCTCAAACTGCAAAAGAAAACGTGCAATAATGAGCCCAAAATTGGTTTTTGAAGCTTAAATAGGCCTACAACAGTTCTATTCATCCTAGGGTAGGGTGAACATACTTATGGTCATTCATTCCACCCTAGGATGAATATAGAATTTGTATTCAATCCACCCTGGGATGAATACAGGGTTCATAGGTCAAAATAACTCCAAAATGCACTAAAAGAGTCCAAAATCCCACAAAAATAGCTATATTTTGGCAAAATTTTTGTAGTAATCAAGAGGTAAATAATAACACTCCTTTATGCTTGGAAAAAACCTAACTTCAATCCCTAAGAAGGCCACCATGGTCGGACCGCCCCACGGGAACGAGGTTTTTCATTTCTTCCTCTAGGAAGTAACAAAGAAAAGGGCTCAAAACCCGACAAAAACAAGTTACACCTAATGGAATTCATTCAGAGTCAATATGGAATATAAATTTTTCATGGATGCATGCATAAATTATTAATGTACTCCCCAAGAAGGCCATTGTGGCTGGACCACCCCACGGGAATGAATTTTTCAAATTCTTGCTTCCACAAAACCCCCATAGCATCATTCAAATCCTTTCAAAACTGTGCCATTTTTCAATGAGTACAATTGAAGGTAACCTTAACAACAATCATATAGTTAAAGTGACTCGTCGCTTTTATCATGAGTCATTCCCTCATTGACTCATCGCTTGAGAGGGTAGTCATACTCAAGTCAAATTAACAAGCACACACTCAATCATGCAAATTGTGTTTGTCCAATGAATCTTTGACAAAGACAATCATGCTCCTTCTTAGGGCTATAAACAAGCACAAAGTATCAAATTAAAGTGCTCAACATTGATGGCATCATGGAAACATAGACCTCATATTTTCATGATAGACAATATCTAAGATAAAGCAATTTCCTTAGCTCATCAAAAGCAAGGATTCAAGGATGCATGCTCTTTCCAGGATTGGGGCATCTAAATTTTGTTAGGTTATTGAGTAACCCTAATCATTGAAAATTTTTAGTTATCTATTTTTTCTCAATGTTGTGCTGCACACAATGCATCCCAAAAAGGGGTATCTATAGACACTAAAAATTGGTCAATCTGATTGTTATACCATAAGTAGTGACTTCGCAACACACCAAGGCCCCTAGGGTAGCCCTTAGGATGTACACAATGGTTCTAACCACTTAATGCAAGGGTTTGAAAGGTTCTAGTCCACTTTTGGCATATTTTAAACACTCTGGTGCTATTCATGCCACCTTGGTATGAATACAAAACCTATTCGTCACACCCCAAGGCAAATAGTAGCATTCGCTCTAGGGTAGAGCGAATAACAGGTTTGACTGGTAAAAAGTCAAACCTAGACAAATGGCACCTGCCAACGGTTACATTTCTAGTCTATAATGGCTAGGAGAGCAAGGTACACAACATCTTAATGCTTCAACCAATGAGGGAGGCAAAATTGGGAGATTCTCTTCTCCCTCCAATGCATGCCACCTTGGTGGCCAAGTGGCACCTCATGCCTCGCATGCCTTTTGACCCCTAAAGTCTCCTTAGGCTATAAAGTGGAGACATTCTCCACACCAAAAATAGGAGGATATTTTGAGGACAAAGCAACGGAGTGCTACCAAGATTTCCTTCCATCCTTTTTGCACCAATTTTTCCCTATGAATCTCTTCCTAGCGAAGGAGGTTTGCAAGTCAGTTAGGAGGCATAATCTACTACAAAACCAAATCAACTGAGTGAATTCCATAACCAAATTTTATGAAAATACATTTTATAGGGTTTTGCATCATTCCCAAGTAGAATTGGTGGCAAAATTTTGGGATATTCTATGGGCACTGCACCCTAGGGCACCCCATAATCTGTGATAGTCCTATTCGCTCCACCCAAAGATAAATAGATATCTATGCATTATTTCTTTACTTTTTTTTATTAGATATTTTACATATGCTTATATGACATTGTAGTCCAAATTTCATGTTATTATGAGCTATATTGGCCGATATATTGCATTTTTAGTGTTTTGCATGGTCTCTTGCAAGTATCCAATGGTCATTTGAGAGAACACCCAAACTATGATCGATCTCACAAATCTAATAAAATGGATTTTCTTAGAATAGTATTTTATGTATTCTATCCAATTTTTAGGTTTTTTTTTTTGGTAGATAAGATACTATAGCATTAATACCAGGTTTTACAGGTTGACCCAAAACCTTTTACAAAAATCAGCCTAGGACTGTTGATGAACATATCCTTACTAAGGATCCTATATATGTAAAATTTACATGTCACCAAAGCCATTACATCCGGTAAGGCACATAGCCTATTATCAAAAAGAAACTTCCCATACAACATTTTAGGTATACCTCGAGAAAACACACATGCATCATAATTACAAAAAAGAAATAGACACGGATCCCTTCCTTGAGACAATGGAGAAAAAGAAAGTTGTAGACACACATAGCAGAGTACTAAAAAAAACTCCCACAAGCTCTGTATTAATAGTTACTCTTAATAATTCTTTGGTAATTGCTTTCTTTTGTATATGACATGCTTTGGTACCACATACTATCTTGGCCAATCATCCTTGGAGAAGTGAACCTGCTAGCTAGATTTATGGCGGTGGCTATCTAGTGGTCCACGTGGCTTTGGTTCGAAGTCTTATATTGTCATTTATTTCCTTCCCTGTGATTATCAACCAACCTCAAATTACTAAGATGAATAGGAGCTATGTTATCTAACATGTAACTATCCCCATTAGTCTTTGTGGTATTTCCAAGGAGCATCCACAAAGACTGACAGCTCAGATAATTTTTATTGTGAGTCCAATTCAAAAAAGAGATGGGAATACTCCTAGCCTTTGAACTTATAGTGCCTTCCTTGTTGGTAAATTTGACTATCATTCTTGGCATTCTTATTGAATAAGCTCCTCTACTTCACTCGGGACATTGTGTTCCCATTTGAAAAGTCTGTCACCATCGACACCCAAATTGGCCAGCTTATCAGCAATTTTGTTAGCTTCCCGAAAGACATGTTGGGCTTTTCTGTCCTGTCTTCCCTGTAAAAGGATCCTAGCCTCTTCAACAATTGTTTTAATCCTCCAAGGAGGTGTTTTCCAATTATTGAGGAGATTTATAACATGCATAGAGTCTCCTTCTACGATCAAATTGCCTTTTAAGTCTTGAGTCATTTGAAGGCCTCTCCACATAGCTCTAGTTTTAGCTTCGTTGTTCGTCCTTCTTCCCAAATATTTGGAAAATGCAAGCATCATATTCCCATTATGATCTTGGACAATGCCACTAGTGCCTGATTTTCCAAAATTGTCCTTAGTTGCTCCATCAAAATTAAGCTTAAACCAACCCGTAGGAGGTGGAGATCACTTAACATTGGCTCTGGGGTTGACTACCCTAGGCATAGACTCATCTAACAAGGTTAAGCTTAAATATTTAGCAATCATGGTCTCCTGTAGATGAGGTTTACAGCTATCAAAAGGGATAAGGTTCACATTCTCGTTGGCAAAGGATAAGATCCTAGCAATGATAGTTTGATGATCAATAGACTCATTAAATAATCTATGGTTCCTTTCTAACCACACCTGCCAAATATAGTGATTGAGACAAATTTTCCACATGTATCTAAGTCTTTGGCTTGAAAAGGGGCAAGGCCACTAGATGAACAAATCAAGTACGATGGTTGGTTTAACCCATGAAATATTGAAGGCCTAAAAAACCCCACTTAGGACAGTCAAGGAAAAAGGGCACTCAAGGAAAATATGATAAATGGTCTCCCAATTATCCATGCACAAATAACAATGATTACTGATACAAATACCTTTATGCATCATATTATCAATGGTTAGAATTCTTCCTTGGATAACCAGCCATGAAAAGACTGCAATTTTTGGAATTAAAATTTTTATCCAAACTAAGTCCTTTTGGAGGACAAAATCCTTGTCATCAAGCAACATCTTGTAAGATGATTTAATAGTGAACTTCTCGTTTTCCATAGGAGCCCAGGTCACTTGATCTTCCTTGGGTCTCATGGGGATAAACTATTGCCCGAGAATGTTACAAAGATCATTATATTCTTCTTGAAATCCTTGAATTCTTATTTGTTTCCACTTCATTCTACCTCTGTCCTCAACCATATAATTAGATACTTTTCTACCAATGAGTTCTTCTATGATATCTCTAATTTAGGCTAAGTTAGGATATTGCATTAGTGGTTCGTCCTTAGCCCACTTGTCATTCCAGCAGTTTATCCTCTCACCATTGTCTAAAATCCATATTAAACTTTTTTTGATGATTTCCTTACAATTAAGAATTGCTTTCCAAAAAGCAAAACCTCTGATTGGAACTGAGTCACTTAGAAATTCCATATTTTGAAGATACTTTCGTTTGATGATAGTTGTCCATTCATTTTCTTCACCAAAAATGAGACGCCACACCTGCTTAGCTAGTAAATCTAAATTTATATGAGCAATTATCCTCAGACCTAAGCCCCCATTTTCCCTAGGTCTCCACACTTTGGTCCATCCTACAAGGTGTATCCAATTTTTATCCTCTGATCCAGTCCATAAAAATTCTTTTTTGAGTTTCTCAATTTTTTGGAAAACCTTCACAGGGGCTTTGAAAATGAAGAGAAAATAGACTGGAATGCTCTTAAGAGAGGCCTTAGTGAGGGTCAACTTTCCTACGTGAGATAGAATATGACCTTTCCATCCAGCAATTTTTTTTTAATTCTTTCAATAACCCTGTCCCACATTGACTCTCTTGGAGAACCAATGAAAATAGGGAGACCAAGATACGAAGTGGGCAGGTTTGCTATATCACACCCTAAAATTTTTGCAATCTTTCCTTGCCTTTGAATGGGGGTTGTTCAAGAAATATAACTTGCTTTTACTAAAATTAACTTTCTGACCAGCATCCTCCTCGTAGAGTTGCAGGATGTATTTAATTATTTTGGTCTCAACCACTGATGCCTTAGTCAATATAAGGGTATCATCGATGAATTTTTGGTGAGAAACAACCCTAGTGAGATATGTTGCCTTGATTATCGATATTAGCCTTGAACTACAAGCATTTTTTATGGTTCTTCCTAAAGCTTCTGCCATAATGATGAATAACATGGGGCTAATAGGGTCCCCCTACCGAATTCCTCTATGACTTTGAAAGTAACCAGCAGTTGTTCCATTAACTAGAATTGAGAACCAAGCTTTAGAAATACATTCTTTGATCAAATTAACCCATTGGTGGTGAAAACCAAACTTAAGGAGGACAACCCGGTAGTAATGAATTTTTACCTTATTTACCAAAAAAAAAAACTTAAGGAGGACAGCAATCAGAAAGTCCCAATTTATCCTGTCAATTTTTAGGCATTTTGGATACGCATAGGATAGGAGATTTCTTGATTTTGGTTTTGGAGGTTGTGAATGTTCACCTCAATTGTGAAACCCCATTGACTATAATTTTGAAGCGATTCTTGGTGATATCTTCCCAAAACCTCTTGCTCTACATATCCATTTCATATTCTATCATTTAGAGTTAGTTTGATGCATTTTCTCACCATTAGCCATTTTACCCCTCGTGGGGATTGCATGCTTTTTACCATACCCATTCACTATATGACGATTCTAGTTTCCTTGTGTGTAGGTTCAAGTCATTAAAATGCATTGGGAGGTATACTAAGACATCATATATCAAATATGCAAGCGACAAAAAATTTTGCCTGCCCACTTCGATTGTGGGTATGAGGAAAGACACTTGATGTTCACTCGATTTATTTGAGAGATTTGACATTTGGACACCCGAGTTGTAAACATTTGTATCACCATTTTTTATCCCTCAAGGGGAAACATTTTAACCCATAATTTTGGATCATTTTGATTAATAATAGATATACTTGTTTTGCTTTACTTCTTGTTATTCGCTATCTTTCCATTTACTTGCATGCTTTCGTTTGTCGCTCATTAGCGATAGGGCATAGATACATACATTGTTTATATTTCAATTGGTGCACTATTTTTTCCTACTTCAGTAGTTATTTTCATGTTTTGAACATCTTTTATGAGTCTTTTATCTTCATAACCATAGGGTTTGACTAAGGCAGATCCCCCAACACACTAATAGGATTTTTTCATGTTAACAGGTCCAGCAAAGCACAAGGACATATCCAAAAAGTGGTCGCCCAAGAGTAATAAGCCCACCTACACTGAGGATGTAGTGACTAACCCCAATCTGAGAGAACTGATACTTTGCTTTGTTTTTGGTAATGCTTGGTATTTTGTAATTTTTTTTGTAGTTTTTTCAATATATGTTTTTTTTTCTTTTGAGAATGATAACACACAGCTGGAAATGAATACTATCGTAACTTTCAAACTACTTAACCAAATACAATGAAATTTTGACACAAACTTCTTTTTATCATAATACATAAACCCAATGAAGGAAAATGTAGAAAGATAAGTTTACCCGTAAAAATCTCTGGTCTGATATTAAACTGGAAATTTGCATCAGCTACCAAAAAACATGTTTTGCTCATAACTTATAAAATACCGACTTCTCCATTGATTGGAAAATAGTTACAAATACCCCTTTTTGCTGCTTAACAAATTCCACTAAGTATCTCCAGTGCAATCGATGAGGAATGGACCCAAACACCCACGTGGGGCTGCAAATGTACGACCCAATGTTGCAGAGGCACGGCTGCCCTGTAGGTTATTTGCTGCTCTTAAAATGCTTCTCAAAACTGACTTAGAACCCTCATTACAGTCTGCAAAACTGCTGGTAAGCAATGCCAATGTCTTTCTTGTGATATGCAGCTCGAACTCACCAAAACCCTTCCAAAATTGTTCGGCCAGCTGGGGAAAATGCCCAATAGAGATTGAAGCTGGAAACTTGATAATAACTCTGCATATGATCTGAGCTAACTTCACACATTTATTAGAAAACTGCCTTCAATGTCTTCTTCACCTGTAAACTGAAAATCCAAGCATTGTGATGGTGTCTTTCAACCACAACAACACTGTCCTTGAGGGTGGGCTACGTCACCAACAAGCTGAAGCTTCGAACTCCTGCTCACAACAAGAACTCTCATACAGAAAAAATAGTAAATGCTCATCCCCAAATTGAGTTTTCAAACCCTTGCTGTAGATATGGTAATATTCCTGACTAAAATTTTGAACCATGCAAATAAAAATCAGATCTATAAATAACCCAGAAAAATACACCATAAAACCCTAAGATTGTCACAAACACACCACAATATTTTATATTATCTTTTATGGAACCACAATTACATAGATCACACCTGAAACATTAATATAAACCCTGGATGCTGAACAAACAACACAACCTCTACTAAATTATTGAATGAAAACAACTCACAAATGCCCGACCACAAAACTCGTTAAACTCTGCTGCAAAAATCTGAAACTATAATGCCACACCAAATCTGAAATACCACACCAAGAAGGGTTCCCAAAACCCCAAATCTGATCTCCCCAAATCTGATATGAATGCTGCCGAAGAAATCCTCAATAAATGATGCGGAATGTCTCAATAAACCCAATTGTAAACCCCGGCTGGATTTACCTCAAAGAAACTCTAGGGTTTTCGTCCTAGGTTTCTAGCCAAGAGGGTTTTCGTCCTCAAAGCTATCCCTTGCAGGGGTTTCGTCCGCAAGAGAGAATTCTCTCGTAGGGTTTCGTCCACAAGAGAAAAGTGTATTAGCCGCAAAGCCAAATACAACAATGTAGAAGAGATAAAATGATCCAAGCTCCCTCAAATGAGCCCCCTACTCCTCTTTATATAGACATTCTTTTAATTCTTTATTGAGGTTGCACTTTTTGATTTCACTTAATAATACCTTAGAAAATAATAATAAAATGATATTTATTCTCCTAATGGGGCATACACCCTCATTTCCCCCTTTTTATTATTTAATTGCCAAATTTCACCAAAAATACTCTTAACACACCAAAACACATCAAGACTCCACTCCACAACTATGTATAATAAAAATATGAAAAATGGGGACATTACAATACCACCCCTCCCAAAATTGCTTGTCCTCAAGCAATTCCAACACCATCTTCTCATCATCAAGCTGAAACCAATGGTGATTCCAGGATCCCAAATAAATGTTAAAGGAGTAGGTCCATCATGCTGATGTTGCGCCACTATCTTCTTCTTGGCAGCATCATCATGTAGAGACACAATTCTCCAAGTATCCATCAAGGCCACTCCAAGGTCCATACATGCTGATTTCTGAAGTACTATCTTTGCCATATATGCTTCATCTTTCATGTTTTGCAAATAAGTGTATATGAAGTCTACCAATTCATGTTCCTCAATTTCCCTTTTCGAAACAAACTCAGTTCTGATTTCTGAATGAAAAGCAGTCTTTGACATCATGAAAAACATTCCTGCACACTTTCTATCATGAACAATTTCATTCCCCCTCTCAATCAACACTGAAATTTGGTGTGATGTAGCAGCCCTTCTAATCAAGTAAAACACAACAAATATGAGAAAATCAGACCTGATATGAAGCGCAGCCCCTGATGTCTCATCAATTAGCCTATACAAAGTGAAAACTATTTCCAATTTTGTCTCACAAAGTGTAGGTGCAGTCATAGTTTGAATGCAAAATGAATCCCAATGAATTACCAGCGATGCCAACTTTTTATTCCCAAAAATAGTTCCAATGGCTGCCCAAAAATCAGTTCTGAGAATTAGCAAGATATCATCTCCAAATGCTAATGTCCTGCTCTCAAAAATACTCCATAATGCAGCCCAATTTCTTCCACATGACGTGATTATGCCATACCAATTACCAGCTCCATCCATCATCAATCTTTCATTCCCATAACTTATCAATGTAACCAACTCATGAATGCCAAAACTCTTCAAACAACTATCATAAAAATCAGAATGAATGTCATACCTTATGTAAGTAGTATCATGGCTGATCCATGTCTTCAAGTGGTGCAAAAGTGACCCCAACAGAAGAACGTTTTCCCCCAAACACCCCAATACTGAAGATGTGTTCCCAAGATTATCCAAGAATGAAATGGTATCTTCCTCCTCCTTATCAAAACAATCTAAGCAAGGCTGATCAGAATGTAATGTCCCATGGCTGATCAAAATTGCAGTCCTTCTTATAGAAATGGCAGCCATCAATGTGTTATCAACAGAATAAATTATGGTTGCTTTCAGGATGCCATTAGCAACCTTCCAAGGCTCCCGGGATGCAACGTCTATCTTCCCAATGTTTGCAGTCCCTATTTTCCATCCTATGAATGTTTCTAAGGCCCACCATGTGATAATACCAATGCCAAACTTGCCATTTACCTCAAATGCCCTTACCAATGCTGCCCAAAATAGCTCCTCAAGAAACACAGCTCTAATTTTTGAAGAAAAGACAGTCCTAAACAACATGCAAAACACCTTCTTATACATCATGTAAAGTGCCAATTCAAACCTCATGAAGATCTCAATTAGCTTGGGAGGAATTGTCCCAAACAATGTGTCACATGTAGCCCCAAAACTCATTGTCAACGTAGCTGCATCAGTCATCATTATTGCAGTCCTATTTGTCATGGAGTTTGCAGTCTTCTTAATAAAAAACTTGGCCAAAGCTTCCCTCAAAAGTGCTGTCCAATGAGTCAAAAACACAGCCCCATCGGTCATAAAAAATGCAGTCCAGTATGTTGTCAACATTTCAGTCTTAACTCTCTCAACAGATGTTGCCTCCAAAGACAAATATGCAGTCTCACAAATAAACCAACATGTAGTCCCATACATCTCCAACTCTGTCCCAGAATTCATCACAAAAACAGTCCTAAAAGACAGAGAAGATGCAACCTCAAAAATCAGTGAACAATCAGTCCAAGTTGCCCTTAGAAAAACAGCCTCATTAGTTATGAAAGATGCAGACCAAGGGGTCTCAAACAGAGTGGTAAGATTAGACACAGAAGTCACAAACACAGCCTCTTTTATCAAGAAGTGTATGTCCTCATAGAACATGAAATGTGCAGCCTCAATCTCCATCAGTGATGTAGTCATTTTGAACAAAAACTCAGTCCATTCTATCATCAAAGATGCATCCTCATTCATTACCAAAAATGCAGTCTTAGGTCTCAACAAGAATGCAACCATAGGTGCCATCAATGTCTCTTTTTCCACAATGCTAATGCTGCCCATAAATGGAGAACTACTGTTATATTGCCAACAAAAATCAGAACTGATAACATACCTTCTTGCAACTTCCTTAAGGCTGCTTTGTGCCTCCCCATGGCTCAAGAGTGGCTCCAAGGGGGGAATGTTTCCCAAGCTCACCCAAAGACTCTCAAAAATAGGACGAACTTCTTGGAAATTCAAAACTGAGTTTTTGGAACTCTGAAATGAAATGTGGATGGTATTGAAGTCAATAGGGCATTCATTCCCCATGGGTACTTCCTCACATCTAGGTGCCAATATACCCGGATCCCAAGGTGTGAATCTGCTGTCCCAAATATTCACAATATCCCCATGTATGCTATGAGATCTACATACCCTTCCAAAGAACAAATGAAACTCCTCTATTGTTGTTAAGACGACTGTAACAATAGGGAAATGAGCAAATTCATTCATTACAACCCTCATATAATTGTTACCTCTATCTTTGGCCAATTTGGTGATGTAATCCATGGGCATGTTTCCTTGTTTTAAGGCTGAAATAGTTACTCCTTCAAAATTTACCTCCTCTTCTTCTTGATCATAATCAGCCCTATGAAATAACAGTTTGGATTTGTCTTTAATGCAAGGATCAACCATCTCAATGTCATTTCCTTTGCATGATTTTTGAAATAAATTTTGGCCAGCTCCTTGTTCAAGATGAAATTCATCCCAAATCGGTTCCTCATCATAACTAGGTGCTGAAATACTTGGATCCCATGCGTCTAATGGCTGATGTATTTTTGGTGTTGCATGCTTATTGTAAATCTCATGTTCATTTTCCAAATCAAACCAATACTCACCAACTCTATCATTACTGAAATCTAATTTGTAAACTCCTATGTGTTCACTCTCATCATACTCTCCATCATGCTCTTCAAGGGCTTTGAATGTCACTTGTGTTTCATTGAACACATCAATGTCCAGAGCAGAATCCGATTCCACAAAGCTGTCTACTTCATATTCATACTGTTGTACTATGCCATCAATTTGTTGCCTTGCTAATTTTTCATCAATTGCATTTGGTACTAATATCTGAGACAAAGGAGCTGAACTTGTAAGGTATCCAGAAGAAATATTATTCTGCTGCAAAACAAAATTTGTTGTATCCATATTTGATAGAGGTCCTGCGACCTGTAAACCACTAGAAACCATTTCTTTTTCTGCCAACTGCCTTCTAAAGTTTTCTGGAACAACAAGTTCTTCTTCTATCATCTCGACCTTCTTGGACCCAACAACGTTTCTTTGTATAGGAATTGAGGTGAGAGACATTGGTTCATCTTTTCTCTCCTTATTATGCAACTTCTGTTGATGATGATTACCTCTCTGATTAGGTTGTTGCCTCATCCTCATGTCCACCCAATCATGAAGAGACATCATTTCTTTGAATTTCCCACTAGCATTGGTCCATTCCTGAACAAATTGATCCCGTAACTCTGAGATGGGGGGCTCAACCTTAGCCTTAGAGGAAACCGTAGGTGCTGACTTAGGTGACATAGCAGCTGTCAACTGCTTGAGAGTTTGCTGTAACTCTCTCTGACCTTGCCAAAACTCATGTTGAAACCTATCCCAATAACTGTGTGGCTCCATCTTCACATTGAACTAACCAACTCTCAGCTGCAACTATTATGAGAAAACACACTAGATAAAGAACCCAGACAGGCTGGCAGAATCTTTGGCTCTGATACCACTGTAGTGACTAACCCCAATCTGAGAGAACTGATACTCTGCTTTGTTTTTGGTAATGCTTGGTATTTTGTAATTTTTTTTGTAGTTTTTTCAATATATGTTTTTTTTTTCTTTTGAGAATGATAACACACAACTGGAAATGAATACTATCGTAACTTTCAAACTACTTAACCAAATACAATGAAATTTTGACACAAACTTCTTTTTATCATAATACATAAACCCAATGAAGGAAAATGTAGAAAGATAAGTTTACCCATAAAAATCTCTGGTCTGATATTAAACTGGAAATTTGCATCAGCTACAGAAAAACATGTTTTGCTCATAACTTATAAAATACTGACTTCTCCATTGATTGGAAAATAGTTACAAATACCCCTTTTTGCTGCTTAACAAATTCCACTAAGTATCTCCAATGCAATCGATGAGGAATGGACCCAAACACCCACGTGGGGCTGTAAATGTACGACCCAATGTTGCAGAGGCACGGCTGCCCTGTAGGTTATTTGCTGCTCTTAAAATGCTTCTCAAAACTGACTTAGAACCCTCATTATAGTCTGCAAACTGCTGGTAAGCAATGCCAATGTCTTTCTTGTGATATGCAACTCGAACTCACCAAAACCCTTCCAAAATTGTTCGGCCAGCTGGGGAAAATGCCCAATAGAGATTGAAGCTGGAAACTTGATAATAACTCTGCATATGATCTGAGCTAACTTCACACATTTATTAGAAAACTGCCTTCAATGTCTTCTTCACCTGTAAACTAAAAATCCAAGCATTGTGATGGTGTCTTTCAACCACAACAACACTGTCCTTGAGGGTGGGCTACGTCACCAACAAGCTGAAGCTTCGAACTCCTGCTCACAACAAGAACTCTCATACAGAAAAAATAGTAAATGCTCATCCCCAAATTGAGTTTTCAAACCCTTGTTGTAGATATGGTAATATTCCTGACTAAAATTTTGAACCATGCAAATAAAAATCAGATCTATAAATAACCCAGAAAAATACACCATAAAACCCTAAGATTGTCACAAACACACCACAATATTTTATATTATCTTTTATGGAACCACAATTACATAGATCACACCTGAAACATTAATATAAACCCTGGATGCTGAACAAACAACACAACCTCTGCTAAATTATTGAATGAAAACAACTCACAAATGCCCAGCCACAAAACTGTTAAACTCTGCTGCAAAAATCTGAAACTATAATGCCACACCAAATCTGAAATACCACACCAAGAAGGGTTCCCAAAACCCCAAATCTGATCTCCCCAAATCTGATATGAATGCTGCCGAAGAAATCCTCAATAAATGATGCAGAATGTCTCAATAAACCCAATTGTAAACCCTGGCTGGATTTACCTCAAAGAAACTCTAGGGTTTTCGTCCTAGGTTTCTAGCCAAGAGGGTTTTCGTCCTCAAAGCTATCCCTTGCAGGGTTTCGTCCGCAAGAGAGAATTCTCTCGTAGGGTTTCGTCCACAAGAGAAAAGTGTATTAGCTGCAAAGCCAAATACAACAATGTAGAAGAGATAAAATGATCCAAGCTCCCTCAAATGAGCCCCCTACTCCTCTTTATATAGACATTCTTTTAATTCTTTATTGAGGTTGCACTTTTTGATTTCACTTAATAATACCTTAGAAAATAATAATAAAATGATATTTATTCTCCTAATGGGGCATACACCCTCATTTCCCCCTTTTTATTATTTAATTGCCAAATTTCACCAAAAATACTCTTAACACACCAAAACACATCAAGACTCCACTCCACAACTATGTATAATAAAAATATGAAAAATGGGGACATTACAGAGGACTCAAAAAGATTGATCTTGTTGTTTTTGTTCCAAATATGAAAGGGCTTCCTTAGGGAAGACCCCATTGTAGCCTTCAAGGCAAATTTGTAAAAGGATATCGACATTGTAACCCTTTTATAATTTTAATACAAATGTAGTAGATTCTTTGATGTTGAATGAATGTCTTAGCATCTTTTTGGTAGTTTCATTCTGGCACGCCCGATGGGACCCCCACCAAGCATTAGCTTAATCACCTTCTAACCAAAAATTGTGGTCTATTTTTGTATGGTAGGTAGTTGTCATCTTTGAAGAAACCCCAAACCAAAAATGCCCTAAAAGACACCTCAGGCCAAACCGCAAAAGGTTCACTAGTGCACCGGTGAGCCTCCAAAGAGAGTAGTGAGTACACACTTGGGCGTGTGAATTCCCCAATCTACCTCAAACTTGATACTTGATACCCAGGTATTGGTTTAGACACCCACAACCAATGGCAAGGTAAGTCAGGGGAGGTTAAGAGCCTCATGTTCTCGGGGATTGCATGCCCCCATACCTAGACCACAAATTGTCTCTTGCCACGGCGTATGCAAGGTTAAAGCATCCTTGTATTTTTGTGCAACAAATCAGTAGTTAGTTTATTTTCCTGCTATTTACTTTCTTCAGGTATGTGTGAAATATTTTTCAAGTTTTTGGTCATCTTGTTAAACTTAAATTGAGTTTTTGGGAACTTTCTGTGCAGGTACCTATGCTCAAAACACTCCAGAAACCTCAAAATCATCATCAAGACCCCAAAACCAGCCAGCTCAATCTTTGGATCCCAGTTCGCACATCAGGTGTGCGAACCACCTACAGAAGATAGGTTCGCACCCCACCCATGCGAACCTTCCAAATTCACATAGTTTTGGACCAGAGGGTACACCAGAGGCTTTTACATTCACCTGGATGCAGGTATTGTGTGAAAACTTTTGTTTTTCCCCTGTTTCAAAGCTAATATTTCCTATTGGGCTATGAATTCCACAAAATCGCATCTTCCTATTTGTTGTAGTTAAATTTCCATATGCTTTCTAGATTAGCTTCATTCTCAGCAATTTCCCTTCAAGTCATTTCCCTTTAAAAGCATCTAGTTAGCTTTCATTTCTGTACTTTCCCTTCATGTTCTTTCCCTTCCAAGGCATTAATTAGATTTGCTTCCAAGTCATTTTCCTTCCAAAAGCATCTAGTTTAGTTTCAATTTTTGTAATTTCCCTTCAAAAGCAATTAAGTAGATTTCCCTTCCAAAAATCAATAGATTAAGTTTATTTTTGTGCAAAACCAAGTAAATAGATTTGCTTTGAAAAGGCATCATAGCATAGTTTTATTTCAAAAAGGCATTTAGAGTAGATTTGCTTCTAAAATAGTATAGTACAAATCAAACACCACACACTCACATCCTATTTAAATGGTGTAAGGAGTTGGCTTTCATCTCCAATCTGAATTGGATTTCATCACCAATTCACCACCAGAGTTCAGTGAGGTCTGGGTTCTACTCTCCACTAGCTCACCTCCATTTTAGACACCATAGTATCCCCCCAAGTGGATTGTTCTGGCATTAATACCCGATCGGTCCTTCCCACTTCGAGTGTTGGTTATCCAGAATTCATCACTGGAAGGTACCTTCGGAGTGGGTAGTTTTAGAAAGCCCCTTTACCATAGGGCTTTTCAAATAATTAGTGGGTGTAGCTGATCATTACTATGCATGCCTTAAACATGAGGGTTAAGTGAAAGCCTTGATTAGGGCTAGTAGCAGCACATTGACAGTGTGACCTCTCTTCATGAGAGTTTATTTGACTCATCAGAGCATTTTGAGTCTCCCCCCTTTGGATATCATTTTACTATGCCTGTTACATCTAGGTTGCCATTCGCCTATTGGGTATAGTTCTATTTTGTGCACCTTTGGGTGTTGCAGGAGGTTCTATGTTGCAACATACCTGTTTCAAGTAGCACTCACCCATTACCTATGGTTTGTTCCTAGGGCGGATACATACTTTCATCAAAACACATGAAAACCAAAAAGAAAGAACATTTGCTTATTGTTGAGTCTCGCAAAGGTGGTTACAACAACATATCAAACATGCTATAACACACTTATCAGTTGTTCCATAGTTTCACTCTTGTACTATACACTACACAATCTATTTTTAGGAGATTTGCACCCCCCAATGCGATCCTCCTACACTCAGATTTATTTCGCATGATTTTGTGTGAAAACTTAGCTTTCAAGCTACAAAACTGCACTACATAGGTCTACACAACACATAGAGGGTCTCCACAGTAGAAAATTCACCCTCTATCACTATTTTTGGTGGTTCGCACACCACCTGTGCGAACCTCTAGGCTTAGAGTGGTTCGCACCCCACCTATGTGAACCTAGTTTTTAGGTTCCAAATTTCACCCACAGGACATAGACACATCCCACAACACATATCTATCATATGTTTCTCATTTTGAGTGGTTCGCACACCACCTGTGTGAACTTCCTATCTCAGAGTGGTTCGCACCCCACCTGTGCGAACCTATGTTTTTTAAAATAGATAGTGTCCCAATTAGTCACAAACATTTCTAGAGTTTATATTTCACATATATTGGTTATTAGCATACTTTTTGCACACATCACCATGCCGATTACACGTAGTTAGATGCATGAAGCCCTTCATCATGCCACTGAGGTTGCTCAATGGACTGTCATGACCGTAGGTGCCTCTACTTCTCAAACCATTGATCCACCTTTCGAGTTTGAGTAGGTTACTATTGTAGGTCCACCTAACCTATTGACTAGGCCTTCCACCCCTAGTGCTAGCCCCATATCCCATATGGCATCTTTTCCACTCCATCCCACCTCTTGGATGAGACCTTCAAGGAGACCCCTCCCTTGGAAGATCTCTCCTCTCCCAATCCCCCATCCACATACTTCCAACATGTCATCTATACCCCTCCTGGCCACCCCATACTAGTTATGGTGGTGGATGAGTTCACCCCACCTACCTCACCTTCCACTACCCATCCATTCCTCGAGCATTCCTCCCATCCACTTTTGGGAGATGACTCTGGTCTAGTTGTTTCCCAAATCATACCTGATATCATCACCACTATCTAGAAAGTTGGTATGATATCTACACCCCCTTCATCCATGAACCCTCCTACCATACCTTCATCCCAAACCCCACCATCTCAATAGGCTTCATCGAGTTACCAACCTTCATCCCAACCACCTTCCTCCATCCCACCTCAACACTATTCACACCCATCTCAGTATTACCAACTAACATCACCCAATCTATCCCATCCCTCATTGCAGGTTCACCCATAGTAGGCATCCTCATCCTCATAACTGCCTCCTTTCACACCATAGTTCACCTCTCATCCACCCACTAGCTACCCACCATTCTCATCATATGGACCCCCATCAACTCCATCATCATTTTGATTACCACCTCCACATTCCTTTCATCCCCCATCATTGAACCCCACTTATCAAGGTCATCCACCTCGATATTTAGTTCATCCTGAGTCCCTTCTTACCATCCCATAAGTACCCCCTTCATCCTCATCAGTTCCACCCCCATATTCACACCAATCCTCTTTTACCACATCGACATCTCTTCCACCCCCTCTTCTACACCACCCACTTTCTTCACTTCACCACCCACATGGTCCTCTACCACTACTGCTCAAGTGCAACCGACTTACCCATATGCACAATAGCAGTAAGTGCCCATGCCTACCTAGTAGATCCTTGAGTATTATGATCAATAACAATAGCCACCCACCTACCAATCTTCCTACATCTCACCCCATCCATCTCAAGTTCCTATCCCACAATATTAGACCATGTCGAAGCCTGATCCAAACCAAGCTACTTACTATCATCCATGGGAGGAACAACAGTTGCAATATCCACCACATCTAGATTATTCACAACCATCATCACAACCATTACCTACATCCACATCATCACCCCCATTTTTAGATCCACCAAATACTACCACGGTGCTCTCTAGCGAATTTCAAGCCATGCAGGAGTAGATTCATACATTGGATTTACGCACGACTGGTTATGGGCCTCAAAAACCCACATATGATGAGTTGTGCAATGAACCAATTCACCCATATATTCCTATCCATCCATATCCTTACAGATTTGAGATCCCTAAATTTGACAAATTTAAAAGTAAGGAAGATCCTAGAGAGCACCTTAATAATTATCACTTTGCTTGCTACCAGTTGCATGGTAGTGATCCCCTTATGCTTCGCACATTTCCACTTTCTCTTGGGGGACAAGCATTAGATTGGTACAACCATTTGCCTCACCATAGTTTATTCACTTTCGAACAATTGGCCAATCTATTTCTAGAGCACTTCTCGATTAACATCAAAACCAAGCTTACCTTGTCCGATGTCTATGCTTTACATCAATGGGATGATGAGCCTATTACCGATTTTATCACCCATTGGAGAGTGGTCATTCATGATCTTGCCTTCCCTCTCCCACCTTTAGAGCTCGTCAAACTCTTTGCCAAGAGTTGTCATAAAAAAATCTCCCAGACATTGCAGATTCATCAGAGTTGGACATTTGAGGAAGCCATTTCCCAAGCCAAAGTCATCGAGGACATCAAGGTCCACATGGGAAAAATCAAGTTGCATCAAAAAGCAACCCTACCCCACAAATTACCATTACAACCACCCTCCATATGTACCACCTACCACCCGACCACCCCAAACCAATCAGGTTCTTCTAAATTCTCCATATCCACCACCACAAGTGGCATCTACGCAAGCTCCACAACCCACTCCCCCATGATCTCCTCAAAATCAATACCAAGCCAATCCTCCACTCCTTCCCACTCCACACCTAGGCAATCCTCCACCACAATCTAATCCATACCAAGGTCGCAACCCACGTCTACCTCACCCTCCATGTAATTGGATGCCTTTATCCGAGCCCATGCCTACTCTATTCTATAGATTAACTGAGGGAGGTCTCATCACTTTGCCAAATGTCCAACCTCTTGATCCAAATCATCCTCTCCCATGAGACCACAATTCATAGGCTTTCTGTGATTACCATCGACAACATGGTCACACTATTGATTCATGCCACATTTTTTGCCATGCCATGCAAGACCTTATCGATCGAGGCACTATTCAAGTCTCAAATCCCCTCGCACCACAAAATCAAAACTTGGGGATATATCAAAATCCATTACCCAAACATGGGGGTAATCCACCTCAAACTAATCCATACCAAGTCAATCATGTCAATCGAGGTCCTTCTTAGTAGGGATTTGTGGGTATGATCAATATCACCACTCGCAATCAATGCTATCCACCCCCTATGGCCACCCAACAACCCTCCACTTCTCAACAACCACCTACCACAACCTCAATCATTACCCCACCAATTCCTCCACCCCTTCCACAAAATATCATCACCATCCATGGTAGTATCTCTCATCAGCTTCGCACCACCCCTGCAAGGTTATCCATCTACGACCTCTTGTAGCAGTCCCAACCTCACCATGAAGCCCTTGATTCTCTATCTTTCAATCTCGAGACCCATGATGCAGATGCCTTTTCCAAATTTATTGGCAATGTTCAAAGATACCTACAACCTTCTATCAACTTCCATGACCATGAAATTATAGAAGTTGTAGGTGAGGGAGTGGATCCCCCATTACATATTCAAGCCTCCATCAATGTCGTTACCTATAAGCGTGTTCTCATTGACACTGATTCATCCATCAACATCATTTCTACCACCACCCTAGGCCACCTTCACCTTCCTCCTTCCCATATCACCACTCCATCCATGGACCTTCAAGCCTTTGATGGCTCAATGCATCCTACCCTTGGTACTATTGTCCTTCCCATCAAGGTGGGTGCCAAAACCATTTCCACTCTCTTCCATGTTATCGAAGGTGAGATGTAGTATAACATCCTTTTGGGATGCCCTTGGATTTGGGACATGCAATGCATCCCTTCCATGCTCCATAATTGTATCAAATATGTCCATAATGGCTTAGTCCACTACATCCCTACCGACAATGATCCATTCAAATTTTGCAATATCATCACTCTTCCACCCGGTCCACCCTTATCATCCACCCAATTTACCCCTACCCCACATTGGTCTCTTGATAACATGTATCCATCAACTTCACAACCACATACTTCATATGATCCAAGAAACATCACATCAACCTCATCAAATCCACCTCAACCTCCCAACACACAAGCTATTCCTACATTTTCTCATCAGCCCTCCTTGCCTTTCACACCACTTCCTCCATTCACCTTTTCTACTACACCTTCCACCCCATCTTCATCTAACAACCCACCAATTCTTCCCACACCTCTCGCATATTCCCACCACTTTGTGCCCTGCTCAATACGAACACGAGTAATCTCTAGTTCACCTACCACTACTTCCATCCCCACTTCCCAATTCACCCATGCCAATCATCCTATCACTAGAACACCTACTGAGTGCTATGAGTGGACACAACATACCACTCGACTTGATGACCAGTTAGCTCAATCAAATATTTTTACTTCAACCCCTTCACCCACCAATCCACCTACACCAATTCCACCATATTCTACACCACCCAAGGGGTCCTCCCCTCCACCTAAGCATATGGCCCCTCCTCATGTCTCAATACTCATGACCACCCCAGGTCCTGGTGAGTATAACATAAGCAATGCTCGAGTCCTTCCATCCAACATCCAATCCACCCATGACTTTGGCTGACCTCATGATATACCCTTGACTATTGGGGTAGTGGTTCCTTTAGGTCCTCCTGATAATTGCATGAATTTCATATATGGGGGACTTGACTCATCTATAGAACCTCCAGCACCTCCACCACCACAAACTAGATTTTACGATAACCTTGACCACATGTCAAATCCCAAATTTTCCTAGCATTATCTACGTATGTATAACTAGCATGGGTATGGCCTAGGGAGATATGAACAGGGGTGTCACACCTATATCCATCCTCCCTCATGCAAACCTACCGATCGATCAGGCATTGGTTACCATCCTCCAACAATCAGTACACTCGAGCATGAGTTGCAAAATCTAGATCTTGATCCTGTGGACCTTCTTTTCGATGAGGAATTTGAGCTTAATATATCGATACGTAGTTCTTCCCCACATTCCACAATTGATATTCCATCTACATTCTTTCCACCATCCTCACCACATGAGCCCCTCTCTCCCCATGAAGTTGAAACCCTTGCTCACCACTTCACCACCTTATCCCTTGATCCACCTCTACCAGAAGATCCTCCTTCTTCACCCCCACCCGCTATTCCATTCTTCCCCATTCAAGAACTACCACCACCTCATGGCCCACATTCTCATTCCCCCTCACCACCTATGGTGTTAAACCCAGGTCACCACCAACCTTTTTAGATTCATTACTATCCTCATATGATTCATCACAACCCTCATCACCTACATCTCCCTTATCTAGCACTTCGATCAACATGATCTCTATTGACTTGTATGCTCTGCTACGATATCCAAACCATCCCAATTATATTCCACCACCTATCCCTAATTTTATTACTCTAGATGATATTTTTGAAACCCCCACCACCATTGAATTCCTCCCCACACCACACATGTTGCAATCTACCAATGCACCATTACCCTCCATCCCACCTCACCTCCCATGGATTAATCATACATATATTTATCTAGATGATGAATTCTAGCTCTTAGAATCCATCGATGACCTTCACCTCATCCCCACACCTGCTCAACTCCATGATGGTTCTCACATGCTTGTCGAGGACACTATTGAAGTTGACATTGGCAATGATCCAAAACACCCTCACATCGTTTACCTCATCGCCAACCTATCCAAAGAAGAGCATGTCCTTTATACCAATTTCCTCAGATACTACATTAAGGTGTTTGCATGGTCCTACATGGATATGTCTAGCCTTGACCCATCGTTAGTCATGCACAACCTTGTCCTGGATGATAATGCCAAACCTATAAGACAAAAGTTGTACCGCATGCATCCTACCATTGTGCTTATTGTCAAAGAGGAGTTACAGAAACTCCTTGATGTAGATTTCATACAACCTATCGATTACCCTGAGTGGGTTTCAAACATGGTTCCCATCGAAAAACCCAAGGGGGTATCCGCATTTGCATCGATTTTAGGGATCTTAACAAAGCTTATCCCAAGGACAATTTTCCACTCCCTAATATTGACACTTTGGTCGATGCTACAGTAGAACATGAAATACTATCACTCATGGATGGTTTTTAGGTTATAATCAAATTCGTGTCAATCCAGATGATCAGCATAAGACCTCTTTCATGACCCCCTGGGGGACTTTTTGTTACAAGGTCATGCCTTTCAGCCTCAAAAATGTTGGGGCAACTTACCAACGTGCCATGACCTACATTTTCCATGATATGATGCACAAAACTATCGAAGACTACGTTGATGACCTCATAGCTAAATCCAAAACCCGTGGTCAACATCTTGAAGACCTACATCAAATATTTGATCACCTCTTGGAACATAATGTCCGATTAAATCCGAAGAAATGCGTCTTTGGTGTCACCACTGGAAAAATCTTGGGTTTCATCATTTCACATAAAGGCATTGAAGTAGATCCCACCAAAGTCCAAGCTATTCTTGACATGCCTCCCCCTACGAACCTCAAGCAGCTACGTGGCTTACAAGGTAGAATTCAATCCATACGATGATTCATCGCCCAACTTTTAGACAAGTGTCAGCCATTTAATCATATTTTACAAAAGGGGGTCCCATTCAAATGGGATAATAAATGCCAAGCCACCTTTGATGACATCAAATCATACCTCACATCTCCACCCATCCTCATTCCACCCCATCCAGAATGCCCATTCCACCTATACATTTCCACTACCGATGTCGCATTGGGCATGCTTCTTGCTCAAAAGAATGAATGAGACCAAGAGCAAGTTGTATACTATATCAGTCACACATTGATTGATTACGAGACATGGTATGCTTACATGGAGAAACTTTACCTTGTCATTGTCTTTGCCACCCAAAATTTGTGACACTACATGATTAACCATACTACCTACGTAGTTGCCCATGATAACCCACTTCGCTACATGATGGGTAAGAGCTACCACAATAGTCGAACGGCCAAATGGATCATGCTCCTCATGAAATTTGATCTCGAATTCATCAGTCAAAAATCCATCAAAGGCCAAGTCATTGCTGATCAATTGGCTGAGGCCCCATTACCAAGTGATGCGCCATTGCTTATCCAACTTCCAGATGACTCAGTCTTTCATATAAGCGAAGCCGAAGAACTAGTAGAGCCTGAATCAACTGTTGAATTGACCCTATTCTTTGATGGCTCCCATTGCACACATGCTAGGGGTGCAGGAATAGTATTTTTCACACCACAAGGGGAGCCTCTCCCCTTTTCCTTCAAATTAGGCTTTCCCTGCACCAACAACAATGTTGAGTATGAAGCTCTTATCCTTGGCCTAAAGCAAGCACTCTCCATGCACATTCATCACCTGGACATATTTGGTGACTCCCTCCTCATTGTAAATCAAATCAAGGGAGAATGGCAATGTCATTGCCCAGTCTTGCAACAATACAAACAAGTAGCTGAAGATTTATTGGCCCAATTTGAATGGTATGACATCACTACTACTCCATGATCCACAAATCATTTTGTTGATACCATGGCCTCGCTAGGCTCACTCATTCCACAAAATCCACTTTTTGACACAACTCACGTGTCCATCCACACCCTTTTCCATTCTACCATTTCCAACAATCCACCTTCTCATGATGATGGCATCAATATCGTCGAAGCTCACCCACATGACCCATGGTTTTCCCAAGTCAAGGATTACATTAAGCTCGGTATTCTACCACCTGATCTAAATCATACTCACAAATGAGCTTTTAAACTGTGTGCCATTCACTATACATTGCTAGGTGATATCCTTTACAAGTGAAGTTATGATGGCATTTTATTGCGTTATCTTGAGCCTTTTGAAGCCCAACGCATCACTCAAGAAGCTCATGATGGTACTTGTGGTGGCCATTTTAGTGGCATGGCCATCACCAAATGCATTCTATGAATGGGCTATTACTAGCCCACAATGGAACATGACTATTGTGCCTATGTCAAAAAGTGTGTTAAATGCCAACATCATGCCAATCTTACACACTTGCCTTCTCAAGCTCTACAACCTATCCAATCAATGTGGCCCTTTTCACAATGGGGCTTGGATCTCATCGAAAAAATCACACCTGCATCATCTACCAATCATAAGTTCATCATTACTGCAATTGAGTACTTCACGAAATGGGTTGAGGCCATCCCTCTAGTTCAAATGACTGGTCCCAAAATTGTTGATTTTATCACTCAACACATCATTTGTCATTTTGGCATTCCATCCAAAATCATCACTGACAATGGCACTCCATTCAAGAACAAGAATGTTCATGCACTATGTGAAAAATTCAATATACAACATAGCTTCTCTACTCCATACTACCCACAGGGTAATGGCCAAGTGGAAGCTACAAACAAAACCATTTGTGCCATTCTTCACAAAACCATTGTAGAATCACATCGTGATTGGCACAATCAAATACCATTAGCACTATGGGCCTACCGTACCAGTATCCGCACTCCAACTGGGGCAACCCCATTTTCCCTTGTATATGGTGCTGAGGCCATCATGCCCTTGGAGCTTGAAATACCATCTTTGCAGGTTTCCATGCAAGAATTCATTGATGATGATACAACCTATCAGGCTCGACTTGACCAATTGACCTTATTAGATGAACGTCACATTCATGCTATTGAACACACATGAGTTTATCAAGACCATCTTCGATGTGCCTACAATTCCAAGGTACACCAACATGAATTTCAAGTTGGAGACTTAGTCCTCAAAGAAAACCAACAAATTACTAGCCAACCATGCCATCTCCATGACAAATTTGCACCCAATTGGCTAGGCCCTTACATGGTTACTCAAAAGTTTGGATCTGGGGCATATCACCTGGCCACATTGGAAGGTATTGTAGAACTTGAGCCCATTAACATTATTCATCTATGAGCATTTTATGCCTAATTGTAGGCATTACAACTCATCACCACTTGTATATATGTATATAATTCAAAACAAAATCCAAAAAAAAACAACAATCAATCCACACAAAAACAACATCATCATTTTTGACATTCTATGGCACTAAGTCAACTTGCATTTACATTTAAATCTGCTTCATCTATCTCATTCCTTTCTTCCTCCTTCTCCCCTTCTTCTATAATGAATTTTGTATGGTCACGCTTCGAGTGGCTACATACCTTTCATTCTCTTCCCCTACTTCCTCTTTTTCTTTTTTTTTTTTTTTCTTCTCTTTCTTATCTTCTTTTCCTCTAAGTTACTCATCAATGTTGTATGGTCACGCTTCGAGCGGCTACATACCTTTGATAGGTTTCTTTTCCTCTTTCTCTTATATTATTTTTCCTCTAAGTTACTCATCAATGTTGTATGGTCACGCTTCGAGTGGCTACATACCTTTGATAAGTTTCTTTCTTCTCTCCTCCCTCTTCTCTCTCTCCTCCCTTCTTCATTCTTTTCTTTATTTCCATCACCCATTCAACTCACGCCCCATTCCATTGTCCATAACACTAGGGTAACCTTGCACATAAATTCTCACTTTTTGCATCCATATAGGCATATATACATAATCATTGTAAATACCATGCGAAGGGAATTAAACATGCACATGCTAGCACACCAGTGTGATGCCCAAACCCCTTTTTAGGAGACAAGATTATTGAAATGTTTTGAGTGCTTCACCCATAAACAATTATATAATCAACCACCATCCAAAGTTGGCACATTTCAAAAACATTTCCAGACTTCCCTTGGTTACCTTGCTCTCATTCCTGGATTTACTCACATGTCCTACATACTAACTACATTTTGGAAATAGGACTAGCTACATTGCATGACGATTGATGCTTAGAAAAAATCACTCCACTCATTATATCATTCACATGATTTCTCTCGAACCTGAGGATTGACAAAAGGACAAGTTAAAAAAGAAAGAGAAAAAGGGCAGAAAACAAAAGCCAACGCCCACAAAAAAAAAAGAAGAAAGAAAGAGAAAAGAGAACCAAACAAGAAAATCATCATACAGGGGCAAAAAACAAAAGGAAAAGCCTCGAGAGTACCATCAACTTGAATCCCTGCATTCCTTAGGTCTTTACCAATGAGCTAGCTTACCGGCTAAGTTACCATGCAGTTACGAACCATCCTTTTTCAAAATGGTAAAATGAACATCACTTTACACACACAAATCCAGGATTGAGGTCTTGTTTACCAAGATAGCCTAGAACCTGTTCAAGAAGTTTGCTCAGTTAGTCAATGGGTTTGATTACTTACAAACTGTAGTGTTCGAATTTCCTCACTACAATCTTCATATCCAACTTCCTTGGAATAACAGAATGGATTACATCATCTGGCTACTGTAATGATGCAAATGTTGTCCCTAAGCAACTTGTTTATATCTTTTACATTACCATCTTATGCATACCACTTTTATGTCACACCTCACTTTAGTTCATATTTATTTAAGCATATCATCATTGCATTCACATCTAACTACCTATTACCACATCTACATTAATCATGCATCACCATAAGCAGAAACAAGCAAACACAAAAATACAAATAGACACAAGTGTCACAGAATCTCATATGTATATATATATCAAAATCGATGCCATCAGGCTACAATAAAATGTGTGGGCCCTTACGGGTATATCATCACATATCCATGTACATACATCACCATCAAAAATTCCATACGGCTACAATAAGGAGTGTACCCTCATAGGCACATCTCCCCAAAAATAATCTGCTCATCCTGAGCACCTACAAAAATCCCTACAATGCCATCCAATCTCCTACCATCCCCCTCATGACTACCGCCCTACAGGAGTCTCACCAATCCCCTCATCTACTAGAGCTCATCCCACCGCCACCTATGATGACTCAGCCTCTCTAAGCCCTGCTCCCTATGTTGCCCCCACCTACATCGGTGGTGCCATCCTCATCGATGCATATGACATCGCAGGTGCCACCACCTACTGACCCATCCCACCAACCGATGGCGTACTCCATTGACTCCTCTCCACCTGAGGGTGCGACAAGGAGATAGACCCAGAGTATGTCGGAATAGGTATCCCATTCACCATTAGCTCATTCTCCACCCTCATCCTCTTGGTAGCCTCCTTCATGTTGGCTGCCATCAACTTCTCATTCCCCACCTATAAGCATGCCACCTCCCTTCATGTTGCCTCCAACTATGGCACTACATCCCCTATCCAAGCAATCTCCTGCTCCACCCGCTCCCTCACCTATTGTGCCTCTCACATAGTCTGCTCGAGCTCCACAACCCTCACTAAATGATAGGCCTTCACGACCTCTATCTCTCTCTACACCTCATCCAACAACCTCTGAAGCCACTTTGCAGCCTCAATCATCTCATCCCGCTCTTCATGGATGGTGTCATGCTCACACCTCAATGCATCCCACTCAATCTTGAGCACCTCCATCTCCTCCATCATCTACTGCACTCAAACCCTGGCCTCATCCCGCTCCTCTAAAGTGGCCCTCAGGTCTACCTCTACCTCCTTCTTCTCCTCCTCTACCATGGAGTGATCAACGCCCCAATCTAGCTCGGTGTCAAGAAGCTTCTCTCTAAGCCTCTTCACCTCCCCCCTCAAAGCCACCACCTCACCCTCCATCGCGATCACTACCACCAAATCTCCCCCAAAGTCATACTCATCGAGCTCCCCTCCCACATCCTCACCAACCACTAGTGACTCATCACCTACCTCCTCATCAACATCCATCAAAGGAATATCCTCCATCTCCTCTAAGCCAACCCCTATCCCCTCACCCCTCTCAGATGATGGCCCTACACCACTCTCACTCACCAGCCTATCCTGGTCATCACATCATGGCCTCACCTACCTAATCAAATGATCTAGCTCTGCCTCCTCCTCCTCACCCAACTCGAGTGATCCCACATCCTCCTACTCCCCCATATGCCCTAGTGATGCTTCTCTCACCCCACCCGATAACTCCCTATCAGGTAGCACTCCTACTACCTCCACCCACTCATCCACAACACCTCAACCGAGCTCCCAAGTCTACCTCGACCACCACACATCATACTCAAGAGTAGTCCCCACATTTTCCACATCAGGGACAACCATCGGCTCATCAAGAGTCACATCTAGAGGTGGTACCATGGGTTGCGGTCCTCTATAACCCTCTACTCTATAAATCACTACAGGTGGCTCTAGAACCCCCTACCTCAATCCAAACTGATATGCACTCTAGAAAATGGGAAGTACTCCACCTACCATATGTACTTCCCCACCACCCATCACTCTCATTGAATGCATGCCAACTGCACAACATCCTCACCCCAATCAGGTCCTCCTCACCATGGCCTCCACCTCCTCCATGGTCAATCACCCTAGCTCCTCCTGATGATACATCAAATCACCCACCTGCACCCTCCTCTTCTTTCACTCCTTATCCACTCTCCACCTCATCACATAGGGTACATCCTCTCCCTCAAACTCATGCACCTCATATGGCAAATGGATAGGTCTCAAAATCATCATATGCTCCCAAGCCCATATCTGCAACAATGGACTCACACTGATACCTATCCTCTCTATCCTCACCACCCCATGCAACTCCTAGTAGACCTGTGCCAATAATGTAGGTGCCCATGCATACACTATCTACCGCTCCACCATATCACACACCATCCCCATCATATTCTAGGGAACTTAACCCCTGAAGTATCTAGTAGCGCATGGCTAGCTATCAATAACATCGCCATCGCATGGTGATTGGAAAGAAATTTCTTCTTCCAATACTTCACATAGTCTACTCCCTTCTTGGCATCCACCTGCTACCAATGATGCCCAAATATCCTCTCTAGGATACCCTCATGCAATTCCTTATCTACCATCATCACTGTAATCCCCTCTATCGACAATCGATAGATGCGGTATATATCCTCTAGGGTCACTATCATCTCCCCTATAGGAAAATGAAAGGTGTTCCTATCAGGATCCCACCTCTCACACAGTGCTGAAATGTAAGCGTGGTTCACATGAACCTCGCGCATCACCCACACTCCATACAACCCAACTACCCTCAACCAAGTTCCATCATCCATCATCCACTCATCCTCCAAGGCCTTCCTACATTTTTGAAGTCGATGGCATGCAAATATCTTCTTCACCTACCATCACACACACATCACATGTCAGAAATCATTCATGGTTTCATACATACAAACATCATTGTACATAACATAAGCACATACATTTTTACAATTTTTTGCCATCATTAGGAAAATATTTTATTTTTGTAAATAAATGATCAATTTTTATTTCCAATCACATGCATTCCATTTCATTTCATGTCACATTGAAAAAAAAAAAAAATTGGTTCGCACCCCACACGTGTGAACCAATGGTTCACACCCCACATGTGTGAACCAACGGTTCGTACCCCACCCGTGTGAACCACCCAAAATGACAAAAAAATTACACATGACCTATTTGCAATCACACACCCATCCCATCCATACCATCCATGCATGCAAAAAATGTCAAACACGTGCCAAAAAACATGAAAAACAATGCAAACCCTCCCACATTGGCACACAACACGAGGTAGTAAAAAAGAAGTCAAATAAAAAAATAAAAAATAGATCTGGATACCCATTTGGCTTATTAGAAGCCCCCACTTGTCGGTTTTCACATGCATTCAATTTTCATACCCCATCCCACACATCACATCAAATACACGCTCTCCCACAAGCACAAACGTCACATGCAAAAATAGAAAGCATATCGGGATACCCATTTTCCCCTTTTTACACAAAGTGCATGAATTTTACCCCGTTCATGCCCCCACATTCATTTTATACCATTTAAAGTAAAAAAATCAAATTTCCAAACCCTCTCTAATTGCACATTTATCGAGAGAGAATAAAATGCTTACCTCTGGCATTCTTGCCCTCGAGATCTTACTCAATGATGCATTGGCCATCCCATCCCATCCATTTTGTAAACCAGTAGTAACCCATTCTATTTCCATCCTCCTCCACCTCTCCAATGTCGTTTCATGTGAAAATTATGTTAATCACATCTTTTTACCCTTAAAAACCCCATTATCCGTAAGTTTGCACCCCACACGTGCGAACCGACTGGTTCGCATGCTAGGTGTGTGAACCACTTGGTTCGCACGTGTGAAGTGTGAACCTTCCATGACAACTCCAAATTGTACCACCCATATGGAATTTCCTTGAAACATCCATCCATTCATCAATTTTTGCTGATTTTCACTCAAATTGTGCAAATTCTCACATTCATCTTCATCAACCGCTTCATCACCGATATTCATCTCCTCCATCACCAATTCATCACTTGAGGGGGTAATCATCCAACACATCAAAATCTACCTTGCACATGGTCAAACAACCAAACATCCAATCATGGATATAACAAATGCCTAAGAAATTTTTTGTTGAAGATTATCTCAAGTCCTCATGCTAGGACAGATACAAAAAAATGAAACTTCTCTTCTCAATCAAAACTCCAATCCAAAACAAATCAATGTTTGATAGACCTCAAAATGCCTCTGACTATAGACACCTCATGGATTCCAATCTTCATAGTGGCAGTCGTAAGACCACTCGTGAATGAAGCTCCTGAAAGTTCTACCCCATGGCTCCAACGATTTGTCAAATATTGTCAAAAGAGCTCATCAATCAATCAAAAGCAAAAATAGACAAAGGCATTTGTTCCTTCCATAATTTGGAACACCTCAAATTGATCATAATGCAAGGCAATCTTACGCCTTCCCCAAAAGAAATCATTACAATACTAGAAGGTTTTGTATCCAATTGAAAGCACGAGATTTCGGAAGCAAAAGAAAAACTATAACTATGCAATATAAGACGAAATGTAACGCTTTAATCCTATGCACAAAAACAAGGAAAGGAGATAAATTGGAGACGAAAGAAAAGATGTAAGGAAATCACAGCCCTCTTTATTCAAATTTCTTATCCTCGGTTACATAGACGTCTCCTCCCTTTTTAGGGGCTAGGAGCGTTAAATTGGTCTTTGTTACAATTTGTGACTTAGTCTTCCTCCTTCCGCATGCCCACGTTTGGAATGGGCGGGCCAAATGTTGCCGCCGCTTGCGTTGGTAAGGTAGACTCCTCGCCGCTCCTCTAATGTTGCAACTCTGCACTCAAAGAAACAAACAAGAAAGTCAGTAGCACTTGTGTATGAAAAATAAAAGATGAATCTAACGATGGTTGAAATGAATCTAAATGAAATGAAAAACTTGACAAAAGCATAAACATGAAACTAAAAGAAATACCACGATTATGAAAGCACAAATCGCCCGTAAGTGAACTAGCGACACTTCGTCGCTCAAAATGCTCCTTCTCTGTATATTTTTGGGTGAGGAAACTCACCATTTTATAGACCCAAGGGGTCTCTTTGAATTAACATGCAAAAGTGTTTCTTTGCATGAATGCTTTTGTTTGTGAAGAGAAGACTTCTTCTTGATCAAGGGCTTCTTAACTGCCTCTGTGCATGTCTTTGTGTGTTTTAGAAAAACTCACTTGCACTCCTATGTCATGCATGAAAAGCTGAGTGGTAGTTCTGAGTTGTCATGCGCTGAGGTCTGACTTTTTGCTGGTCAAACCTGGCATTCGTCCCACCCAGAAGCGAGCGCTAGTAATCGTCCCTGGGTGAAACGAGTACAAATCCATACTCGTCCTTGGGTAGGACGAGTACAAATTCGCACTCGTCCCCGGGTGGGACGAATAAGAAATAAAGTGTCTAAAAGGTGCCAAACTGATTTTTGACTTGCAAAACTACTTGTGTAAGTGGTTAGAACCACTTGTTTAACCTCCGGGGGCTACCACAGGGGCTGTGTGTGTTAATGTGATCAGTGTTTGTAGTCACATAATCGGATTGGTGCTGTTTTGGTGTCTACAGATGCCCCTTTTTGGGAAGCGTTGTGCATGGCACAGCGCCGAGCAAAAATAGATAACCAAAGCACTAATGATTAGGGTTTCTCAGTAACCTAACCAACTCTTGATGCCCCAAGCATGGAAAGGGCATGCATTCTTGAATCCTTGCTTCTGACGAGCTAAGGAATTTGATTTCAAGTATTAACCTATTTTGGTGAGGTGTGACTTGAGCTTGGACATTGATCGGTCATGAATAGGCAAAGGGCATAACCTTTTATCCACGGGGGAACCTTGTGTTCATGCTTCGGGAATGCCAAGTGTTTGATCAATTTTGTGATTATTGCTTGTTTGCTGCCCCAAGCGGGAGCGTGATTGTCTTTGTCAATGATTCTTTGAATGCATGCCATTGCCTTGATTGGGTGTGTTGTTGTTGATTGGTGACTTAAGTGTGACTACCCCCTCAAGCGACGAATCGATGAAGGAATGACTGACATGAGAAAAGCGACGAGTCGCTTGACCCAAGATGACTTAAGTGAGGGTGCCTTCAGATGTTGTCCGTTGAATGCGCGAGCAATTTCTCGATTTTTTTTGTGGACCTATTTTTGGTGGGTGTGAACCCATTTTGGGATGCCATTTGGGGGTAACATGGGCGAAAATCCGTCTTCCCGTGGAGCGGTCCGGCTATGGTAGCCTTCTTGGGGAGTAGGATAACGACAAGGTAGACCCCGACATCAATTTTCTAATGCGAAGAGGTTAAGTGCAAGAGCACTTTTGTCCGGCAATTTTTAGTGTTTTTGTTGGCATTTGTCATTTTTATATTTTGGTTGTTTTGTTGTGTTTGTTTGTTTTTTTTTTTTTTTATATTTTGGTTGTTTTGTTGTGTTTGTTTGTTTTTTTATATTTTGGTTGTTTTGTTGTGTTTGTTTGTTTTTTTATATTTTGGTTGTTTTGCGTGTTTTTATGTATGTGTTTGATGTATGCAGAGGCGATTATGAATGTGATGTTTTTAATTTGTATGATGTATGGATAGGGAATGAATGAAATGAGGTGTTGATGATGTGTCGATGCACCATAGACTGTACAAGATTTGAGTGACTTGCTATACTAATGGGATGACTTTGTGAAATGACTTTGCATGTGAAAACTTTGTTTTTGTATTTTGCATATATTTTGATGGTGATGTACGGAATAAAATGTGACAGTTGTTTTTAAAATGTAGTTAAGCTTTTCTTAGATTCTGATATTTTAACTAACTAGCCAAGACTGTACATTTATCTCGCAAGACTTTTGAACAAGGTATAAATTCGACTTGAATTTAACCAAGTTATTTCACATCCCTGTGTGTGCAATTGAGTTCGTTTATGTGTTATTCATCAGGATACCGCCAGTGCCAGATGGGCTTTCAACCGAACCTGTATTGAGGATCACCTAATTAGCTCCACTAACTCCTTGATTGTGTTTGGTTAGATTAATCTGCGATGCTATCTAGGATACCATAAGCTAGCTCATCCACATGCAAACATTGATCTATACACAAGTTAATGTGACAGATATATCGTCATGCGGGAGGTTTACTATCAGTGACTGATAGGCTATCAACCAAACCGGTACTGAAGCTTGCCTCATGACCTGTCGAAATGCTGAGAATTCCAGGGATTCAAGTTCGACTCCCTGCTTTTCTTCAATTGTATTGGGATACTTGCTCTTTATAGTGATAAGATCACTGTTTATTTTGTTTTATTGATGTTTTTTTTTTTTTTTTTTTGAGCAAGGGGATAGGGAGTGACGAGAATCACTATTGTACGTGCCTTTTGATGTGTGCACCTGTAGGATGTCAATTTTGAATGTTTTGACGTTTTGCAAATTTTTGATGTTTTTGCAACTTTTGAGAACTTGGGATTCATGGGGAATTGGGTAGGGAGGATGCTTGTCCTTTTGCCAACTCTCAGCATTCCTAGGGTCATTCGCACAGGGGGATAAGCAAGATAGCCGTTTCGCTTATGGTGACCTGGATTACGGTGCAGGTTTCATCTTTCGTTCACACAACTTAGGAATTTTTATGTGTGTTAATTTGTGTTGGGACGTGACGTAACAAGGTGTGATCCAAGTAAAACTTTCCCGTGTAAAATCTGTTTAACTGTGTACAGTTTTTGGCTAGAAATTTAAAGACATCTGAATGACGAAAACCCTATATACATTAGGAAACAATTGACTATGCTAAAATAAAAAGGTGATATGCTTGGATGTATGCGTTTATGGAAATGGATTTGAGGTGGAAATGATGGAATTGCCAAGTAATGACAGCCTATGGTGCTTTTGACTTGTATGACCTATCGAAGTATGCAAGGGATGGATGCAATGTTTAATGCAACCTATATTTTTGTATTTTGATTTTTATGAAAATGCATGCAAATGTTTTGGTGATTTCGTTTTTTTTTTTTTATGAGAATGTATGGAAAATGCAAATGTTTTTGTGATTTTTTTTTTTAATGAGAATGCATGTAATTGAAATGCAATTGTTTTTGTGATTTTGATTTTTGTTTTTTTTTTTTTTTTATGAGTATGCATGGAATTGAAATGCAATTGTTTTTGTAATTTTGATGTGTTATGAGAATGCATGGAATTGAAATGCAAATGTTTTTGTGATTTTGATTTTTGTGTTGTTTTTGTTGATTTTTGAATACTTATGTTGACCAAGCGGTTATGGTAACTCTTGGAGCTTTTGGGTTGACCAAGCGATTGTGGTAATCCTTGGAGCTTTTGTCTTGACCAAAGGGTTTATAGATACCTTTGGGGCATTTAGGGTTTGACCAAGCGATTATGAAAATCCCTGGAGCTTTTAGGGTGACCAAGTGATTGTGATAATCCTTGGAGCTTTTTGGGATGACCAAGCGATTGCGATAATCCTTGGAGCTTTTTGGGATGACCAAGCGATTGCGATAATCCTTGGAGCTTTTTGGGATGACCAAGCGATTACGATAATCCTTGGAGCTTTTGGGGATGACCAAGAGATTGCGATAATCCTTGGAGCTTTTTGGGATGACCAAGCGATTGCGATAATCCTTGGAGCTTTTTGGGATGACCAAGAGATTACGATAATCCTTGGAGCTTTTGGGGATGACCAAGAGATTGCGATAATCCTTGGAGCTTTTTGGGATGACCAAGCGATTGCGATAATCCTTGGAGCTTTTTGGGATGACCAAGCGATTGCGATAATCCTTGGAGCCTTTTGGGATGACCAAGCGATTGCGATAATCCTTGGAGCTTTTGGGATGACCAAGTGATTGCGATAATCCTTGGAGCTTTTGGGATGACCAAGTGATTACGATAATCCTTGGAGCTTTTGGGATGACCAAGAGATTGCGATAATCCTTGGAGCTTTTGGTTTGACCAAAGGGTTTATGGACACCTTTGGAGCGTTTGGTTTGACCAAAGGGTTTATGGACACCTTTGGAGCGTTTGGTGTAACCCACTGGCTCTTCAGGGAATAGAGGTACCCCCAGCGTGATGATCTTTGTGCACCGGATCTGGCTCTGTAGGAATTGGCACGAATGGATCGGCCTTATGCACGGATAGGAGGGCAAGGTCTGCCTTCGGCACTGATGGTGCTATGATATCTCTGGGTGGAAGGTGCTCGCGATCTTCCCAAAGGAGTGGGATCAACATGTGATGCCGGTGGGCTGGGTCTATGCGCCACTCATGCCCTAGTCTTATGCCTAGTTGGGCCATTAGTTCGTCATGGGTGACGGGGTGATTGTGTCGTCGTGCATGATTGAGATAAGCCATCTCAGTTTCATCTTCGTAATCATTGTCAGTGATCCAAAGGCCCTCGTTGGCCTCGATAGCTGTCTGCGACATGTTAAGCTCTTCTTGTTCGAGCAGATTGATGTGGTCCTCATGGAGTTGTTTCGCGCTTTGCGGGGGGACCTAATTTTTTGGCAATGGCACGGGCTCGATGGGAGCCTCCAAAGGGAGTAATGTTAGGAGAATTTTGTGATGCTCATCCATCGGGACCACCTGTGAATTAATGCTTGTCGGAATCGAATGGGTCCCATGGCGCTATTGCATATGGTGACTCGTCTTTGGCGAGAGAGTCAGGCTTATCAAAATCTAGTGATTCTAAGATATGGAAGACCTCATCATCAGGTAGCTCTACAACCAGGGGTTGATCCTCTTTGAGAGGAGTTTCACGTGAGTTGGGCTTTTGTGGCCCCAAAATCTTGGTCTCTACCGACTCTAAGTGCTTGGGCAGTGCATTGCTTGTATCGAGGGATTTGAGCTCCTCCTGTTTGATTTGTTCCCGTTGCAAGTTGTGGGAAACTTGATGCCTTGAGAGGGATGACTGAATAGCACCCCCCATGCTTTGGTATTTCATTTTAGTCCACTCTTTTTCTAGCTCAGAGTTCCTCGGAGGCTTCTTGAAGAATTTTTGGGGGTGGTCCATGAACCTGGGTGGGCGCTTGAAGAAGGCACCCGTCATTGGTCTTAGGATTGGCCTCCCGCTCAAGTCTAGGAGGCATCGAGGGCAACGTTTGATAAGGTCGTAGAGACCTGTCTTGCACCCGATTGTGTTTCTCATAATGTTTTGTCTTATGCATGCGAGGGGTTGGAGTCTTCGCCTGCATAGTGTGTTGTAACAACTCATCCTCCTGGCGTTGAAGGCACTCTTGATTTAAAAGATATTGTTGCTCTAACTGTTGTTGTTCCAGCTCAAGTATCGTGAGTTGCATCCGACGTGCAATATGCTTGGCAGATTCTAAGATAGTTGGTCCTGTCGTCTCATGTCTAGAAGGCCTAGATGCCTCTCCTAGATATCTATCTCGGTCATGGTGATCCGAGATCTCTATAGGTCGCCTCCCTCTGTTGGGGGTAGCGGCATTCCCCTGAGGCTTTGGCCTCAATAGGTAATCCTGAAAGCTAGCAATTGCGGAGGCGTGTTGCTCCTGCGATGTATATTGTTCTTGAGGAAGGTAAGGGTTTTCCTCGTGCTCTCTTTTGTAAGTGAAAGAGGAACGGGAAGAGTTGGCTCGCCCCACCTGAGGAGCCTTGTGCTCTGTATTTGTCCTTGTAGTCCTGACAACTAGAGGGGGTGAAGGAGGGATAGTGTAATCATGTGGTTCCTCCCGTCGAACCCTATGTTGACCTAGTGCTTCATTGCATGGTGACCACTCATAGCGAGCATCTAAGGGAGCTCTCCTACGGATGTACCCCTCATGGGAGGGTGCGTGTTGGGTGCTATGCTGAACAGGAGTGCCCCTAGAAGAGGTGCCCCTATAGTCCCTTTTCGTTAAGGTGTGTAGGGGACTGCCTTGTGTGTTAGGTCGCCAAGGTGGTATGACCAAATCTTGGGGACTATAACGGATGCGACTCGTGCTTCCTTGGACATTCCCCACAACATTCGCCCATGATTGGGCTTGGCTGCAGGTGAGCACCATGACGATGTCTCTCTAAAAACCCTAAAATTGAAAATGAGTCAGATGGGGCCCAAAATTGGTGTGCGCATCCCTCTTACAGTAGATAAGCCAAAAATGAAGTTTCAAGTCCTAACTCTAAATACATTAGGAGATATTAACCTTCGAACAGCTCAAAAAGCGTAAAAAATTAGGTAAGCAATTTTAAAACCTAATTTTGAGGCCCTAGATGATGGAATTTGGCCCCGAAAATGAGTTTTCTGGGGAAATACAACTCTAGGGAGTTATATTTGTTTAAAAATCTCCCAACTAACTCCCTGTAAAATTTCACGTCAATCGGAGCTACGGTTGAGAAGTTATGGCCCCGGCAAGATGCACTAAAATTTAGGGAAAAATATAAGATTTCCCATATTTTGTTGGATGGTCCTGCATCACTTATGGGCACCTTCGGGGTGCTTTTGGGTTGACCAAAGGGTTCATGGACACCTTTGGGGCATTTTGGAGTGACCAAGCGATTGCGGGAATCCTTGGAGCTTTTTTTTTTGGAGCGAGTGACAAAATGCGTAGATTTTTATCTTTGTTTATGATTTTTTTTTATTTTTGATTTTTTTTTGTCTAAACGGAAAATAGCATACACACACAAGCAATGATTATCTATTTTAAAGATTAATAGTGTGCCCTAAATCTGGTTTAGTGTGTTTTTGTTGTTTTGTTTTGTTTTTGAAGAGTTTTGTGAGAACGTTTAAATGCAAGTATGAAGGCTCTTATGACTCCCAAAATGGTCGCCCCTTCAATATACCATTGCCGGACCGATATACCAACCTCTCTATATACCCGCCCTTACGAGAGGGAGACTATAGGTACGTGAGAGCAGATGGTACGTGGAACATAGGCGGTACGGAAGGGGGATTGTTCTATTAATGGCACCTACCATAGAAGACTTATCCTCGCGTGCATGGGAATCACCCCAAGCTACACTCGGTCGGCTTTCGTCAGGATTTACGTCTAGCAACAGTCGCGATCGAGGTAATGGATGCAAAGCTAAGCCAAGGTGGTGATGAACCCACCGTTGGTCTTGCTCAAGGGTTGGGGTCTTACGACCAACGCCTTGGTTTAAAATGCCACGTGATGTGTGGGGTTCGTTTTAATTTTGCAAAATTGAAACAAGCAAACGAAAAGAAATCTTTCCCTAAGCCATACAAACTAAAAACCAGAAAACAGAAAAACAGAAATTTGACAGAAGTTGTAAAAACCCCTACCTCTTCTCTGCCTAATCGGGATGTCTCGATTTGCTCTAAAAATTGCACGGAATCTATAATCGTCCCTGGGTGGGGCGAATAACGAGACCGTAATCGTCCCGGGGTGAAACGAATAGTTTATTCGTCCCAGGGTGAGACGAGTACCAATTTTGTAATCGTCACTTGCAGAGACGAATAACGGTCGAAGGTTAGAAAAATAGGTACCTAAAAAAACAAGCAATTTTAGATCGGTAAATTAACCTAAAAAAAATAGAGGACGAGTGTCCCACCGTGATCGCCATTGAAAGCACGAGATTTCGGAAGCAAAAGGAAAACTATAACTATGCAATATAAGACGAAATGTAACGCTTTAATCCTATGCACAAAAACAAGGAAAGGAGATAAATTGGAGACGAAAGAAAAGATGTAAGGAAATCACAGCCCTCTTTATTCAAATTTCTTATCCTCGGTTACATAGACGTCTCCTCCCTTTTTAGGGGCTAGGAGCGTTAAATTGGTCTTTGTTACAATTTGTGACTTAGTCTTCCTCCTTCCGCATGCCCACGTTTGGAATGGGCGGGCCAAATGTTGCCGCCGCTTGCGTTGGTAAGGTAGACTCCTCGCCGCTCCTCTAATGCTGCAACTCACACTCAAAGAAACAAACAAGAAAGTCGGTAGCACCTGTGTATGAAAAATAAAAGATGAATCTAACGATGGTTGAAATGAATCTAAATGAAATGAAAAACTTGACAAAAGCATAAACATGAAACTAAAAGAAATACCACGATTATGAAAGCACAAATCGCCAGTAAGTGAACTAGCAGCACTTCGTCGCTCAAAATGCTCCTTCTCTGTATATTTTGGGTGAGGAAACTCACCATTTTATAGACCCAAGGGGTCTCTTTGAATTAACATGCAAAAGTGTTTCTTTGCATGAATGCTTTTGTTTGTGAAGAGAAGACTTCTTCTTGATCAAGGGCTTCTTAACTGCCTCTGTGCATGTCTTTGTGTGTTTTAGAAAAACTCACTTGCACTCCTATGTCATGCATGAAAAGCTGAGTGGTAGTTCTGAGTTGTCATGCGCTGAGGTCTGACTTTTTGTCTGGTCAAACCTGGCATTCGTCCCACCCAGAAGCGAGCGCTAGTAATCGTCCCTGGGTGAAATGAGTACAAATCCATACTCGTCCTTGGGTAGGACGAGTACAAATTTGCACTCGTCCCTGGGTGGGACGAATAAGAAATAAAGTGTCTAAAAGGTGCCAAACTGATTTTTGACTTGCAAAACTATTGTGTAAGTGGTTAGAACCACTGTTTAACCTCTGGGGGCTACCCTGGGGGCTGTGTGTGTTAATGTGATCAGTGTTTGTAGTCACATAATCGGATTGGTGCTGTTTTGGTGTCTACACCAATCATAAACCATTTTATCAATGCATCTCTCTCGCAATCATCCATAATTCATCAATCACAAATTCTTTGCCTTCCAAATCATCCCATCAATTCACATCATTAGTTTTTGTACTAAACGGTGTTTTCACATAGTCCAATACAAAAATGGATAAAATTTAAAAACCTAAAAGTCACACATTGTCCCTCTTCCCATTTTCGTGGTCAATCAATTTGCAAAACCTTAAAAAATTACATAAATTGGCTAAAAATACTATTCATTTATCAAAATTATTATTCATCATCCTTAGCCCCTTTGGGGTAGCTAAGCCATTCCCTAAATTTAAACATAGGTTTACATGTGACCTCATGCCAACTCAACTAAGGTTGAAACCTTCACCATGGTCAAAAAGCACTTTATGGTCAAAAAGTCAACATTTTGGTCAAAACTTGCTTTATGGCTAATTACATGCTTAATTAAATTTAATCTTGATTTAATTTAAGCCCTCCACCTCACCTAGTCTACTTTGACTAACCTATATTTACACCTCACCTATTCTAACCTATCCTAGCCCTGTCACCTCTCACCCAGATATTTCTCCACCTCACATCCTCATCGGTCATAAATGAAAGATGAATACTTTTGCACCTAAAAAGCAATTTTTAATCCTAAGATATTCTAATAAAGGTGATCATAAATGCCAAATTGATATTTTTAGAAAGTCATTATTATTTATGGATGGGTGAGGGATTCTCTCACCCAACCCCATTTATGAGCCATGACACCTATTGGAACAAAATCTGCCTTCGGTTAATAGTGTTGCGCCTTAGACTTTGCCAACATTGAATAGACAGATCTTGCTTGAGATCATCTGTCTAGTCTCCAGAGAAGGCTGGTTCCTTTGAGTTTTTTAGAGAAAATGGGAACAAGAGATAAGGGAAATATAGCCTAAGCTAGAAATTTTCTCATGGTACAGATTAGACAACAACAAACATTGATGATGCAGATTACTACTTTCAGAGTTTTCTTTATATCTTCTTTATAGAAAACATGAATTCTTGAGTGTGACTTTTAGATGTTCGTCTAAAAGCATGTAAATATATTTTAATGTTCAACTCTAGAAACAAGATTTATACGTGCACGGTCCAGATTTCAGAACAGATACATTATAAACCTTAGAATGAATAAAAGTTAAAACACCAGATACATACACTTGCACACAGAAGTTTCGGAAGCCAGAAGAAGAAATATTTTATTGCTTGTAATCCAGTACATGTACATCAAGCTTGTAAACGTCCAAGAGCCGACCTCTTTTCATGGTCGACTCACTCCTATTTATACCCTAAAAAGAGTATCTTCTACTACGTACATTTAATTTCTTCAATCAATTACAAGTAATTGTCTGCAGTTTCTAATAATATACAACGGATTTCCCGTAGATTGGATAGATTTCCTTCTGGCTAATTTTAGATGAGCCTGTTATTCTGCAATCATCCAGCGGACCTGCCAGGTTATAATCAATAGACCATTCTTCAAAAATCAGCACCTGATGTCAGTGCATGTCCCTAGTTGCCAAAAATATACTCTATTCCTTTACAGCTGGCATGTCATGAAATCGTGACATTCTTTCCTTGCTTTGCTCTTTTGCCACCTCCAACCGTAAAAATGAGACATGTCACGAAATCGTGACATTCATCTCTTATTTTGCTCTTTCTGCCTCCCATCATGAAAATGAGACATGTCCACAAATCATGACATTCATCTCTTACTTTGCTCTTCTTTTGCTTTCCACCGCAAAAATGAGACATGTCACGAAATCATGACATTCTTCTTCTTGCTTTGCTCTTCTACCGCTTCCAGCCATAAAAATGAGACATGTCATGAAATCATGACATTCTGTCTCTTGCTTTGCTCTTCTACCGCTTCCAGCCGTGAAAATGAGACATGTCATGAAATCATGACATTCTTTCCTTCTTTGCTCTTTTGCTGCCTTCAACCATGAAAATGCGACATGTCGCGATATCGTGACACTTCTACCTCTTTGTTCTCTTTTGTTGCTCTTAGCCATGAAAATGCAACATGTCACGATATCGTGACACTTTTGCCTCCTTGCTCCCTTTTGTTGCTCTTAGCCATGAAAATGCAACATGTCACGATATCGCGACACTTTTTCCTCCTTGCTCCCTTTTGTTGCTCTTAGCCGCAAAAATGCAACATGTCGCGATATCATGACACTTTTTCCTCCTTGCTCTCTTTGCTTTTATTCGCGAAAATGCAACATGTCGCGATATCGTGACACTTTTGCCTCCTTGCTCTTTCTCTTGCTCTTAACCGCAAAAATGCAACATGTCGCGATATCGCGACACTTTTGCCTCCTTGCTCTTTCTCTTCTCTTTGACCACAAAAATACAACATGTCACGATATCACAACACTTTTACCTCCTTGCTCTTTCTCTTTGCTTTTGCTCATGAAAATGCAACATGTCGCGATATCGCGACACTTTTGCCTCCTTGCTCCCTTTTGTTGCTCTTAGCCATGAAAATGCAACATGTCGCGATATCGTGACACTTTTTCCTCTTTGCTCTTTCTCTTTGCTTTTGCCCATGAAAATGCAACATGTCACGATATCGCGACACTTTTTCTCCTTGCTCTTTCTCTTTGCTTTGGACCACAAAAATGCAACATGTCGCGATATCGCGACACTTTTTCCTCCTTGCGGTATTTTGCTTTTTCTTTGATCTTTAGCATATGGGCCACTTCGGTCTTCTTGGAAAATATGCAAAAAGGTGCATCAGCTATTTTTCTGTAGTTAGTCACTTTTTGACTAACATTCTTGGTGCCTTCTCGGGGAATTTTTGCTCGCAAAAATAGAGACCAGACCTTCATCCATTGGGAAGCGGAGTCACCAGCACAGTTGTGAAAAGTAAAATTTTCGAGCAGAAAAACAAAAGAAAAAGAATGCACTTTGGAATACAAGTGATCTTCACCTTATCAGAACCTTTCTTTTACCGCTTAGGTATTTAACCTTTGTCTGAAGAACACAAAAATTCAATTCTGGGAGCTGGTCCCAGCTCTGGCTGCTGGGATTTCTCAGGTGGCTGGAACACTTCGGGAGCAGAAGAATGACCACTTCCTTTGCTTGGAAGGATTCTAACAGGGAAACTTCCTCCCCAGGAGTGAGTGCCAGTCCTTCTTATTGTCCTCTGGAAATATTAGGCCGTAAAAAAGGGAAATATTTACAAAACTTCAAACTTATAATATACTGTACATATAATGGTGATCTGTAGCTTTTACTGGAAATACAATTTTAGGTGAAAAGCGTTCACCGTGATGGGTAGAACCCATCCATATTGATATTTTAACTGGAAGGCATTGAATTGCTTTTCTGAAACAATTTTGAATGGCCCCTCCCAGAATGCATCAAACTTGTCATGGTGTCCTGGCTTTGCTTTCTTGACATTCCATTTTAATACCAGGTCACCTGTTTTAAATTTCTTGAAAGTGGTTTTCTTATCGAACCACCCGACTATTTTTACCATATGCTTTTGATGATGATCGTAGGCCTATTCCCTAGATTCTTCAAGCTATAGAAGTTGCATCAGTCGGGCATCCATTGGATGACCTTCATCTTCGTTAACTTGGTTTAGCATCCTCAACGCGGGTATCTCCATATGAATCGGTAGAACAACTTCTTTGCCATAAACCAAAGCATATGGCGATGTATTGATTGATTTTTTGATTGAGATTCTGTCGGCCCATAGGGCTTGATTCAGGAGTGAGTGCCAGTTCTTCTTATTGTCCTCTAATGTTCTTTTCAGAATTCTTAGAAGATTCTTATTAGTAGACTCAGCTAATCCATTACCTTGTGGGTAATAATTAGAGGAAGTCTTCAGGTAAATTCCATATCTACTGATGAATTCGATCATCTTTGCACTAGTGAAAGGGGATCCATTGTCTGTAATCAAAGAATCTGGTATGCCAAACCTTGTGATTAGACTTTCGACAAATTCTATCACCACTTCCGAATCAGCTTTCTTCGTAGGCACTGCTTCTGCCCACTTGGTGAAGTAGTCTGTGGCAGTGAGAATGTATTTGTGGCCTGATGATGAATTTGGCTCTATTATCCCTACGAAATCCAACCCCCACTACTGGAATGGTTCCTCGACTTGAATAGCTTTTAAGGGCATAGGTGCATTCCTGTTTCTCCCCACATACCTCTGACACTGTTCACACCTCCGGGTCACTTTGTACGCATCTAGGAAGATGGAAGGCCAATAACATCCAGCTCTAAGGATCTTCAAAGCTGTAGTTCGGCCTGCATAATGTCCCCCTGAAAAACCCCCATGAAATTCATCTAACACTTTCTGCTTTTCATTATCGGGAACGCATCTTAACAATACACCATCGATGTTAATCCTGTACAACCCCTCTGTTCGAAGGGTATATTTCAATGCTTGGGTTCTGAATCTCCTTCTCTGGGAAGCGTTCATATCTTCAGGACATGACCCAGTCTAAAAATACCTCACAAAGTCATCGATCCAACTTGAACCTACTTTGTCTTGGTGTTGCTCTGTGTTTGCCATGACGGGGTGGCTCTCCCCATATCCACTTGCAGCTTGCTTGGCCAATTCTTGGCACAAAGCTCTCCCTCTGACTATTTTAGTAGGATGTATTTCTACATCATACTCTTGGATGCGAGTCACCCATCCAGCTCTTTTTTCACCCAATTCTCCTTGAATTATGAAGTTCCTTACATCGGGATGAATAACATACACCATCGTCCGACTCGGGATAAGAAATGTTTTAGCTTATTCAAGGATTTCATAATTGCATATACTTGTTTTTCTATGAAGTTGTACCTTTCCTCATGTTTGTGCATGGTGGAACTTAGAAAGGCTATGGGTCTTTCTTCATCATCTGCTCCTTTTTGAGTGAGAACTGTAGCATAACTACCTTGTTCTCCGACAGCATATAGTATGAAACCTCGGGAATAGTCAGGATTAACTAGCACAGGAGCTTGAGCGATGGCTTCTAGAATTTTCTGGAAAGCTTCTTTCCTTGGCTCTATCCATTTGAAAGGAGCGTCCTTTTTCAATAATTCAGTCATTGGTTTAACTGTTTGGGCAAAATCCGCAATGAATTTTTTGATGAAATTTATTTTCCCAAAGAAGGACTGCAAACCTTTCTTGTTAACTGGAAGCGACAACTCAAGAAGTGCCTTCACTCTATCAGGGTCAATTGACAGCCCAACTTTAGAAATAACATGCCCAAGGAGTATTCCTTCTTCCACAACAAAAATAGATTTTTTTGGATTTAGTGATATTCCAAATTCTCTACATTTCTCAAACACTTGTTGCAGATGAGTGGCATGGTCCTTTTTGTTGTGAGAAAAAATGGTCATGTCATCTAAATAGACGACAATAATTTTGTTCGCAAGCTCCCCAAAAGCTACGTCCATGGCTCTTTGGAAAGTTGCTCCTGCGTTGGATAATCCAAAGGGCATCCTTTGGTATGCAAATGTTCCCCACTTAGTGGTGAACGCAGTCTTGTATTGATCTTCATTTCTCACCCAAACTTGATTGTAACCAGAGAAGCCATCTAACAGAGAAAACCTTTCTGCTCCCACCACAGTATGAAGGATTGGGTCAATCTGGGGTAAAGGATAGTGATCCTTTAAAGAGGCTCTATTCAAATTTCTGAAATCGATGCATAGTCGTATTTCTCCATTTTTCTTGTGGACTGGAACTAAATTTGCCACCCAGGTAGAGTGCTTGATTGGGTATATTATCTTAGCCTGCAGGAGTTTTAACAACTCTTGTTTCATTAAGGCTTCAATTTTAGGATTCATAGGCCTTTGCCTCTGCCTAAAAGGTTTAGCTCCTTCCTCTAGTTCGATGGTATGCTGAATGACCTCTTTCCTATACACTTTCAGATCACTATAAGTCCAGGCTATTATATCTGGATACTCTCTACATAACTATTTTATTTTCTCTAGTTCTACTTCTGTACAATCTGTCCCTACTTTGATCATTTTGCCCGGTTCTAGTTCTATTTCTTTATACCGACGTTCATCTACCTTGATCCTTTGACCTACAGCTCTGTCGCTATTGTCGAAAAGGCTCTCCAGGGTGATCAGTCCCTTGGGGATATGATTATTTTTTAGTTGAATAAGGCTCTCTTCGTCCTCTTCTTGTAACGCTCTTTTTGTAGAGCAATTCATCTCATGAATCAAAAAATCTAGGATCTGCTCATCGTTTTCAAATACCTGCCAAAAAATGTCCTTGTCGGGCACAGAAGGCCTGTATATAAGTCTAACTATTTTAGACTTCTGAATAACATTGCTTGATTGGGCAAAAATTTGATCCTACCGATGCTAACGAGGTCTGCATGTGTGTTCTTCTCTCTGGAAATGGATTTCATGTTTAGTGCTTCAAAATTTTCCAATAGATCTAACACTTTGTTTTTGTAAGCCCTTAGGTAATGTTGCTTACAAATGCACTTGCCAATAACCTGTTTAACGATCAGCTCTGAATCTCCATAGATCAGCAGTTGTTTTGCACCCAGTTTTTCAGCTTTCCTGAGTCCCAAACACAAGGCTTCATATTCAGCTACGTTATTGGTGCAACTCCATGTCAACCTATATGAAAAGACTTTTTCTTTTCCAGTGGGTGAAATCAGGACGATTCCAGCTCCTGCTCCATTTTTGCACCTTGACCCATCAAAGTACAATTTCCATAACTGGTTGGCTGAATCATCTGTTTTAGGGACAACAATAGGGAGCTTTTTTGGTTTCTCAATGGAATAGCTTCCCATTTCTGTCTCTATCATAGCATTGAAGTCTTTCATTGAAAACTGATCTTCATATTGGAGTTCCTCCAGGGTTTCTTCCATTAAATCGATATTCTCCAATTCCTCGGACATCATGTTGATGGTAGTTGTTTCTTCTAGTCTTTCCACATGAAAAGTAGATGGTTTTTCATTGTAGATCTTGACTCTTTTACCTTTGAAAGGTACCTCCAAATGCGAATAATCTAGTGACAGATAACCTCCCAGTTTGGCTATGAACTCTCTGGATAAACACATACCGAAATATGGTTCTAAGTCTACAACGACTACTTCTTGTATGACGACTACTTCTGGCATTCTGTGGAGTTGAATAGGGATATCTTTGATCACCCCGATAGTTTTTACTGGAGTACCATCCAATTGCAACACACCAGGATGACTTCGAGTATATTCCATCCCCATTATGTCACATACGGCTTTCGGCATCACCGTAGTTGTGGCCCCTGAATCAATCATGCAATTGTGAACTATCCACCCCTCCATTTGCAAAGATAAATAGAATGGGGGCGGTCTATTTTTCCCAGAGGTTGGCACCACATTTTCTTGTATGACATTTGAGAAGGAGGCATCATTTTTTAAATTTAGGGACTCTTGGAGGAGGTCAATCTGACCAGGAATTTGCAGTGCATCATACATGCTTATCTTGGAAGGAGTCCTCTTCATTTCTTCTGCAATGTTGAACGAAAGGGTTGCAGCTGGGGATACCTCAATACTCTTTTCCCTTCCACTAGTAGATGTGTCGTATCTGTCTCTATAGACCTGCGTGGCTTCTGTTCTTTGCCTTTTTGTCAATGAAGGAAATCGAGTCTTTCCTTCGCTTGCTCTTGAGCCTCGCTCCCTTTTCTAGGAGGAAATTATTTTCTTGGTGTAGCCGTAGAAGTCTGAGGAGGGTCAGAACGTCCTTTCTCATTCGACTGGTTTTTCTATGGAGTTGCCCTAGGGGCAGGAGGAAAACCTAGTGGTTGGAGTTCCTTAGGGTCGACTTGTAATGACTTTTTTCCTGACCTTGTCAGGACTGAGACTTGTTCCACGGATGGCATTGCCAAATTGTGGTGGACTTCTCTAATTATGTTCACCTGTCCCTTGCCGGTTTCTTTGACTCTCTCATTGATAACCGCTTGCACATGATGTTGATGAATCATGCATGAATCCTCTCCATGAGGATCATTGCAAGTGGTACACCAGTAGTCAGAATTAGTGGGTTCTCCATTATCTCCTATCTCATTCGCATACACCACATTTTTTTTATCTTGTCCTCTTCCACTTGTTGAAGCACCTTCCTTTTGTATCTGTGGAAATCTTCTTGCTTGGATATTCCATTCCGCCTCTCTCTTTTTCATGGATGCCATTTCATTTGACAATGTCTTCATTGTATCAATTATGGTCGTGTATTGATCATTGGGGGGAGCTGATGCAAGGGGTGTGGCTGGTAATGCAAGGAATGTAGGAGGTGCAGATATAGCTGGGAGGGTCTGCATTGATGGGAGTACAAGCAGTTTAGAGATTGACGCTTGGGAAAGCTCTGGTACAATTGGCAATAGACTCTTTGATGGATATCTTTTTGTAGCGATGAGATCAGCTTCGCCCTTTGCTGCCTCTAGATAGATCCCAGGAAAAGTGGTTACACGGGATTGCCTTATTATCATACTGAGATCTGAATCAAAAGCCCTTAAATAATAGCATATAGCTTGTTCTTCCATGGGCTTTAGGCCTTGCGGTACTCTATCACGAGTTCTGGTAAATCTGATGTTGAAATCTTGGATTTCTTCTTGTGGATGCCTCTCAATGACAGTGAATTGATTCAGCAATGTGAAAGGATCCGCATGTATATTAAATTCATCGACCAGACGGCCGACCAGTACTACCCAAGAAGTAATGGATCCAATGGGAAGTGCTCTGTACCAATAGAGCATCTTTCCTTTCAAATATATAATCAACAATCTGACCATTACATCTTCCTGAGTGATGTTGTAAACAGATGCTAGCGATGATACATCTAAACAATGCTCATCTGCTATTTTGCCTATTTCGTCAAAGGTCGGTAATGCTTTTAGTGCAGCTTATGGAATTTGGTGGTGTGTTCCCAAGTTCAAAGGGCCAGTTTGATTCCACACAAGATGCGTTGGGGCAGGGGCGGCTGCCATGATTGCTAAAGGAGTTACAACCGCTATGGGATTGCTTGCAGATGCTCCTACAATGGGTGTTAAAGAGGTGCTAATGGTGTCGGGCGGATTTGATCATGCGGCTAGCACAGGGTGTGCTTTTAGGCTTCCGAGATGTAGTTCAAAGAACTCGATAGGTTCTTCAGAGTTTCTAGCTTGGGATCTGGTTATCATATGGCTATATAACCAGAAGGTTTTTAGACAAGGTCTTTCTTTTATGGTCTAAATTGCAATGGAGTCGCCAGGTGGTTTTTCTTGAGATTTTCAAACAAAAAGGCTCTTAAGGTAAAACACCAAAACTTATACAATACTATGGGATTGCTGGTCCCATCGGGCATGCCAAAAACTATTGGAACAAAATCTGCCTTTGGTTAATAGTGTTGCACCTTAGACTTTGCCAACATTGAATAGACAGATCTTGCTTGAGATCATCTGTCTAGTCTCCAGAGAAGGCTGGTTCCTTTGAGTTTTTTAGAGAAAAGGGGAACAAGAGATAAGGGAAATATAGCCTAAGCTAGAACTTTTCTCATGGTACAGATTAGACAACAACAAACATTGATGATGCAGATTACTACTTTCAGAGTTTTCTTTATATCTTCTTTATAGAAAACATGAATTCCTGAGTGTGACTTTTAGATGTTCATCTAAAAGCATGTAAATATATTTTAATGTTCAACTCTAGAAACAAGATTTATACGTGCACAGTCCAGATTTTAGAATAGATACATTATAAAACTTAGAATGAATAAAAGTTAAAACACCAGATACATACACTTGCACACGAAGTTTCGGAAGCCAGAAGAAGAAATCTTTTATTGCTTGTAATCCAGTACATGTACATCAAGCTTGTAAACGTCCAAGAGCCGACCTCTTTTCATGGTCGACTCACTCCTATTTATACCCTAAAAAGAGTATCTTCTACTACGTACATTTAATTTCTTCAATCAATTACAAGTAATTGTCTGCAGTTTCTAATAATATACAATGGATTTCCCGCAGATTGGATAGATTTCCTTCTAGCTAATTTTAGATGAGCTTGTTATTCTACAATCATCCAACGGACCTGCCAGGTTATAATCAATAGACCATTCTTCAAAAATCAGCACCTGATGTCAGTGCATGTCCCTAGTTGCCAAAAATATACTCTATTCCTTTACAGCTGGCGTGTCGTGAAATCATGACATTCTTTCCTTACTTTGCTCTTTTTTCGCCTCCAACTATGAAAATGAGACATGTCATGCAAAATCATGACATTCGTCTCTTACTTTGCTCTTTTGCTGCCTCCCACATGAAAATGAGACATGTCACGAAATCGTGACATTCGTCTCTTACTTTTCTCTTCTCCGCTTCCAGCCATGAAAATGAGACATGTCACGAAATCATGACATTCTTTCCTTGCTTTGCTCTTTTTCTACCTTCAGCCACGAAAATGAGACATGTCATGAAATCATGACACTTCTGCCTCTTTGTTCTCTTTTGTTGCTCTTAGCCATGAAAATGCAACATGTCGCAATATCGTGACACTTTCCTCCTTGCTCCCTTTTGTTGCTCTTAGCCATGAAAATGCAACATGTCACGATATCATGACACTTTTTCCTCCTTGCTCCCTTTTGTTGCTCTTAGCCATGAAAATGCAACATGTCACGATATCGTGACACTTTTTCCTCCTTGCTCTCTTTGCTTTTGTCCGCGAAAATGCAACATGTCACGATATCGTGACACTTTTTCCTCCTTGCTCCTTTCTGTTGCTTTTAACCACGAAAATGCAACATGTCGCGATATCGTGACACCTTTTCCTCCTTGCTCCTTTCTCTTCCTCTTAGACCACGAAAATGCAACATGTCGTGATATCGCGACACTTTTTCCTCCTTGCTCTTTCTCTTTTCTTTTTCTCATGAAAATGCAACATGTCGCGATATCGCGACACTTTTGCCTCCTTGCTCCCTTTTGTTGCTCTTAGCCACAAAAATGCAACATGTCGCGATATCGCGACACTTTTTCCTCCTTGCTCTTTCTCTTTGCTCTTTGCCGCGAAAATGCAACATGTCGCGATATCGCGACACTTTTTCCTCCTTGCTCTTTCTCTTTGCTTTGGACCGCGAAAATGCAACATGTCGCGATATCGCGACACTTTTTCCTCCTTGCGGTGTTTTGCTTTTTCTTTGATCTTTAGCATATGGGCCACTTCGGTCTTCTTGGAAAATATGCAAAAAGGTGCATCAACTATTTTTCTGTAGTTAGTCACTTTTTGACTAACAACACCTCACGAGACACCTCTTTGGTGGACACCTCACCATTGCCACGTCATAGGGGACACCTTATCCCCTTTCTCTCACCTTGGCCCACTCTATAAATAGAAGGCTTTTTTAACCTTTTAAGTACAACCAAATTTTACATGTCGAAACTCTACCGAAATTACTACTGACATTGCATCCATCACACAACCATCATACGAACAACACAATTGATTTATCACTTTCATAACATTATTTGTGAGTGATGCAGGTTGATAATTTCACCAAAGTGCACTTTCTGGATCTGAAATGGAGAAAATTCAAAGTAGAAACCACTCCAGGACATCCATGGAAGTCATCTGGTAAATTTGGTCAAAAAAGGATAGGTTCACACTTCACACATATGAACCAACTGGTTCACACACCAAGTGTGAACCTCTGCTACAGGCACCACCAGGACATGTAAGGATAGCTTAATTTATAGTTTTATATTGTTTTTAGTAGTTATTTTCATGTTTTGAGTATCTTTTATGAGTCTTTTGTCTTCATAACCATGGGGTTTTACTGAGGCAGATCCCCCAATGCACTAATAGGATTTTGTAGGTTAATAGGTCCAACAAAGCACAAGGACATATCCAACAAGTGGTGGCCCATGAGCAAGAAGTCCACCTACACTAAGGACTCAAAAGGATTGATATTGCTACTTTTGTTCCAAATCTGAAAGGGCTTCCTTAGGAAAATCCCCATTGTAGCCTTCAAGGAAAATTTGTAAAAGGATATTGACATTGTAACCCCTTATAATTCTAATACAAATGCAATAGATTATTTGATGTTGAATGAATGTCTTAGAATATTTTTGGTAGTTTCAGTAATTTTTACATTCCAAGCATAAAATGAACAATCACTAAGTAATATGGAAAATAATTCATTCTAGTTTGTATTTTAGATTTATTTTTGCATCCATTCACACATTCTAGTTAGGGTTTATGTTTTTGATGTATTCACAAATATAAAATGTTGCATTTTTATTGCATTTGAATTGAAAATTGGCATAAATTAGAGCTACATTTTAGGGTTATAAGTACCTTCTTTTATCTATCTAAGTAGGAACATCATTAGGGTTCCAAGATTATTCATGCCATTGGGTGATTCCAGGTAGAGGGATGTACGAACCCTCTGGTTGTCTTTGATAAGGGGTCTTGAGCAGTGTAATTCACACCCTTTGGAGAAATTAGCATTGTCTTTTTGACTTTTGATTTAGGTTTATGAAATCAATTTATCTTAATATTGTTTGTCCACATTAATAAATGAAAACCTTAAAAGGAACAATTCACACACAACATATTTTACTCAAAATAGTAGTGGTTGTATTTCATCACCAATCATTGCTTGATATTTGGTAATGGTGGCATTCATCTCCATCCACCAATTTATGTCCATAGAAGCCATAGAATACCCCAAGAAAACTTGTTGGATTTCATCACCAACAAGAATATCGTTTCCCTATCTTCGCCATAGTTTTTACCTTTGTTATCCCCACCATATCTGATAGATTTTATGGTACCTAAGTTTGAAAAATTTAAGGGAAATGAGGAACCCAAATAATATGTGAGCACCTTTGTACATTCTTTCTTTAGAATTCAAAATGACAATGCTCTCATGCTTCAAACTTTTCCTCAAACATTAGGATTGGATGTCATAGAATGGTACCATCAATTGCCAAGCCATAGTATCTATACTTGTAAGTAATTGATTGATCAATTCTTTGACCGTTTCATCCTAAATTTAAAAATAATATTTCATTGTCTGATGTCTATGCATTAAGGCATCATGATGATGAATCTATCTATTATTTTAGAAACCATTGGAGGGTTATCATCATTATATTGCCATTCACCCTACCAATGGATGAGCTAATTAAGTTATTCACTAAGAGTTTCTTAAAACCTATATCTTGGATGCTTCAACTACAAACTTATCAATAATTTTAAGAAGCTTTAGCTCAATCTAGTGTCATTGATTATATCAAAATCCAAGAAGGTATACTTAAGCCTAAAAATAAAGAATGGCAGAACAAGGGTGAATACAAAAACAACTATTTTGGCCAACCAAAATCAACACAAGCTACCCCAACCACCCAATCCAATCAAGTCAATCAAGTGGTCATGATCCATCCAATAATGGTTCAAAAAAAAAATGTGCAAAAAACACCACAACCAATTGCATGTCATGTGGTCCCCTTGACAACACAAGCTCCAATAGTGCAAAACATAGTTCCAACTATGGAAAACCATCCCCAATGATAGACTATGACAAAATCACCAATACACCCCCTTAGCCAAATCATATACCTCCCTTTTTAGAAGGTTATATGAGATAAATAAAATTTCTCTGCTTGAAATTAAACTAGATGATCCCACCAAACATGGGAAACATTATCGAGAATATTTATTTTATCCTTATAATAGGTAAAATTGGTATAACATTAACAATTGCCATGTTTTTAAATACATAGTCCAAGATCTTATTGACTTGGGGGTGATCAAGCTTGATAATCCCCTCACTCAATAGAACCAAAACCTTGGTATATTTCAAACACCAATTCCTCATCACACTGAGGTTCAACCAATGTAGAGGTATTTAACACCAAAAATCCTCCTAACCAAGTCAATCACATACAACAATACCAAGTGTTTGTGGGGGCAATTCATATTGTCCCTAGAGATCAAAGGAATAACCAACAAAGGCAACCAACTCAAGTAAATGTGTCCAATTTTACCCCAATCCTTCATCACCCATCCATATCCCTAGTCAATCGAATCTTTTGAATCCATCCATCAATCATCCACCTCGACCAGTCATCTCATTGAGTAGTCGAATAACTACAAGTCTGAAAATGACTTTCGTAAATTTTTTAATCTATGACCTAATCCAACAATCTCCTCCACATTGTGAGTCATTAATGGATATTTTTAAATCCATAAAACTATAATCACAAGATCCTAATGCCTTTAACAACTTTTTGGGGAGCATAAAAATATGCATGGAGCCTTCCATAACATTCTATGACTTTTAGATTAAGCCAATATCATCATAATCTATAGCCCTCCATTGTATATCATGGCTTTAATTGATAATAAACATTTTAAAAGAGTTCTAATTGATACTGGTTCCTCTATCAACATCATCACCACATCTTCTCTTCATTATTTGAACGTTCCTCCATCTCACATTACTAAGTCATCATTCACCCTCAAACTATTTAATTATGCTTTGTGTTCCACAATTGACACTGTTGTTTTTCCCATCGAAGTAGGGGTTAAAATATTGCACACAATGTTACACATCTTGGAAGGATCCATGGTGTACAATGTACTCCTTGGAAAACCTTGTATGAGAGAAATAAGATGTGTCCCTTCAATACTACATCAATATTTGAAATATTTTCATGAAGGAGAAGTACATTGCATACCAATATATGTTGATCTATTTAAGTATTACAATTTCATATCAAATCCATATGAGTCCATGCTCCCTTCCACTCACCTTTTCATATCGCCATCAACCAATTCATCCACCACTTCACCAATCTCTTCATCAAAGGATTCCATTATTGAAGAGCTCCCTATCACCAACCCTCATCAAGCTTCCACATCCTCATCAGTAACTACATGCACATGTGGTCATAGTCAGTCCACATCATCAACATAATTACCATCCACTTCACCATCATCATTCATTTTGCACTCTTAACAAGCCAATTCATCATCATCATCACATAATATTTCATAATTTTAATTGAGATATTATGAGGCATCCCCATCTTAACCACCTCCCAAGCCATCATCTAACCATAATCCTTCCATGTCATCCCAAGTTGAGATCCACCTCACCAATCCTAGTATTGGTGAATGTGTGGTCTAAGATATCACCATCACACCCCTAACCATTCCTAAGGCTAAGGATTTTGGTCATCCATATGATCCATCTTTAGCAATAGGAGAAGTCTATAACATGGGTTCAAATCCAAATAGCATAAATTTTGTGTATGGGGGAATTGAATCTTCATCAAGCCCAACTCCCATAGAAGACCCCAAAGAACCAAAGCTCGCCAACATTACAAACATGATGGGATTTCCATCTCAATATTTCCACATTGTCAATTATCAAGGCCATGTCCTAGGATTGCATGAACAAGTATTGCATCAACCTATCGATGTTCCATATCAAGAGGTGTAGACCATTTAGGTCTAGGTTACCACCCACTTCCCACCACCTCTTCTCTTGAACAAGCCTTCCAAAGGCTTAACCTAAATTCAGGAGAAGAAGCCCTCCATCCTAATAATTCTGATGATGATATCTATGAATAATTCGATCTTAAGTTGATAATTTTAGATGAATTTGAAGAAGAATCGGAGCCCATCATTCCCCATATCAAACAAGGTGAGTTTTATCTCAATATGTTCCCCATCCATGAGCCCATCATTTGCTTTCTTCTCCCACAAGAGCAAGCTACCCCTACCTATGAACCACCACCTCCATTCCATTGAGCCATTCTATAATCCAACTTGTAACATATGTACATAACACAAAAATAGTATTTTTTACCACTACCAAAAAATAAAAATAAAAAATATATTTTTTTCTTTCTTTATATTGCATGTACATATCATTTAGTAAAATGAATTTAGTGTTGCTTACTATTGTTCAGGTTTATTGAGCCCCTAGCACTGATTCCTAGATTCCATCCATTCCATACAATATTATTCACCTTATCCATAAGTCAACATGAATCCTGTTGATTTATTCACCTCGCTCTATAATCCATATGATCTGGCTAAATAAATTCCAATTGACATAAGCCTTATTGATATGGATCAAATTTCCTCATATTCATCCTTATTAAAATTTGTCTTAACTGAGGAATTGTTAAGGGCTTCCACCAACTACATTCTTCCATTCCCTCCATATTTACCTTCACTTTCACCTTCGGATCCTGAGGTTTTCCAAGAATAAATAGATGGGGATAAGCTAAAATATTTTGATGATATCTGAGATGACATTCATCTGATCCCTATACCACATCAGCTTGAGGAAGGTTTCCACATATCTATTGAAGATACTATCAACCAATACAAATAAAATCCCCAAAATCTTAAGCTTGGAAGAATTTTATCACCCAAAAAATAAGATAAGTTTATTACTCTCCTCAAGAGGATGAAGGACATATTTTCATGGTCATATAACAACATGCCTGGTGTTGACCCTATTTTAGTTATCCATAATCTCACCTTACAGCTTGATGCTAAGTTGGTCAAAAAAAAACTTAGGAGAATGGATCCTACCATGGACCTCTTGGTAAAAATAGAGCTTCGAAAGATCTTAGATGTGAACTCATAGTTCCTATCGACTATCTTGAGTGACTTTCAAACATGGTACCAATTTTCAAGCCTAATGTGGTGATCCATGTGTGCAATCACTTTCAATATCTTAACTAAGCATATACGAATGATTATTTCCATCTCTCAAACATTGATACTCTTGTCGATACCTACGCTGGCCATGAATGCTTTCACTCATGGACGATTTTTCAAGATACAACCAAATTCGAAGAAATATGAATGACCAACACAAAATAGTATTTACTACACCTTGGGGAACTTTTTATTACAAGGTTATGCCCTTTGGCCTAAAAAATTTAGGTGCCACATATCAACGTGCCATGACATACATTTTCCATGAATACATGCATAATATTATGGAAGACTATGTGGATGATCTCTTGGTTAAATACAAAACTTGACAAGAACATATTGGTGTATTGGAGAAAGTTTTTGATTAATCCTAGAGCATAATGTAAGGTTGAACCCCAAGAAATGTGTCTTTGGTCTTACCTTGGGAAAACCTTTAAGATTCATTATCTCATAAAAGGCATTGAGGTGGATCCTAACAAGGTCAAGGCCATCATCGAGATGCCTCCCCAACTAAATTAATGGAATTGCATAGTTTAAAAGGAAATATTTAGTAAATCCATAATTTTATTACTCAAATTTTTGATAAATATAGGCTATTCAATAACCTACTACAAAAGGGGGTGCCATTCTCTTGGACAAATGAATATCAAAAAGCCTTCAATGATATTAAACAATACCTCACTTCTCCACCAATATTAGCTCCTCGTTTGGGGATCCCATTTAATATTTATATCTTAGCAATGGACTTTACATTAGGGACAATGCTTGCACAAAAGAATGAATAAACTTGAGAGCAATTTTTCTACTACATTAGTAAAACATTGGTAAGCTATGAAACTATATATGCTTATGTAGAAAAATTATGCTTAGAAGTGGTTTTTACCACCAAGAAACCTTGATATTACATGCTTAGCCACACAACTTATGTCATAGCTAGAGAAAATCCTTTGTGTTATATGATGTCTCACACTTACAACAATACAATTTCTAAATGGATAATGCTCCTTACTAAATTTTACTTAGAATTTATTATCCAAAAATCCATTAAAGGTCAGGTAATAGTCGATCAACTTATGGAAGCTCCACTACCTAGTGATCACCCTTTTATTATTGAGCTCCCAGATGATTTGGTATTTGTTGTCACTAAGCAAGAAGAATATGTCATTATGGAGGAATATATCGATATCACATTATTATTTGATGGCTCTAAGTGCACAAAAGGTCAAGGTTTTGGAGTCGTATTTCATACACCATAGGGGGTACCTATCCCCTTGTCATTCAAACTCAATTTCTAATGCAAAAACAATACTGTAGAGTATGAAGACTTAATATTAGATCTTCAATCAGCTTTAGCTATGAGCATTAAGCATATTAGAATATTTTGTGATTCTCAGCTTGTCTTAAAGAAAATAAACAAAGAATACCAATGCAAAGAACCTACCATTAAGCTTTATCATGAAGTAGTAGTGAAGTTGATCTCTAAGTTTGTTGATATAAAATTAGTAGATTTCCATGTTTGACTAATAGATTTTCTGATGCGGTGGCCTCCCTTGGATAATTGATTCCAAGAGACTCCTTTGGAGAGGTACAACCCCTTATCATTTCAATAGTCTCTAAATCTACAGTTACCCGTGTTGAATCAAAATATGAAAATGACGCTTGCCTTATACAATCGAATTCATATGAGCCTTGGTCAAGCCAAATAGTAGCCTTCCTCAAGTTTGTAACACTCCCATCTAATATATCTTGAACTTCCAAGTGCATTTTCGAGAAAAAAATAGCTTATTTCATTCTTTTTGGGGACGTGTTGTACAAACATGGTTATTATGGAGTCCTCCTTCATTATTTTGAGTCTAGTGAGGCACAAAGAGCCATAGCTAAAGCTCATGATGGTACTTGTGGTGGTCATTTTAGTGGAATATCCATTACAAAGCCTATTTTATGCATGGGCTATTATTGGCCCATAATGGAAAGTTATTATTGCACATATGTCAAACATTGCAAAAAGTTCCAAGAATATGCTAATCTAACTCATGTACCATCACAAGCTTTACAACCCATTCAAAGCCTTTGGACCATTTCACAATGGGGCCTAGATATAATTGGCAAAATTTCACATCCTTCCTCAAGATAACATACATTCATCATCACAACCACTGAATACTTCACAAAGTGGGTTGAAGCAATTCCTCTAACCAGCATGATAGGACCTATAATCGTGGAGTTCATACTTTATCATATCATTTGTCATTTTGGTATCCCTTAAAAAATCATTTTAGACAATGGCAAGTCTTTCAAGAACAAGGATGTTCAAGCACTTTGCAAGAAATATAACATTCAACATAGTTTCTTGACTCCTTATTACCCACAAGCAAATGAACAAGTTGAAGCTTCTAGCAAGACCTTAGTTGCTATTCTCAATAAAATTGTCAAATAAAATCATAGATATTGACATATATAAATTCCCTTGGTATTATGGGCTTATCAAAAAAGCATCTGCATGCCTATAGGGGCAACAAACACCATTTTCATTGGTCTATGGAGCCGAAGCAATCATGCCTCTTGAGCTCGAGATCCCTTCCTTGCAAATTTCTTTGTAGGAATTCATAGATTATGGCATTGCTAAACAAACATGTCTTGACCATATCATACTTCTTGATGAGAGGTGAGTCAATACTTTAGAGTATTTACAAGTTTATCAAGACCACCTCAAACATGCCTACAATACCAAAGTTTATATATGTGAATTTGACTTGGAATTTATTATCCAAAATCCATTAAAGGTCAGGTAATAGTCAATCAAATTGCGGAAGCTCCACTACCTAGTGATCACCTTTTGATTATTGAACTCCCAAATGATTCGGTATTTGTTGTCACTGAGCAATAAGAAGATGTCATTATAGAGGAAGATGTTGATATCACATTATTATTTTATGGATCTAAGTGCACGAAAGGTCAAGGTGTTGGAGTCGTATTTCATACACCATAGGGGGTACCTATCGCCTTGTCATTCAAACTCAATTTCTAATGCATGAACAACACTGTAGAGTATGAAGCTTTAATCTTAGATCTTCAATCAGATTTAGCTATGATCATTAAGCATATTATAATATTTGTTTTTCTTAACTTTTCATAAAGCAAATAAACAAAGAATACCAATGCAAAAAACCTACCATTAAGCTTTATCATGAAGTAGCAATGAAGTTTCTCTCTAAGTTTTATTGGTATGAAATTAGAAACTTACCACGTTTGACTAATATATTTGTAGATTCCATAACCTCCCTTGGATCATTGATTCTAAAATACTTCTTTGGAGAGGTACAACCCCTTATCATTTCAATAGTCTCTAAATCTGCAATTACCCACACTGAATCAAAAGATGAAAATGATGCTTGATTTATCTAGTCAAATTCATATGAGCCTTGATCGAGCCAAATAGTAGCCTTCCTCAAGTTTGGAACGCTCCCATATGATATATCTCAAACTACCAAGTGCACAAAAAGTATCTTGTTTCATTATTTTAGGGGATATGGTGTATAAACATGGTTATGATGGAGTTCTCCTTCATTATCTTGAGTCTAGTGAGGCACAAAGAGCCATAGTTGAAGCTCATGATGGTACTTGTGGTGGTCATTTTAGTGGAATAGCCATTGCAAATATTATTTTATGCATGGGTTATTATTGGCCCATAATGGAACGTGATTATTGCACCTATGTCAAATATTGTAAAAAGTGCCAAGAACATGCTAATCTAACTCATGTACCATTACAAGCCTTGCATACCATTCAAATCCTTTGGCATTTTTCACAATGGGACTTAGATCTAATTGGTAAAATTTTACCATCTTCCTCGATACAACATACATTCATCATCACAGCCACTGAATACTTCACAAAGTGGGTTGAAGCAATTCCTCTAACCAACATGATAGGACCTAGAATCGTGGAGTTCATACTTCATCATATCATTTTTCATTTTGGTATCCCTTCAAAAATAATTTTATACAATGGCAAGTCTTTCAAGAACAAGGATTTTCGAGCACTTTGTGACAAATATAAAATTCAACATAGTTTCTTGACTCCTTATTACCCACAAGAAAATGGACAAGTTGAAGCTTCTAACAAGACCTTAGTGGCTATTCTCAAGAAAATTGTAAAAGAAAATCATAAATATTTGCATACACAAATTCCCTTAGTATTATGGGCTTATCGAACAAGCATATGCATGCCTACAGGGGCAACACCATTTTCATTGGTCTATGAAGTTGAAGCAATCATGAATCTTGAGCTCAATATCCCTTTCTTGAAAATTTCTTTGTATGAATTCATAGATGATGATATTTCTAGAAAAACACATCTTTACCAGTTCACACTTCTTGATGAGAGGTGAATCGATACTTTAGAGCATTTACGAGTTTATCAAGACCGCCTCAAATGTGCTTACAACACAAAAGTTCATCTATGTGAATTCCAAGTAGGAGATCTTGTCCTTAAAGAGAACCAACAAAACACCAATGCATTATCGTATCTTCATGATAAATTCATGGCTAATTGGTTAGGTCCATACATTGTTACACAAAGAGTGGGTAATGGTACTTATAGACTTTCTAGTCTATATGGAGAGGAAGAACCTGAACCGCTTAATATTATACACTTGAGAGCATTATATGCATGATTTTATTGTTATATATGTATATATATACATGGTTAATACACAAAAAAATTGCATACATTTCATTCATAACATTGCATTTCATCTGCATTCACATGCTAAAAACAATGCATTCACCCACATTTCATATTGCATTTCACATTTCACAAGAATTGCATGTCATACATTGCATTTACATCCACATTTTCACATTTTATATAGGTATCATTTATTAAGTTCAAGGTCTTAATTGGTCCAACAAAATCATGTTGCTTGAATCAAAGGCACCTTCACAATGTTATCCACACAATTCCACCAAGTGAAATTGCCATTTGCACAAACCACATTTACATAAAATCCCTAGGTTTTTTTAGTCACTCAACCACTCCTAGTTTTTTACTCAACCTCCAAAATACATGACAAGTTCTTTTTAGGACCATTTCACATATACACTAAGAAAATTTTGATTTTTGGGAATTGACTCCAAAACATTCTTGAACCAAACACAACTTCACATCTTAAAAACATATTGTGTCAAAGAGGGACAACGTCATACTTGGTATAAACCTTGAAGCAAAAAAGGTCATCCTTGCTAGTCCCATAATGCAACATATTCCATAAAAATAGTGGTTCTCACCACTATCACAATTCCAAAAATAAAATACTAAGTAGGGAAACTCCCTAACAAAAACTATATATATTTTACATCACACACCACTGATTAATTGGGTTGTAAGGATCATACTACATTTCCAATTAGATGGTTAGGTAGTCATCCCCAAAACTTAAAATATCAAAAAAATAAAAGTCATGGACTATGGAGTTAGCCTCCATCAGAGCTATAGATGCTTGACTAGCAGTGGAGTACACTCATGTGTGGTGACATATATCTTTTAAAAGAGAATTTTGACCACTCATATGGATAAGCTAGCTTATTGGTTTTATCCATAACAGATTCACCTAATTTACTCAATATGGTTTAATGAAATTACTTGCACACACACTGGTTCTTTATTACCTCGAGTTATTACCATACTCTTGATTTGGTAAATAAATTCACTACACACACGTTTGGTACTAGAGGGATTATGCAGTTTTAGTGATTTTGTTTGATGCCACTATAATGTTTGAGTCTCTACAAAATAATCACTCTTCCATATCAACATCCATATCTTCATTCATATCAACATCCATATCTTCTTCCATGTCAACATCCATGTCATTTCATGCACCATTATCTACCACATTCCACCAAGTTTGGTGCCCCTGATTAAACAAAAATGCTATAAAATAACCAAGAAAATATCGAAACTATAAATGATCATTAGCACATTTTACCTTGCATTAATCATCCATAACATATCATATGCATTAAACACTCCACAAAAAACATTCACACAAACACATAACACAAAATTAAAAGACATATATATATATATATATATATATATATATATATATATATATAATGTACAATGAGTACCCAAAATACTACATACAATACAACACGAAGGCTCATATACAAAAAATGCATCTAAGCACTAGCTAATTCCTATGATAGGACCCTTGTGATCTACTAGGAACCCTAGACCTATAACTCTACCTAGACATAGATGGCCTAGTTGAATGCATCATAGAGAAATATGGAGGATCTAGAAACATGATATGATTAGCCATACACAAATCCCCCAAGGATTGCACATATACCTTGCTCACTCGAAGTCACCGCAAGTCCAACCCATATCAATGCTCCTTGCCTAGAAGCTCTACCTAGAGTCTTGTGATCATCTCTTGATCATCTCCACCAGATCATCCTATCACCCACTCCACCTACATCTAAGCTATAGTCACATCCTATGCACTAAGCTCCATCCATAGCTATGCCACAACCTCATCATGAGATTATACCAGATCCTCCTTCTTCGCTCACATCTACTCCATATCATCTTGAAATATTGCCACCTCCGATATCTTCTCCATATCATCCTCCCATTCAATAGCCATATGAGTCTATTGCCCTACACCCCTCAACTTCTTATTGACTGCTAGCTCAGAGATGCCTCGATTGTTTCAGAGTCTCATCAAACTCCTCAACATCGCCCTTACTGTCAACCATCACTTTTGGTACCCATATTGGCTAGGTACCAAACCATACTGCATACTTGGGGATCATCCTCGTATCATCCACATTAGGAACCTGTATCTCCTCACCATCCTCGATCACCTCCCTCCATGGCTCCACACATGGAAGCCCCACCTCATCTGGTACCTCCTATAAAACACCAACTTATCTGGTACTCCTTGTGGTAAACCAAACTGTCACAACACTTGTGAGAACTAAAAGTAATCCACCTTGATTTGCATCCTCCCAACTATATACCTAGGCTACCTTACTTACCACAGCTACTCTCTATATCCATTCCATGTGTTTCCCCATCGAGACCTCCATATCACTTGGGCAGATGTGATTCCTACCCACATATCTTGGTACCAGTAGCTTGAGTGCACTAGATGACTCAGTTGTACCTCCTCCACCACTACCCATATCCTCACATAAGGCTACACACCATCCCACTCCTTACAGGGTAGGCCCTCCAATCATTCCACTCTAAAATACTCCCATCCCCAACACTTAAGAAGAAAGTTGCATCCCAATACCTTCTTCTTTCATTGTTTCACCTCATACAACTCATGATACACCTACGCCAACAAAGTAGGAGCCCATGCATTGCATTGTGGTGTAGTGATAAACTCAATAACCAATCCTAGAAGGTTCCATGGGTATGTACAACCAGTACTATTGGGAACTACTATTTTTTCCAACACGAACATCACCAAATATAGGAAGGGATACAACTCCTTGGCCACATACATGGTCAAGTATGGAATACCCCCACTCTCCACCCTCACCTCCTCCCATCGATATCCAAACATCCTATTTATTTGGGTCTTCTTATCATGGCCTACCTCCACCTTTAGCCCCTCCATTGGCACCTTGAGAATGTGATACACATCCTCAAGGGTAATGGAAACCTCCCTAGTTGGCAGCTAGAAGGTCCCCCTATCCGAATTTTATTTTTCAGCCAAAGCTAAAATATACCCCTCATCTGCCCTCACTACATCCAACTAGGCCATATCCCCCAACCCCACTATCCTTAACACACCCAATTTGCCTTTGATAATAATTTCCTCATCCTAGATTCAAGAGAATAAAATCGATGTCAGGTCTCCAAAATCTATAACTACAACAATCAACACATTTCATTAGTGAAAAAACAAAAACAACAAAATTTTGCACAACACAAAAGAGTATTCAAAAGCATTACCTTGGTAAACCTTGCCTCTACCCCAACCATAGCATTTGGTCCCTCCATCACCATAGCTTCTATGCCAAAATCCCAATACCTCACTTCACTCCTCACTCCACTCCACTCCTCAAACACTTCTCAAACTTGAAAATGTACAAATGAGCTTCATTTTCAATTCTACAGGCTACATATAGAATCTACGGGTGCATTGAAGCACCTTGAGGTGTTTTGAGCAAGTTGGAATGCACATGGGAATTTACAAGCATGCCAAAGTGCACCTGCACATTTTATGGTGCATGCAAGCGCACCAGCGTGTTTGCTGGACTCGAAAACACATCTAGGCATTTGATCATAAATAAAGAAAAGGAAAATTCAATCAAATTGGTAGCATACCTCCTCCAAATTTCACCCACACATAAATTCCATCATAAAACCCAGGTGTTGTAGGTGAGTTGGAGAGGAGAGGGCAATCCTCCAAAGGAGGTCCTAGGTTCAAATCTCCACCCTACCAAAAAGCTGAATTGGGTATCCAAAATCCAATTGATAATGTTGGTGTGGGTAGGGTCGAGTGCGACTCATGGGTGAATTTGACGGTGTAGAACCCCTTGTTCGTGGTCTCTCATACCAAGACAGCCCCACAAGGTGATTTTTGCTTTAAAAAAAATATTCCATCATAAAATCAGGTTTTGTGAAAACATAAATCAGTTTGGACGTATAATTTTTATTTTTGACCACATATTGCAAATTCAACAAGAAAATTATAAAAGCACCCCAAAAGCATGTAAATTTTCACAAAAAAATGATCATAATCATTTTTATCATATACATGTTAGGATATCATCATTTCATATCAGCATTTGCACATTTACCAAGTTCAAAAGATAGTCAAGTGACCCTTGTATCCAGTAGATTATTCTATATACTTGGCAATTGCAGTGATTTACATCCATGCAATTTGGTAATATGAACAACCTACCATAAGGCCATTTGGTCATAATCATCATCACTTATCTCCTTGTTCAAGATCACAATTCATGGGCAAAATATTAGTTATTTTTTCTATGGTTCAATTAATTGCCTCCATTTAATTGTCAATCCAGGGTAGCTCATAGTCTTATGAGCAATCGTGCAAAATTTATACTTATAATTTCTCCTTCATAGATGATTCCCTTAGATTATGTCTTGGGGGTATTTTATATTCATTGAATTTTGTATTTAAACCAATAATTTCATGCTAATTCTAAGAAAATAGGACCAAAAACATTTAAAATCTAAATTACTACCTCGTTGGAAATCACAGAAAATAGGGGAAATAACTGGAAAGCAAATTAATATATTAAAAAAAATACAAAAAATAGGGAATATAGGGAAGAAATTTGTTTTAAGTGGGCCCACACTTTAAGCAGATTCTGCCCATAGCAAAATTATCACTAGATGCTTTAGAATAGTTTTACAGGAAAATACTCAGAGATTTTATTAACAGTTGTAGTAGAAAAAAATTACAAGAAAAGTATGAGGGTCTTCTATAGGGGTGACCTACATATTTATAGGATATATGGCCAATCCTATTACAATTCTCAAGATGAATCAAAAAATGATTTGTTGTTAAAACTATTTTCTTAATTGAAGGAATCAGACAAAATATCATGATATTTCAGCATATTTTGTTTCTAAAATACACCTGATATTTATTTACCTAATTTATAGAAATCATTTATGTATCAGCTAGAATATGGATGAAAAGTCATTTTTGACATTGTCCCATGTTCGGTTTCAATGCTAGAATTCCTTTCATGCTGGTTGTTAAAGTTTTGCTCTGTTCTATTGACCACAGAGCCATGCTGAAGTTTGGCGTTAGTGGAGATCAGGTACCATGTTTGAATAAGTTAAGAAGTAGGTGCCTTGTATGTAGAAGTCAAAAAGCAAGAAAATTCCATCATATAATAGGAAGCAGGTGTCTTTTATCGTACAATGGAAAGAATGTGCTTTCCACTGTACAACAAGAAGTAGGCACCTTATCTCATAACGGGAAGTAGGCATCTAGTGGGAAGCATACATCTAAGGGGAATCAGGTGCCTAACGAGAAACAGACACCTAAAAATTATGTGTCGAATGAAATTCAAGCACTTCAAAGCAATTTGGGTGCCTAACTTTGTATCTCTTCATCGATATTCTGTAGATGCTTTTGTTGTGACTCCTTTACAATGATCCCAAAATTTGGGGACCCACTTGAAATTTGAAAGTTTATTTCAAATCGTTACTTGAGCTCATAATTCCCCATTGTCATTTTTGAAGTATCAAGAATGTTCATACTCCTGTGAATGGTTATATAGCTGAATTCAATGCCAAAATTTACTTAGTAATGCAAATATTTTTGAGTTGTGCTTGCTAGGATCATTTTGTAGTCAAGTGATGGACCACTTTAGTTTATATGTTGTTCTCTTGTTATGTTAATTTTGTCATGGTATTTTGTTAGTTTTGTTTAGTTTGGTAAACATTATCATTTGGTTATAAAGTAATGTGGTTTTATGTTATATAATATGTTGGTAAATTTATTGTTTTGTTATACTTTATTGTTTATGTTAGGTAATGTTCTTTTATGTTGTAATATGTTTTGGTTTTGTAATTGTTTTATCTTATTTTTGTTTTAGTAACTATGTTATGTTATGTCTTTATTTTATTTTATGTTATAGTTTAGGTTTGTTTTAATTTTTTTTTATGTTATGATTATGTTTTATTTTTGTTATGTTATTATTTTTTATTTCTTTATGTTACGTGTGGTAGGTGTTGTTATGCAATTATGTTAAGTTTATATTTTTATATTTTTGTTAGTCTTTTATTTTTGTTATGTAATTATGATAAGTTTCTATCTTTATGTTTTTGTTAGTCTTTTTGTTATGTCTATTATTTTCATTTTATTTAGTAAGTTGTGCATGTTTTTATTATGTTTTAAGGTTAGTTTTATTAGTTTCTTTGTTATTATTTATGTGTTTTATGTTTCGTATTATATGTTTATATGTTATGTTTGTTAAAAGTATTATTGTGGTATTATTATGTTATGTTATTTTATAATATATTTTGATTGTATTTGATTTATGTTAATAACTTTTATTTTATTGTGTTTATAGGTTTCACATGCAATTGTTGTCGAGCGCAGGCTTCAGGATAGTTCAAAGGTGGATTCGAAGATTGTTATTGCCGACATGCTCAAAATCATGAGGGAAACATGTGGTTTTTAGAAGAGGAACATTGGTGGCATGGTATGAAGTAGTGACAACATGCAAGGAGCATATGAGGTTATAGTAGGGGTGGTTTTTGAACATATTAAGTCATGATGTGGATTTAGATGAAGTGCAAAAGACAATTTGCATAACATATCTCTTCCCATAGTTAGCACAGATTAGTAGCAATGCAGGATGGCATGGTGCTTGATAATTTTCATGGCATGGCATAACATAATATTCGATGGTTTTCACAGTGAGGTACTGCATGATATAATTTTATCCAACATATCATGGTGATAGTAATGTAGCACAGGTTGCTATGATGTCATACTGTTATGGGAGAAATCCATGTGCATGATATTATTAATTTTGAGCCATAGCCAAAGGTAGTATTGTAATGAAATTCAAATTCTTCCCCATGGTAGATATACACTAATGTAGTGATGAGCAAAGGTTTAACGGGAAATGTTGAGGGTATTCAAAGTTTGCATATCACTGTAATTCTAAAGAAGCACCATTATCATAGATGTTAGAAATTGTATTCACCATGATGTCGAAGACATTACCACTACATACCTGAAACATAATCACTGTATGTTAGAGAACATAGTCATGCACATCTAGAAAAATCACAGTTACTGGAGGATGTTGCTACCAGGAGATCGAAATATTACAAATGATTGAATTAAGATTTGAAGATTATTGGAATGATATCATGATTATTTATATGATGCTACATTATGCAAACAGAAGATACACAACATTCATTGGATATATCTAAGACACGTTTCGATATAAATTAGATCATAGTAAGGAGAATATGTTAAAATGGAAGATGCCAGTTAATAATTTCAATGGGAACAGTAGGAGGAACAGGTTTTACAAGCGTAAGGGGTGCAGTATTCAAAACAAATAATGTAAATAAAATATCATTAAATTGATGGTGTGATGATAATGAAACTAGAGAATGCATGGTGTTCAAAGTCATTCGACGTGATTAATTTCATTTAGGTTCCAATGTTTTAAGGAGGAAATTGAAGAATTTATATGGTTTTAGGTGGGGTGCGAATGTTATAAAAGAAGCCTCAATATGATATAAAAGAGAATACCTTAATTATATTAAAATAAAGGCCTTAATCCAAAGTTACAAGATATAATATATTATATTATTAATATGAAAGCAAATTAATGTATCTTCATCAAGTATTACAATGCGAAGATTTTATTGATAAAGGGCTTTGGAGAGTTCGTTATAAAACCGACGAAACAGAGTAAAACTAATTGAAGGAATGAATTTCTTAGATTATAAAGAGGAAATTAGAAGCCAAAATAAGGGGTTGGACATTTTTTGTAGAGGAAGAGAAGGAATTGAAAGGAGTAAAAGCTATGTTTTGAAGAAGATACAAAGAAGTCCATATTGTAGAGAAATCAAGCTTATTGTAAGATCAATATTTTATATTAAATATTTTGGATTCAAGTATGTGCACAGTCTGTATTTGAAATTAATAAAATATTTAATATAATTTTTCAATAATTAATATTCCATTGAAGATTGCATCATGTCATTGTTTTGTTGTGTGAATACTGGTGAGCAGTGATTTGGTTTAAGTTTCTTTGATTGGTATTTGTCTGTAGCATTTGTTTGAGATAGAAGATTATTTTCTTATCATAAAACCTTTGATCATTTAGTTTATAATAATTATTTTTATATAACCTAGTTCATTTTTTATAAAATTTTACACTAGGTTATTACTAATTTATTATTTAAATATTAAACTGTTTTAATATTTAAATAAATAAATTTATAAATATAAATGAGTATTCTGATTCCAACTTTGATTTAATAAAGTTGAGAATTGAAATTGATATATTTTATCAGATTTTGGTTGGAATTTATGTTTTAAATAGAGTTTTTATTTAATTAAAGGTTCAAACCTTACATTGGAGGATTATATTTGTAATTAAATATTTTATTTCATAAATATTTAATATACAAATATCATAATAAAACACATTTATGAACTTGATTTTCAAATAATAAAATTCCAATGTTCCACGGGGACGCATCCCCCACCCCGAGGGATGCGTCCCCCCATCCCCCATGTCCCCCAGCATGGGGGATGGCATTGGGGATGTTTTCCCCCATCCCCCTTTTGTGGGACGGCTAGGAAACATCCCCGGGGATGCCTAAGGCCTACGGCCTCCCGTCCCTAGGATGTCCCCTATTTTGGGGCATCCCCGGGGATGGCCAGCCATCCTCGAGGATGGTTGGGTCCCTTTGGGGATGCTCAGGCCGTCCTCGAGGACACCCAAAAGTCCCCCATGTCTATGCATCCTCAACCAAAAGAAAAACTAAAAAAAAATGAAAATTTAATCTATTCTTTAGTACATTGTAAGACATTTGTGTTCTTCAATCTGTTATTTAGTACATTTTTGAAAATGATGACTTTCCATAAATGAAGATTAAAGCAAAATTTACAGTATTCTAAAATTACAATATTCTAAAGCAAGTCCTCAGCAAATATTTTCTATGAAGATTAAAGCAAAAGTTACAGTATTCTAAAATTACAAGTGAGGGATAAAGATTGTTGATATAATATTCGAAGATCACTAAATAACATAAAGAGTAACAAAGAGAGACCATACTCATACTAGTAAAAATTACTTAGAAAGAAAGGAAGTTTCTTAATGTCTATAGATGATCAAATAAGGTATTTGGACTCAAATACTACATTGTGTAACAATAGTCTGGAGAGAGCTGGAAATAGTGTTCCAAAGAAAAACCAAGAATACAAAATTAATAAGCATAAATTTACAAAATCCCTTTAGACAAGGTTAATCAAAATATTTTGAGAAGAAAGCTGACAAGGAAAAAAATAGTTAAATTATAGGATGTTAAAAAGTGAAACAAGTAAGTTTTACAGGACTCAGAACAACGTGCCTCTTAACTGCATTTTTTAAAATATTTTTAGATCATGGCTTTGCATGTCTTAATTCAGGTTTGTAATTCAAAAAATCATGTAAGGTAAAAACATGATGAAGTTGTTGGCTAGTAAAAGTGGCATGATAACTCTTATTGGAATGGCACTTTATTTGGTGGATAAAAGACCCTGGTCCAAAATGTTTCTATTGCTGATTTATCTAATGTTCAAGAATGAAGATTTTGTAAAACATATAGCATCCAATTAGATTCATGTTCACTATTTTGATTTTATGTGTGTTCCTTTGTTTCTATGAAGATTTGTTGCAAAGTAGCCTACGTTTTTTGCTTTGCATACACTTCCATTGAGAAAATATAGATGAGGAATGCTTCGCATCAACTTGTATTACTCTTACAAAGAGACAAATCCCATTGAGTTTAGGATCCTCGAGAATGGCCTGTTGGTGGCACTATGGATGCGAGGGCAGAGCTGGCCCGTATTCTCGCTAGCCGTCCCTGCTCTTCTCTACCTGGGGATGATGTGCTAGCATGGGGAAGAGATAATAGAGGGATATTTTCGGTTGCTGCTGGTTATTGTGTTTTGGATCGGCAGCGGTTTGGTGAGGAGGAGGTTCCATGGTGGAAGCAAGTTTGGAATGAGTTTATTTGGTCAAAGTGTAGTTTTTATGGGTGGCAGGCTACTCATAATCGTTGTCTCACTTGGGATAATTTTCAAAAGCGTGGGTTTGTTGGCCCCTCTTTATGCTATAACTGTGGGAAGGCTAAAGAATCTGTTGGGCATTTACTTCTCCAATGTGACTTTTCTCGACAAGTCTGGCATTATTGGTGGGGAGTATGGAATCACCCTTGTTCGCATGCTTCATCAATAGTTGATTTTTGGAGGAGTATGGGGCGGCCTCCTGCAGCGGCTTTCTTTTTACAAGTTGGATGGAGTATTGGTCCTTCATGCATTTTTTGGCAAATTTGGCTTGAACGGAATCGTCGAATTTTCCAAGGTAAGGAGTTAACTACTTCCCAGGTCTGGAAAAGGATTTTGCGAATGATCCAGGAAACTGTGTCTGCAAAATGTCAGATTATTTCTCCCGTGGACCATGCAAAACGTCAGATCATGGAAATATTAGGCTTGATGGTTAATGGTCCTGGTCCTAATGTCTCTTGCAGACGGATGGGTCAGAATAATCGGGTGCGGAGGGCTGGAAAATGGAATCTGCCTCCTCCGAGAGTGCTGAAAATTAATACGGATGGATCTTCCCGGGGTAATCCGGGTAATGCTGGTATTGGTGGTGTGGGGCGGGATAGTAGTGGTACTATCCATTTTTTTTTCTCTTGCTTTAAGGGACATCATTCTAATAACTTCATGGAAGCACTCGCAATTTTATATGCTTTGGATCAATGGTATGCTTTGGGTTGGCGTCAGATTGTTTGTGAATCTGATTCTCAGATTGTTATAAATTTGTTAAATTATGGAGATAGTCTTCATGGTTGTTGGCGGTTGAGTTGGGTTGCTCGGAAAATTCTTAATATCTCTCGCTCACTTGGACTTCATTTCTTTTGTGCATATTCCTCGGGAGTGGAATAGGGTAGCAGATTTGTTAGCTAAATGGGCTTCTAAGTTTCAAGATGGTTGGGATGTTCAAAATTGGTCTCAACTTTCTTCTGATTGCTCTCAATCTCTCTCTTCTTTATTGAGAGCTGATATGTCTGAATAGCTTCTGCTTTTTCTTTGTATCATGAATGTTTTGCTGAGTTAATAAATTTTTACCCTCTTTTACAAAAAAAAAAATAGTAACTACTTTGGTTAACTATTAGAGATTGGCATATTGCACTTGATATCTTTGGCTGAACCTTCAAGTTATATTTGTTGAAACAATTAAATGGCTACACTTAGTAACTAATATCAATTTGAATATCCTAATATTATTTTTGTTGTGTGTAGAATTCTGAATGTGTAGATAATTCTAAATTTAAAAAAAAAAAATATTTCATAGTATTATACTAGTCGTCCCCGAGCCATCCCCTAAAATCACCCTTTCGCCCCCTCTGTCCCTCTAAACCCGTCCCCCCGTACCCCCATACCCAGGCTCATGGAACCTTGTAAAATTCACAGTTCATAGATAAGAATTACATTAAACCCTATGAGTTATGATTATTAAGGTTTGAAAACCTTACAATTTGGGGTTAAACATTATTACTTTTATTCATTTTCAAATATTTAAATTTTGATTTTATATTTGGGATGAATAAAGTATTTTCATTTATTAAACCTTGGATTTTTTAAAAGGTGAATATTTATAATCAAGGTTTATATTCTATTTTGAAGTTCATATACTTTTATTAAAGTATTTGAAATTTCACATTAGTTTAAATGCTAAATTGAACATTTGATTTAAATTATTTTAAGCATTTAAATAAAATATGGTTATGAGATGATAAAATGAATTTGCACAGTATATCCAAATTATAAAATTTATTATTTTTTTAGAGAAATAATGAGTAAAAGCACTTAAAGCATGATGAATTCCAAATTGATTACCTAATTCCCAAGCCCCTTGTTAACAGTACTTGCAAGCCATTGAGACTATTCAAGAACTTATTTACGCACATATGTATGACACATTAAAACATTAAGTGAGAACCTTGGAGAAGTTAGTTTCTTTGCAAGAGAGGAAATTGAATCCTAGTTGTCAAGTGGTTTTTGTAACCTGACAAAATCACACCTCAACAAATTGGCGCTAGAAGGAGGGCCCGAAAATGAAAAATAGGTAGTTTGATTTTAGTTTATCATTAGCACGTTTTCAATCATTCATACATTCATTCTTGAAGTTTCATGTTTAAATACATACTTGAATATTGCAATTACATTGTTACATTAAGATCATATTTCAAGTATTGTATATTTCAAAAAGTGGTTAGATTTCATTAAACTAGAGTCTAAATAAATTATCACGAGGTCAAAGTCTATTGGATCTACGATTTTTCAAAGTTTTTCACCAACAAAGAAACACAGAAGAAGTAAAATGTAAACTATAATTCTTCCTAGTACTTCTAATGTAAGTTCACATTTGTTTGTAAATCCATCACTTGTCAATCTGGTTGCACCTGCTGCACCAAATATAGCGTGGATGGTAAACCAACGAAATCCACTAAATATAGCTGGTGATGTACATGATATCCAAAATAATGTGGAAAAGTATTTACCAAAATATAAACATGATGGTTCTCATTTGGCAAAAGAGCATATACAAGCATATACTGACGCAATGTCTAGATTGCATATTGAGCACGAAGATGTGGCATGTAGGTTGTTTCATATAACTTTGGATGAGATAACATATGATTGGTATGTTTGCTTTCCTTTTAATTCCATTAATTCATGGGATATGTTGAAAAATGCTTTCATTACTCAATTCATGTTTGCTATTGATCCAACAAGTGTTTATTTGCAATTTGCTGCTACTTGTAGAGAACCTAGTGAACCATTGCATATGTTTAATACTAGGTTTTATAAGATGTATTTAAGACTGACTATGCCTTATAATATTGTAGAAGATGCAGCAATCCAAATATATTTTGGTGCTTTGGATCCATTAACGACAATGTTCATCAAGAGAACGGGGCAAATAACTACACTTATAGGAGCTTACACTGAAGCGCTCACGGTTGAACAATAGATGATGCAATCAAGTTGTGGATTAGGGCAACTACCATCTATTGGTTATCCTGGTATGCAAAATCAAATTCCAATGATAAATCATGCTTTAAATAATCAAATGCCAATTTTGAGTTCAATTCCAAAAATTCCAAATCAAATGGCATATGCTCAGTCAAGTAATCCTTTAGTTTTAGAAAGTCATTATGTTGCACACAAAATAATGAATAATAATGTACCTAATTTGAATAGTTTTGGGAATGTAGCAGCAATGCAAAATGTGAATCCTTTTCAGAATTTTCAAACACCACAAAATAATCCAATGCTTGCTCAAAATCAAAATCAAGGTAATCTAATGTATGCAAATTCATGGTTAAATAAAAATATTTTGCCTAATCAAAATATTCAACTTTTTTTTTTCTAATCAAAGTGTTCCAAATGTTATGCTCAATAGAAAAATTCCAAGTTGGATGAACTCGAGTGTTCAAGATATTTTATCTAACCAAAATGTGCCAAACATTATTCCAAATCAAAATAAAGGTAATCCTTCTAATGTTTTTAATGAGTCTAATCAATTAGCAAATCTGACAAGGATATACCAAAAGTTAAGTAGTGATTTTATTCAAATGCAAAAAAAAAACACTCAAAATTCATAATCAAATCAAAATTTTACTATGCTAAGACCAAAAAAATTCAATACAAAACCAAATAATGGGGGAGTTCCAACTTCTATTGCTAACAATAGTGGTGCTTCTAATAAAATAGCAATTTTCAATGTATTTGAAGTGGTATTGGATAATTGGTGCAGGTTACATCGTACTGGTGAACATAATAAATTTTATTGTAATGAATTTAGTTGTATTACAAATTACATTCAGTAGGGATTAGATAAAATGGAATGGGTTCCAAATGATGATGTTGATGAAAATATTAAGGGAAAAAGTTTTGCTTATTGTCTTGATATTTTTGGTTCAAGTGATGATGATGAAGAAGAAGAAGAAGAGGATGAAGGTATTGATGAAATCCATACACTAGAACAATATAGAAATGGGAATCATAGTTATAACTTTAGAAGTAAAAGTAAGTCTTTCAAAACTACTTCTACTCCTCCTAACAATGTTGTTATTCCTCCTGATGTTAATACAAATAATAATTTGGTTCCTCCATCTTATCTCGATACACCTAAAATGGCATATAAGGTACAAGATAACAAAGAGATTACTTATAACATCATTGAAGATCTTAATAGAAATAAGGTCAACATCAATCTATTTGAAGTTGCATAGTTACCTAATCAACAAAAGTTATTAATGGAGGCTTTTGATAATCAAAATACCAAAGAAATTGGGAAAATCACTGAAATACAATATACTACACGAAAAGAAAAAGAGGATGCTCCTCCTTTTCTATTAACTATTAAAATTATCGGTAGGAATTTGCATAATTACATGATGGATTCAGGACCCTCAGGTAATGTGATGCCTTTCGTAGTTCGTCAAAATTTATATTTTAAACCGACATCTTCAAATAAAATTATTGTGCAGCTGGATAAAATAGAAGTAAAAGTTATAGGCATGCTTAAGAATGTACACATATAGTTGTTATCAGAACCTAGAATACAAATTTATATAGATATTTACATTGTTGATATTCTTGATAAGTGTGGTTTGCTATTGAGTAGGGAATGGAGCAGACCTAAACGGATACTTCTCCACATATTTTTTGCATTTATGGTTGCCTTGGAAAGGCATAACTAATCAGATTTGTGTTGAAAGGGAGATTAGGTTAAATAATATGATCACATATTATGATAAATAGTTTAATGAAATTCTTTTTAATGATATTGAACTAGGCATATATGCATTGGATGTCGATTCGATAACAGAATCTTTGGAGTCACCAAAAATAGTTGCGGATGATTTTGAAGAAGATTTTCTTGAATAGCTTGACAATTATGAGGAAGATGCAATATAATTTCATCCCATGAGTTTAGATGATCCTTTTTATTATTTTAAAAAACATGAAAAATCATTATTTGTTCATAATCCTATTTATGAGATTTCTATTGCATTTGATGTGTAGGTTATTGAAAATTCTACCTCGGATGATGTTGAAATTCTTACACAATCAAAAAATGATTTGTCAATTGCAAAAGTAGATAAGGTGGTTGATGAAGTATCACAAGATGACAATTATGGAGCTCATGAAGAAAATAAAAAAATTGAAACTATTCATCAAATTTTGGTAAATTCTACTCATGGTGTCTTGATCATGGATGACAAGGTAGAATCTATACTTTTGTTATTGATGGTAGTTCCAGGTAATAAGTTGTATGATGTTATTTTGAGAATTTATGTTGTTGAAAATGACATAGCAAGTTTTTTTGATAAGGAATTGAATATTTTTTTTTTGGTAAGTAAGAGAATATTATAATTAACACCGGGTTTTAACTGGTTGACCCAAAACCATTTTACAAAATAGGGTCCACTGACCAACTGGACAAAGGGCAAGACCTAAAAGTTTAAACTGACAACAAAAATGGCCAAGACCTACTCTTCCATTAGAATACAACCAAACTAAACTATGGAAGCCTAATATTATGGCCATCGAGAAAAGAAAGACGCAAAAAAGAACTAACAAAGACAAAAACTAATCATGCAAGCACCATGAAGAGTAGCTTGTGCCCATATAAAAATAATAGAATATGGTAAAAAAAAACATCCCATAGAATGGACAGCCAAGAGGCCAAGCGGTCTTCCTTGTAGTCCTCATCTAACTTCTTATCATCGTTCTTGCCATCATCTTTAGATTTTGCCTTCGACTCCTTGTGCCCCTGGAACTGCTGGCTATAAAACAGAAGATTTAGGGAATCACACAAATCAACAGCTGCACTGATGAGGCCAGACAGACTCTTCAACTAGTTGATACTGTTGGAGGCTGATGAAATTGTCATCTTCTCCAAGACTATTATGGTGGGGTCTGGTGCCTCATTGTCAGGGATCTCCAACACTTTGTTATTTCTTGCTAGGGCATTTTTGCGACATCGAATCCAAACACACCTTGGGAAATACTTGATGCCAAAGCGGATGTTTCCCATGCATGAATTTGTAGATAAAAAACCTATATCAGTGCCCCACCAGCTGCAAAAAACACTAGTCACATGAACAAAAAAAACAAATATGACAAAATCCATTATAAGGTTCAAATTTTTTTTTTTTTAAAATGCCCCCATTTTCTGTCATTGATCCACTTTGAGCCTTCCAATCTAAAGTTTTTCATTATCTATCACCATTGAGACTGCATGAGGAAGATTTTTAGTCCACGTGATCAAATTTGCTGCTACAATGCCTTCATTTGCCGACCTATCGACTATCATGTTTGCTTCCTGGAAGGTATGCAAAATTATGGCCTCAGGTCGGTCATGAATTAGAGCCCTTGCTTCATGGATGTAGTCATCAAATCTCCAAGGAGCTCTCTTAGTTTTCTTTAGAAGATTTATAATAATAAGAGAATCACCTTCCACCAACAGTTTCCCTGGATAATTCTCTGCCACCTTGAGGCTCCTCCAAACTGCCCTTGCTTCGACCACATTGTTAGTTTGAGCTCCAAGATGTTCAGAAAAAGCTACAAGCACCTCACCCTTGTGGTATCTAAGTAAGCCACCAGCCTCGACTTCACCGGGGTTGCCCCTAGATGCCCCATCAAAATTTAACTTAATCCACCCTAGGGGGGGTGGGGTCCATGTGATCATGGTTCTAGGACAGACTTGAGGATGATTGAGGCCATCAATGAGAGGTAAGTTTAATGATTGGCCTAATGAAGCTTCAAAAGGATTTGGAGGTCTAGATGCTGCAGGCACTAAACAAGCATTCTCATTAGCATATGCTAAAATTTTTGACAAGACAGAGGATGACTGAGAAACCTTATCCAAGAAGGCCCGACGATTCCTTTCCAACCATATCTGCCACAAGTAGTGATGAAGGCAGATCTTCCACATATACCTAAGATGCCTATTCAAAAAGGGGGAAGGCCACTGGACAAATAAGTCAAAAATGGATTGAGGATGGACCCAATAAATATGAAACACTTGTAACAGACCTAACAAGATTGAGACAGAAAAATTACAATACGAAAACAAATGATCAATAGACTCCCACTCGGACATACAAAGATAACACCTATTAACAACAATCACACCTCTTTTTATTAAGTTATCCATGGTGAGGATCTTATTTTGGATGGCCACCATGCAAAAAACCCAACCTTCGGAACAATGCTTTTGGGCCAAACTTCCAAGTGAGGGAAAGTAGGTTCATCATTATCAATAAGCATCAGATAAGCAGTCTTGATAGAAAATTCCCCATTGTCTGAAGCTTCCCAGATAAGCTGGTCCTCAAGAATGCCAGAAGGGAGTAAAGACTATTTTAATTCATTCTCCAGTATTATTGATGCCCCTGGTAGATCATTATTCATTATTGGCTTCCATACCCTTCTATTGTTTGACAAAGTAATAAAATCTGCAACTTTGGTACCAAAAACTTCAATTGTCCAAGCTCTAAGGGTTGAAATGATGGGGTCTGCAGAGAGGGGATAGTCCTTTAACCATTTGTGGTCCCAAAAATCAATGTTTCTTCCATTTCCTAGTTTCCAACGTAGCCCTTTGCTTAGCAAGTTTTTAGTTTGAAGGATTGATTTCCAAAAAATTGATCCCCTGGGAGGAAAGGAATAACTTAAGAATTCAATTTCTTGCAAATACTTTCTTCTGATTATAGTAATCCATTCTGCATTTGCATTTGTCAAAAGACGCCATGCTTGTTTGGCCGGGAGGGCCATGTTTAAATGTTGTATTCTCCTTAGCCCAATACCTCCAAACTCCCTTGGTTTGCAAACCCTATCCCAGGACACCAAGTGAAAGCGCTGCTTAGATTCAGAACCGATCCATAGGAACCTCTTCTGGATCTATTCAATTTTAGTGTAGACACTTGTAGGAGCTTTAAAAACAGAGAGAAAGTAGACAGGGATGCTTTGAATGGAAAACTTGGTGAGAACTACCTTGCCAGCTTGAGATAACAAATTCCCTTTCCATCTAGCCAGCTTCCTCTGAATTCTTTCAATTACATTAGTCCACATGGAATCAGTAGCTCTTCCTGTAAATAAAGGAAGGCCTAGGTATGTGGATGGAAGAGTAGACACTGAGCATCCAAGAATCCTAGCAATCTTAATCTGCCTCTGAATGGGAGTGTTAAAGAAATAAATTTTACTCTTTGAAAAATTTACCTTTTGCCCCGCAGCATCCTCATATAGCTCTAGAATATGTTTTATGACCTTAGCCTCAAAAATTGATGCAAGAGTTAACAACAAAGTATCATCCACAAACCTGTTCATGTGTAATCGCTCGTGTTTGTGATGATGCTTTAATTCTCGAAATAAGACCAATATTACAGGCAGCTTTGATTGTCCTCCCAAGGGCTTCGACCACAATGATAAACAACATGGGAGAGATAGGGTCACCTTGCCTTAGGCCCCTTTTACTTTGAAAGTATCCAAGCAGGAGCACCATTAACAAGGACTCGAAAAACAAGGTTTCATAAAACATCCTTCCAAAAGCTTGATCCATTCATGATGAAAACCAAATTTCTGAAGAATGGCAGAGACAAAACTCCAGTTTATGCGGTCATAAGCCTTGTTCATATCCGACTTGAGAGCAAAAGCAGGTTTTTTAGTCTGGACTACCGAATGGAGGGCTTCATGAACTGTTATGACCCCATCAAGGATGGACCTTCCAGGGACTGAACTGCCTTGAAAAACATCAATAAACATAGGAAGGATCTTCCTCATTCTATTTGCAATTGCCTTGGTCAAAATTTTATAAACAACATTACAAAGGCTAATAGGTCTAAAATCCATCATAGATCTAGGAGTAGGAATATTTGGGATTAAAGCAATAAAAGTGGAGTTAAAACTTCTCGGAATATGCTTTGTGGACTGAAATTCCTTGATAGTAGCACATACATCAAAACCTACAATATCCCAAAAAGCCTAAAAAAAACGAGGTGAAAACCCGTCTGGACCTGGAGCTTTATCAGGGTTCATTGAGAAGAGGGCCTCTTTGATTTCTTCATCCGTGAAAGGCTTAATTAACTCCCCATTCAAGTCATCAAAAATTAAATGAGGAATATGGTAAAGCATTGATTCTGAAGCTAAGGCGGAACTGAAATGTTCTTCTCCTAAAAGATTCTGAAAATAGGAAACTGCTTCATTTCTGATTTCATTAGGACTAGAAAAGAGTGATCCATCATCTCTAACAAGTTCTTTAATTCTATTGTGGCTTCTGTTCACTCCTAAAGTCTTGACAGTAAATACAATGAAGGAAAAGCATTTGATTATGAAATTATTTCAAATAAGTTCTTACTTGCAAAATTTCATGTTTGAAACAACTAGTCTAATTCTAAATCAGGAATTGGCTTATGATGTTTATATTATAAGGATTAGACAAGAATGAATTTTGAATCTATCATTGTTTTTTTTATCTGCTAATTTGGAATTTCTCTATGAGTTTGCTTATGGAATCAAAATGAGATTTTTTGTTTGGTTTGTTCCATTGTGGTTGGATTTACATGAAATTCAATATACATATCATAAGAGGGATTGTTTGTTTTGTGATGATAATATTTGGGATCCAGGGAGAAATTAGTCTTATTTGTATATTATTGTATATATTTGTCTCATCACATTGTGTTGTTGATGTTGTTTATGTTTGATGTTGTTGATATTATGTTGTTTTGTTGTTGAAAGTTTATCAATTTTTTGGTGTGTTTTGTTGAGTACAACAATAATTGGTTTTACTAGATTTTGGGATTTTTCATGATTTTAATGTTTGATTGTAGTTAATAAAGTTTTAAAAGGTTTTTGAAAATATTAAGGTATTTTTAACCGATATACTGGTCGTTTGATGGTTTTGTTTGGTTTTTGATCATGGGCCATATAGGATGAAATTACCTATTTTGAAAACCTGTGAAACCTAGAGAAAAATAAAATTAAGTTGTTAGCTTATATATTCGTGAATGTGAAATAAGATAAGGAAATTTGAAATATCATATTCGTATTGCAAAAGCTTCACGAGTATTACAAACACATTAAGAAATATCTTTTGAAATTTTGGATGTATGAAGTTGTCAATTTTACAAATTAGGGTGAAAATGTTATATACTCTTTCAGCCTTACCTAATCTCTAACCCAAGTGATAGGTGGATTTGTTGTAAAGTACCGTATTACTAGATATAATAAAAATATGAGAGATAAAAAATGGGAGAGAAAAAAATGATATAAAAAAATGATTAATATAGCTGAAAATAAGTTAAATTTATCACCAAGAATTAAATAATCTTCACCGGAGCTATAGACGCTCAGCTGACAATGAAGCTATATCTAAAATATAGGAAATACAAATATCCAAATTCATCTAATACTTGGGAGTTTCAGATAATCTCTACCGAAGTTACAAACACTCAGTTGATAGTAGAGCAATACCTAAAGAGAATAAGGTGAAGGTATTTTCTTAAATAGAAACTATTTATAGCCTGAAATATGAAATTGATAGTTGAATACTGAATGGGTTTCAAAATATATAGAATGAATCACTTTGCACACACCGAGTTGATGTTGATGATTCTAATCGTTTATGTCGAATTGGTCTATTCTCATTCTCTGCATATAATTAATGCTTATAATTCTAATATTTGGGCTTGTGTTGTTTTTAGGATTTTATTTTTTTAGTCCAAAATATCCAAGGACATTTACCAACAGAGGCGCCATTTTTTGTGACTCCTTTACAATGACCCCAAACCCATATATATTCAATTATTTATGAATTGAGAGCTCATAATTTCCTGTTGTCTTTTTTGAAGTATCAAGAATGTTCATACTCCTGTGAATGGTTATGTAGCTGAATTCAATGCCAAAATTCACTTAGTAATGCAAATATTTTTGAGTTGTGCTTGTAAGGATCATTTTGTAGTCAAGTGATGGACCCCTTTAGTTTATATGTTGTTCTCTTGTTATGTTAATTTTGTCATGGTATTTTGTTAGTTTTGTTTAGTTTGGTAAACATTGTCATTTGGTTATAAAGTAATGTGGTTTTATGTTATATAATATGTTGGTAAATTTGTTGTTTTGTTATACTTTATTTTTTATGTTAGGTAATGTTATTTTATGTTGTAATATATTTTGGTTTTGTAATTGTTTTATCTTATTTTTGTTTTAGTAACTATGTTATGTTATGTCTTTATTTTATTTTATGTTGTAATATGTTTGTTTTGTTTTAGTAACTATGTTATGTTATGTCTTTATTTTATTTTATGTTATAGTTTAGGTTTGTTTTAAATTTTGTTTATGTTATGATTATGTTTTATTTTTGTTATGTTCTATTTTTTTTATTTCTTTATGTTACGTGTGGTAGGTGTTGTTATGCAATTATGTTAAGTTTCTATTTTTTATGTTTTTGTTAGTATTTTGTTTTTATTATGTAATTATGTTAAGTTTCTATCTTTATGTTTTGTTATTATTTTTGTTATGTCTATTATTTTCATTTTATTTAATAAGTTGTGTATGTTTTTATAATTTTTAAGGTTAGTTTTATTAGTTTCATTGTTATTATTTATGTGTTTTATGTCTCGTATTATATGTTTATATATTATGTTTGTTAAAAGTATTATTGTGGTATTGTTATGTTATGTTATTTTATAATATATTTTTATTGTATTTGATTTATGTTAATAACTTTTATTTTATTGTGTTGTTAGGTTTCGCATGCAATTGCTATCGAGAATAGGCTTCAGGATAGTTCAAAGGTGGATTCAAAGATTGTTATTACCGACATGCTCAAAATCATGAGGGAAACATGTGTTTTTTAGAAGAGGAACACTGGCGGCATGGTATGAAGCAACGGTGACATGCAAGGAGTATATGAGGTTATAGTAGTGGTGGTTTTTGAACAGATTAAGTCATGATGTGGATTCAGATGAAGTGCAAAAGACAATTTGCATACTATATCTCTTCCCATAGTTAGCACAAATTGGTAGCAATGCAGTATGGTATGGTGCTCGATAATTTTCATGGCATGGCATAACATAATATTTGACATTTTTTGTTGTGAGGTGCTGCACGATATGATTTTATCTAGCATATCATGGTGATAGTAACACAACATAGGTTGTTGTGATGTCATATTGTTATGGGAGAAAGCCATGTGCATGATATTATTAATTCTGAGCCATGCCTAGAGGTAGTATTGTAATGGAATTCAAATCCTTCCCCATGGTAGAGATACACTAACATAGTTATGAGCGAAGGTTTAATGGGAAATGTTGAGGGTATTTGAAGTTTGTAGATCACTATAATGTTGAAGAAGTGCCATTATCATAGATGTTAGAAATCGTATTCATAAGGATGTTAGAGACATAAGCACTGCACACTTGAAACATAATCATTGTATATTAGAGAACACAATCATACACATCTAGAAAAATCATAGTCATTGGAGGACATTGCCACCAGGAGATCAAAAGCTTACAACTGATTGAATTAAGGTTTGAAGATTATTGGAATGATATCATGATTATTTATATGATGCTACAGGTGGATGCAAACAAAAGATACACAACATTCATTAAATACATATAAGACATGTTTCTACAGAAGTTAGATCACAGTAGCGAGAATATGTTAAAATGAAAGACATCAGTTAATGTTTTCAATGGGAACAACAGGAGGAATAGGTTTTATATGTAAGCACAGGTGGGTGTAGCATTCAAAATAGATAATGTAAACAAAGTGTCATAAAATTTATGGTGTGATGATAATGAAATCAGAGAATGCACAGTGTTCAAATTCATTCAATGTGATTAATTTAATTCAGGCTCCAATGTCTTAAGGAGGAAATTGAAGAATTTATATGGTTTTAGGTGGGCTGCGAACGCTATATAAAAAATCCTCAATATAATATAAAAGAGAATAATTATAATAAAATAAATGCCTTAATCCAAATTCACAAGATATAATATCTTATATTATTAATATGAAAGTAAATTAATGTATCTTCAAGGTGTATTACAATGCAAAGATTTTATTGATAAAAGGCTTTGGAGAGTTTGTTGTAAAACCAATGAAACAGAGTAAAAAAAATTGAAGGAACGAATTTCTAAGATTATAAAAAGGAAATTAGAATCCAAACGGAGGGGTCAGACATTTTTTGTAGAGGAAGAGAAGAAAGGAATTGAAAGGAGCCAAAGCTATGTTTTGAAGAAGATACAGAGAAGTCCATATTGCAGAGAAATCAAGCTTATTGTAAGATCAATATTTTATATTAAATATTTTGGATTCAAGTATGTGCACAGTCTGTATTTGAAATTAATAAATTATTTAATATATTTTTTCAATAATTAATATTTCATTGAAGATTGCATCATGTCATTGTTTTATTGAGTGAATACTAGTGAGCAGTGATTTGGTTTAAGTTTCTGTGATTGGTATTTTTATGTAGCATTTGTCTGAGATAGAAGATTATTTTCTTATCATAAAACTTTTGATCATTTATTTTATATTAATTATTTTTATATAACCTAGTTCATTTTTTATAAAATTTTACACTAGGTTATTACTAATTTATTATTTAAATATTAAACTATTTTAATATTTAAATAAATAAATTTATAAAGATAAATGAGTATTCTGATTCCAACGATGATTTAATAAAGTTAAGAATTGGAATTGATATATTTTATCATATTTTGGTTGGACTTTATGTTTTAAATAGATTTTTTATTTAATTAAATGTTCAAACCTTACATTGGAGGATTATATTTGTAATTAAATATTTTATTTCATAAATATTTAATATACAAATATCATAAGAAAACACATTTATGAACTTGATTTTCAAATCATAAAATTCACAGTTCATAGATAAGCATTACATTAAACCCTATGAGTTATGATTATTAAGGTTTGAAAACCTTATAATTTGGGGTTAAACATTATTACTTTTATTCATTTTAAAATATTTAAATTTTGATTTTATATATATATTTTTTTTGGTAAGTAAGAGAATATTATAATTAACACCGGGTTTTAACTGGTTGACCCAAAACCATTTTACAAAATAGGGTCCACTGACCAACTGGACAAAGGCCAAGCCCTAAAAGTTTAATCCGACAACAACAAGGGCCAAGCCCTACTCTTCCATCGGAATACAACCAAACTAAACTATGGAAGCCTAATATTATGGCCATCAGAAAAGAAAGACGCAAAATAGAACTAACAAATACAAAAACTAATCATGCAAGCACCATGCAGAGTAGCTTGTGCCCATATAAAATAATAGAATATGGTCAAAAAAAACATCCCATAGAATGGACAGCCAAGAGGCCAAGCAGTCTTCCTTGTAGTCCTCATCTAACTTCTTATCATCCTCCTTGCCATCATCTTTAGATTTTGCCTTCGAATCCTTGTTCCCCTGGAACTGCTGGCTATAAAACAGAAGATTTAGAGAATCACACAAATCAACAGCTGCACTGATGAGGCCAGACAGAATCTTCAACTGGTTGATACTGTTGGAGGCTAATGAAATTGTCATCTTCTCCAAGACTATTATGGTGGGGTCTGGTACCTCATTGTCAGGGATCTCCAACACTTTGCTATTTCTTGCTAGGGCATTTTTGCGACATCGAATCCAAACACACCTTGGGAAATACTTGAGGCCAAAGAAGATGTTTCCCATGCATGAATTTGTAGATAAAAAACCTATATCAGTGCCCCACCAGCTGCAAAATACACTAGTCACATGAACAAAAAAAACAAATATTTTATATTTGGGATGAATAAAGTATTTTCATTTATTAAACCTTGGATTTTTTAAAAGGTGAATATTTATAATCAAGGTTTATATTCTATTTTGAAGTTCATATACTTTTATTAAAGTATTTGAAATTTCACATTAGTTTAAATGCTAAATTGAACATTTGATTTAAATTATTTTAAGCATTTAAATAAAATATGGTTATGAGATGATAAAATGAATTTGCACAGTATATCAAAATTATAAAGCAAATTTATTATTTGTTTAGAGAAAGAATGAGTAAAAGCACTTAAAGCATGATGAATTCCAAATTTATTACCTAATTCCTAGGCCCCTTGTTAATAGTACTTGCAAGTCATTGATATTATTCAAGCACTTATTTACGCACATATGTATGATACATTAAAACATTAAGTGAGAACCTTTGAGAAGTTAGTTTATTTGCAAGAGAGGAAATTGAATCCTAATTGTCGAGTGGTTTTTGTAACCTGACAAAATCACATCTCAACAGTTTTTCCTTCATTAAATTGCAAGTTCCAGGTTCGAGTGGGACCTTGACGAAAATATTCCAAAATGCAACAATTTCCACTAAATATACATAAGTTACACTTAAAGATAAATATTAGAGAACATGCAAAATAAACTGTTAATTATATATATAATTTATATAAAAAATTTATATCATATGCCACACATTATGGGGAAAAGAGTGAAAAAATAAGGAATTCTATGGCTCATCATCCCCCAATGCTTAAATGGTGGCATGTACCTATTCCACTTTGAAGTGGTAATTACCAGTTCTATTTACGACATCCTCGTAAGCCCTATTGGTTTGTGTCCTCTTCTTGTTAGAGGCCTTGGCTTTTTCTTTGTCTTAGATATTTCACCCCTTTGGTACCTTGGGAGCAGCTGTATCCTAACCCTACTACTTTTGGAATTTTCTACACCTAACTTGTTCACTTGGCCCTACTATCTTCTTGGGTGGTTATTTTATCTAGGCCACCTTGCCTTTATCAATGTTCTAATAATAACCAGAGAAACTGGTGGCATCCTCCTAAAATGCAGGCTCAACCATTTTCCAGTACTCGTGATGAAGTGGTAACATTTCACCCATAGGCACTGATTATTTATCTCCAAATGGGATGCTAAATTCCTTAGCAACATTGGTTGTGGGTAAATCTACCCCTATTGGGACAAACTCAGGTTTAACATTGACCTCTAGCTTTGCCACTAGGGGAGTGTTGCTGCTTGATGCTAGATATTAAGGTTACACAGGGCCTAGAAATTCCATCCTTTTAAAATATACCTGCATCCTTGAAGGATTTCCATCCTCTGATCCATACAAGTACTAGAATTGCTCAGGTTAGACAACTAGAATTTTCTTGTGAGGCCTACTAGATTGATCACTGACCTATTTTTTTAATTATTTGTAGGACCTATTGGAAGCCTTCTTCCATTTCTTCTTGTCTACTGTCATGTCCTTGAGCTTTTCAAATTTTTGTTTTTGAGAAGCAAACAAGTTTTTTGCTACCTTCCATTCCTCATCAAAATCTAACTTTGATTCTTTATCAGATTCGATGCCTAGTGACTTCAACTCAACAACTCTCGCTCTAGTTATAGTTCATCATTAATATGGCCTTATGGATTTTTATTTTGATATTAGCTTGATTTGTTGTATTCCAGGGTATTTTGGTGCAACTGTTATTTCCTGGTGTACAAGGGGATTCAAGCTATTGAGCCTCTTTTTCCTTTGTAATAAATTGTTGCATAACAAGGACTGATTCTTCCTCTTGAGGCTATCCAATGCTTGCATAAACTAAAGAGTGATCTGTCTCTCCCTTCTTGCATAACATTTGAGGCTCTTCAGCCTCCATATCCTTTTATCCCTCATCTACTCCCTTTGTAGGCTATTCTATGTTTTGAGGTTCCTCAATATCAAGTTCATCTTCCTAAAGTATCTACTCTATAGAAGGATACGTAGAATAGGGTTTCTCTACTTCCATTGCAGTAGCATCTCCATGTTCTATTTTTATATCAGCAAGGGGTACTTATGTTGCCCCATTGGTCTGCACTACTACATTAACTCTGGCTGGCTGCTCGACTCCTCTTAGTACACCCTACAACTACAATTGTCTTTACAATTACTAAATTTTTTAATACAGCTCATGCATATTTAATGTAGTCTCCTTTCTGGACTCCTCAAAAAAATCCTATTCTTCTTTAAATTTGGTTTCCTAAGTGGAAGCCTGTTCTCTTAAAATCTGTAACTATTACTACAAATCCTCTGCCTAGTCTTATGGTGGTACATCTTCAATGGCCACTTCCTATTAAGGATTTGCACCATAGGAAATGTCTTATAAAATATGGTTCAAGTACTCCTCCTTGTTGAGCTCATCTATTGGTGTCTCCTCGTTGTACGAGCTCGAAACCATCCTTGATGCTTTTGTTCTTCTACTTCATGTCTTGGTGGAAATGGACATGAAATATTGCTCTACCTCATCTTAAAATTGAGGTACAGAAGGAAACAGAGTCTGTCCTGGTTCCTATTCAAATTGGGGAAAATCAAGGGACGAGGCTTGTCCTACTTGCCCTATATTTCGTACAAGCTGGGACATAGGTGTTATCTCTTCTTGTTTTGTCACCTTTTGGGCCGACTATTAATTTTGAATTGACACCTCCTCAGCTGCTTGTGCCCCTATCACTACACTAGTTCTCACAAATTCCTTAATTGTCACATTTCTATGTGACTCTTCATATCACACCAAGGCTAAAATAAAGCCATGGTGATCCAGGGAAAAGGTGGTGCTTACCTCATATCACCTAGCCTCATATTTTATGGTGCATGCAAGGTAGTGGGGAATGTTGATTTTATCCCCATGCAAAATGTGATTGAGAAAATAGAAGTGATTGGTATTTAGTGTGGAGTACCTACTAGAACATGTTAATAAGTGGGTGATCTGCTCAAAAAATACCCTCTAGAGCTTAGGAATGTGTCATTTTGGTAAGCTAATGCACTTAAAGTGCTTAGTTGGTGCTCCAAAAAATATTTGTGCACAAATGGTAAGGTTATCCTCCTTGTACATGAACTTACCTATTAGAGGGAGGCCCGTAACTCTAGTAATATAGGCCTCAATAACTAGAATCTCCAACCCCTACATGTGCACAACCCCATCTCTCATTGATGTCACAAATTCAATTGTCATTGTCGCATCTTGATCCTAATTGACTACTCAAAAATAGTCCATACATTCTATACCATCCAGCTATGTTTGGATGTCTACAAAAATACCTGAGCAGTCGATCGACTCACTCTTCTTAAGGTCATGATTCTTTTATTTCCCCTCTTGCTTTACCTTTAGTTCACAATTCACTTAGTGATGCTCTTGCTTCCCCTTTGAATTACTACTATGCTTTACTACTCTATTTTTCTTTTCTCTAAAGGTTGCTTCACAATAGCTAGTAAATAGCTTTTAAAACAATTGTTTTCATGCACACATGTGGTTAATTATCGTAATAAATAGTGATTATGGTTATCCATAGTAAATTTCCTTCAAGCATGTTCCCGATTGTGTGGAGATAATAACCATAAACTATCAACCAATTAGAGGTATTTCACACAACACCATGCCAAGTGGATTTGTTCAAGTGGTTAAGGTAATAATGGGGGGTTGTACTAACACATTTCCATAGATACACATGTTCATAAAAATAATATAGATAAGAAACAAAAAATTTAAACATGCACATAAATTCGTTCTATGTGTGCATATGTGCAAATATTCGTGGTGCATCGCTATTGAATAGCATTTGATGATTGGGAAAACCACAATGGAAAATTATGGCCATGGTTCCCATGCAATGAATTTTCTTCGACATGATTGGTTCTTGGTAGTTGCAATGTGATTTATTTGAGAAATCTTGCAAAATTCAAAACTAAAATTAGAAAAAAGGTATCTCCTTGGGACGACAAACATCCCCTCCTCAAAAGTTGGTTGATGTCAACTTTTAATTTTGTCCATGGTATATTTGAATTTGCACGTGTGTTAGGTGCTAACATGGCTCAGGCCACATCCCAATGTTGATGTGTTATTTTGTTAAGGTAAAAAATGGCTGCAGTAAATAGAAATCAGGCACCTTTTTCATATGGAAATCAGGCGCCTTCTTTTCAAATTATGGTGCATAGGTGCCTTGGAAACTAAAAATAGGCACCTTAGGAATCAAACACTTTTCTTAACATGGCAAGAAGGTGCCTTAGCAATCAAGCACTCTACTTAACACAGGAAGTAGACACCTTAGCAATCAGGTGCTTATGCCTAACATGGGAAGCAAGTACCTTTTTGCTAACTATCGCGTGCCATACTTATACAATAAAATTTATACAAAATAAAAAAAAATTCTTTCATTTTTACATATGCTAAGAATATTTGTTGCCAATTTCCCAAAAACAAGAAGTTGGTTGTTCTCCTAAAAATCCAGGATTCAAGCGTTGATCTACCAAAAAATGAGGTGTATGCACCATCTTCATAACATAATGGGAGTCAAGTTCCATAAAACGCATAACAAAAAGTAGACACCTTCTACCATACAATGGAAATCAAGCACCTTCCATCGTATAATGTGAAGTAGTCACCTTTCACCATACAATGGGAAGCAGACACCTTCTACTATACAATGGGAAGCATGCACCTTCTGTCATACAACGAGAAGCAGGTGCCTTCCCTAAAATATATAAAAATGGTGTTTTTTTATTCAAAAAGTGCTGAATTGTCCTTGTATATGTGCTATCAGGTTGATCAGGCCCTTCAGTGCTTCTTATTGAAAAATAAGAATAGAATCAGCATCCACACCTGAACTAGCAGTTAAGTGTTTTATTGTCCAATAAGACCAATCTAAAATCTCTTGTGCAAGTTTAGGTTTAGTATTCCCCTATATGAATGGGAAGTAGCTACTCCTACTGCAATAAAATTATCCTAGAAATCTTGGAAGGCATAGGTTCATGGATCTTGTGCTTTTTAGGCCTAGGTTTCTCAGGCTACCTAACAACTACACAAAAGGCATTGTTCTTGCAAAACAAAAACACAACTAAAACAACAAAACTTTTAAAGAATAATTATCTTTAGGACTATGTGGACTAGTTCCACATCTCACTAACTCAAGATAAAATTAGAATCAAATGGGGTCTCCCTCATTCCTAATTTAGACTCAATCATGTATGCTTCAGACACATGGTATGGGCGTAGGTGGTGGCCATTGACTGTTAAGGTAATGTTGTTGCCATCTATTATTTTGACCCTTATAGACCCATTATTTATGACTTTAGTCACTTCATATGATCCCATACAATGTTGCATGAGCTTACCCTTCCTTTACTATAATCGATAATCATAGATTAATACCCATTCTCCCACTTTAATCTGCTTTGGCCTGGTGTGGTGGTCATGCCACTTGGCCCTTTGTTTTTGAATGATCTCTATTTTTTTAGAGCCTCAAGGTGGTATTAATCCACCTGATTAAGCTACTAAATTATTTATTTTTGTGCATCATCTAGGTTGATATTCAATTCTACAATAGTCCTAAGTGTTTTAACTTCAAATTCTATAGGCATCATGGCACTTTTACCATAGAATAATTAAAATGATGTGAAAATAGTTGTAGTCTTCCAAGTGGTCCTGGAGGCCTACACTAATCCTGGTAATCTAGTATCCCAATCCTTCCTATTTTGTTGCACTATCATTGTCAGGATATTTTCCAACTCTTGGTTGGTTACCTCAACATGCACATTCACCTGTATATGGTAGGGAATAATTTTGTTATGCCAGATTTTGTATTGTTGCATGAGTTCTTGGATCATCCTTGAATTAAACTAATGTCCTTGATCTATTGTTATCTCCCTTGGGACCCCAAATCTTGTAAAAATTGATGAATACAAAAAATCTGCTATATTTTTTCCTTTGAATCACATAAAGCTTGTACTTCAACCCATTTTGTCACATAGTCAGTACAAACTAGGATATACCTCTTACCTCTTGAATGTAGATTAATAGGTCCCATGAAGTTCATACCCCATTTATCAAATGGTTCAATGTGAACATGTGGTTGGAGTGGCATCTCATCTCTGAGAGTAGGTCTTCCCATCCTCTAACATTGATCACACTAGATCACCTACTTAGCTGCATCCTTGAATAGTGAAGACCAGTAATAACTAGACTACAACACTTTATATGCAATATTTTTTTTTGCAAAATGGCCTCCACAAGGTTCATCATGGCAAGCCTTTAGTATTTCAATTATTTCATCTCCATCAACACATATTATCATGATTATATTAGGTCCTATTTTGAACAAGCGCCCATCAATCCATGAGAAATTTGCACTTTTCTCAATTAAAGTATATTTTTCATGGGGTAAAAGTGCAAGGGATACTTTACCAGTGGCATCTCCTAAATATACTAGTGTGTTGGGTAAAACACAACCTTCTATTTTTATAGTCAGCATAGGGCTTCCTAGATTTGAGTACTTCTAGTTGTAAGTATTTCCTAACATAAGGTCAGCTAACTAGCCTACCAAACTGATTGATTTAGATGGTTTCCTACCAGGTTTCTTGAGGCACAACTCTCTTATGACATTACCATAAATAGGTACGTCTCTAATGGCCTAAAAGAGAGGGATTGTGACTGTTAAGTTCTTTAAACTAGAGAGGATATCAAACTGTGTTTGTATTGTGTAACAACCCCACAAATTTAATTCTTGTTTATCATAATACTTGTAAGGATGAGATACTATTAATATATCTATGGGTGTAGTGACAAGAGTGAATCATGAGAAAAAGACAACTCAAGGTTCAAATACTGCTCCACAATTATCGGTACAGGATTTTTAGCTTAAGGTAAGTCTAGAGGAATGATGAGTGGTGGAGTATTCATTGTAATTGGATCTATGTATCCAAAAGGCAATGCACCCACCAGTGGTCCATGTAGCCGTATTTCATGTAGAATACATTGATAGGTTGTTTGTTTATATTTGGAATAGAAAAGAAATATATAAAATCAGAATTTAAGTATAAATAATAATATAGTATGATAATAAATACTAGTAAAAAGTTAAATAAATGTGAAAATATGAATATAAAATATATGTAACAAAATAATTAAATAATATTAAAAATAATAATAATAATAATAATAATAATAATAAATAATATAAGGTATAAAAAAATAAAAATAAAATATATTTATAAATGATAAACAAACCTATTTACATGATAATAGAGGAAAAACGATTTTAAAAGAGATAATATTAGAAGAACAATTAAATAATTTTTAAACAAGGTGGTGACTAATCATTTCTCTACCACCTAGCGACTCTCCAAAAGTGTGTTGCATGCAAGACAACAGTTGTATATGTTTTGTTAAGGAAGCATTAATTTTAAAATTATGGGAAAGGAAGGAATGGTCGAGGACAGCGAAAGAGGGAGAGCAGAGGAAGGAATTGGAAGGGGATAGTGAATAGAAAGATCATGGAGGTTTATGTTACGAACAAAAAAAAGTGAGTTGCTCTCTGTTTTATGTTAAAACTATTGATTTTAATGGTAATATTAGGATATGAATAATTAAATTGTGAAAAAAACCAAGTGAGATGCTCTCTATTATATTCAAGACTATCGAAATGAATCGAAACTAAAGGTGATAACTAATTGCATCATAATTGGAAATTTGAGTTTAATTTGAATATATCATAGTTGGAATTATGTTTCTTTTAAAACTTACAATAGGGCATCCTTCAGAGACAACATAGTTGGATGAATAATCTTTAATTGAATGAACTTAAGGTCTCAGTTGCATTTTTTATTATTATTATAGGAGGGTAGTCCTATTGAAATTATTAAAAGAGTGGATTAAAGTTGGAAACTATGTCACCTCTATTGTGCATTTGAATGCATGCATGTAGGTGTAGAGTGCATTTCATATGTAGTCTGGCCGCTCTGATATTTGGAAGCAAATCCGAAATAGAATGTGAGATTTTCAATTGGTTCTATTCTCTGTGTACCTTGGGAAAAGCATATCTGATTATTAGAAATCATTTTATTGTAAATATAGTGACAATACCACTTCAATATTGAAATAAAAATTATGTATTCAAATTTAGATTCAAGTCTGTGAATGCACCCTCGAAAGGATAAGCAAAACCATTTATTTTTTATAGATTTAGATGAAATTATAGTCAATGTATTAAAATTTCAATCGTAACCGTGGGAAAATTGTTGTGTTTACTCTACCATCGTGGAGGGTCATGCTGTGTATTGAACTGAATGGAAGCATTTTTAAAACTTGTATTTATTTTGTGCAAATACTTCACTTTCTATGACGTCGTAAAGATAGCAATGTAGAACAAATATAGTTTTAAATGAGAAATATTGCATATAAGAATAGATGCCACTGACTGAACTTTATGTAGAAGTATTTATTTTTTAGTTAACGTATTGTCTGCAAAACTATAGCATAGAAGGAAGCACAACCAAGTATGCTATGAAAATTAGGGTTTTAAAAGAAAAATAAACTTTTGTGTCCTTTTTTCCTCACACTGGATATCTAATATAAACAATATGAAACCATAGTTAACTATGTCACTAGCTTCAAAAAACCAATAGGGCTAGTAAGGAAGCCGTGCGAGTTAAAAAAACTGAGTAGCGTTCTAAAATAGGTATCGTTCTACTCTTTCCAAGCCAACCATCATTCGAAATATTAATGATGTTGAATTTTTTTTAGGTTTAAAAGCGTATAGGGATGCGTTCTAGTAAAACAAAATTATCCAAGCCTTTTCATGAGGATTAGGGAAAGTAGAAGTCAAAATTTAGATAGATAGCCTAATAAATTAGTATCAATAGGGCAAACATCACAAATAGGTTTTTATAAATAAGTTTTAAGTATTCAAAAAACTATAATAGCATTTTTGGAATCAAAAGTGGCTTGGGCATGTCTTGAAAGAATTAGTTCGAATTTCAAAAAAAGAAATAAGTATGTTTTTAAGTGGTATTCATTTATTATAACTTTCATTTACATTTGAAATGAAATGATTTTTTTTACTTGAAGGTATATTATATTGTTTGTAATATTTCATGGTTAATATATTATATTGTTTATAATGTTTCTTGATTAATATATGTAAAATAATTATCTTTTAAAAGAAAGTAAAAGATAAGTCCTATGGATTATTTTATTGATTTTTAGCACTTAAAGAAAATAAGGCTTTGGACTATTGCTATGGTGTTTCACAAACAAAAGAAATAAAGAAAAATTCCTTTTAGTTTTTTAACTTAGAACCAACCATTTATCACCATTAAATAATAAGAATATAGGCAAAAAAAAAACTAAACAAGTAGATGTGAGCAGACATCCTAAGGAAGCAAGGTAGCGGGTAGGCAACCTAAGATAAAGGAATGTAGGAAGACATTATTAAGCCAACCATCAGGTTGATGAGGAGATAAAGACTCATATCCTAATAATATTTGTAGGTCTCCAATGGTTAAAGGAGAAATGATGGATAAGGGATTATGATATGGGCATAGTTCCTAGGCAAATATACTAGTATTGAGGTGGAAGTTCTTAGGGCACTTGCATATTTTAATGGGATTTATGCAAATAAGAATTTTGGAGTATTACCCGGGTGGTGGTAAAATCATGATGTAGCTCGGTAATTAGAGCGTGCATCATCCTCATCATGCATACGGTAGTTTCTATAACCAAGAAACGGGGAGTAAGTGCTCAACATCTAGGTGAAATGGGCCTTGGTAAAATGAGAACCCTTGCCTAATACTAAAATGAGAAGGGCTGGCTAAGAATCCTAAGTGGGTCATTATAAAAGTTAAATGGATATGAGCTACAGAGGAAACTACTAAACCTCTTTTGATGGTAAGAAGGAAAAAGGATCCTATGCCAAAAGATGATAAAATGATTTGGATGATGTAGTTAATGCAAGAACAAATGATTTAATAGAAGGAGCAAATGGATCAACAAAGAATGCAAATGATGGAAAACATGGCTCAACAAAGGGCACAAATGCTAGAGTACATGGAGAAATATAAATCTTAACTTAATCAACAATAGGAAATGATCTCTCAACAACAAAATATAATAGAAAATTTGTCAAAAGGAAAGGAAACAGTGGTTGTTGAAGAAACATCAGTGGACCTCGAAAGAATACAAGTGGGTACTAAATTAGATAAGGACATGCGTAGGGTTGATATTGCTAAATTTTATGGTAATGGGGATGGGGAGGAGGTGAAAATATGGTTAAATAGCTTAGAAGCATATTTTTCTATTAGAACCTTATCCTCAAATTCAAAAACATCCTATGTAGTATTTAGATTGTCTGAAGCAACTACTGACTGGTGGGACATGTATAGAAAGACCCACAATGTTGAAGTTATAGATATACCTTGGGAGGATTTTGTGATAGTATTTAAGGAGAGATATCTATCTCCCCAATTCTATCTCAAGAAAACCATGATTTTTTCTAGACTAACTCAAGGTAACATGGTTGTTATTGAATATTACCAGTGATTCGTACAGTTACTTAAGTATATGCCTAAGTACAAATAGAGGATTGAAATTAAAGTCCAAATTTTTTTGATGAGACTTCATCCAAAAATTGAAAATTTACTCCTTATGCTTAAACCCACATATTTGATTGCCACTTATGATCTGGTTCATCAGCATGAAGAAAATTACAAGGCCAAAAAAGCTTACTATCAAAAAACCTCTGACAAAGAGGAACTACAAAGGAAGAAAAATGTAGGCTCGGTTAGATGGGATAAAAATAGGAGTTTCAAGGGACAAAATGAGAACAAGAATAGATTTGACAAAGGCAAGAATAAATTTCAAGGGGATAGAAATTACAATAAGAATGATCAAAAAGTTAGAACTGGTGGCTAGGAAGGAAATGATGGGGACAAAAGAGAGAAGGCACTTCAAACTAGTTTTTGGATCTGTAGGGAACCTTATTATGTTGATAAGTGTCCTATGAGAGCTGACAGAAGAAAGGAACCTGCAGATCTAGTTCATAAGATTTACGCTGCAACAGGTAACTCTAAACTCAATGGTCAGACTATACCTTTTCTAATAAATGAAAAATTTGTAATATATATGTAAAAATTTTGATTGTTTCAGGAGATACTGATAGTTTTATTTCTCCAAATATTCTAAGACATATAAAAAAAACCTGGATTTATGGCTAATGGATGGAAGGTGGAGTATGGCTCTGGGCAAACCCATACACTAAATCAATATTTATTTTATCCTCAGATAACTTTGCCTTAGGGAAAGACTAGTTGACATATATATGTAGCACCTTTGCATGCCTTTGACATAATTTTAGGGGTTGATTGGCTCAAGGCTCATAAGGCATTATTAAATTTTGAAGAAATATGGATGGATTTCACTGACAACTCAAAGTAAAGTATTCAAATTTATTGTGGACGTGAATCAGTGGAACCACAATTTCTCACAACCATGCAAGTTAAAAGAGTCATCAGGAAGGGGAGTAGAGTATTTGTAGTTAAACTCAATAAGAAAGAGGAGGTTGAGTCTGAAACAAGTATATTCCAAACCTATCTAGTGCTAAATGATTTTTGAGATGTATTTCCTAAAGATTTACTTGGATTACCTCCCAAACGAGAATTTGACTTCTCAATAGAACTTCTTCCTGACGCTGCACCAATAGCCCAAGCTCTCTACATAATGACCACAATAAAATTGCAAGAACTTAAAACTTAATTACAATATTTTTTGGAAAAGGCTCATATAAAACCAAGTGTCTCTCGATGGGGTGCACCAGTCATTTTTATAAAAAATAAATATGGGACTTTGAGACTTTGTTTTGACTATAGAATGCTCAATAATATGACCATAAAGAACAAGTATTATCTACCCAGAATAGATGACTTGTTTGACCAGTTGAAAGGAGCTACAATATTCTTGAAAATTGATATTAGATCTGGTTATCATCAGTTAAGAATTTGAGAAGAAGATACTCACAAAATAGATTTTTGAACTAGATATGGCCATTATGAATTCACATTCCTACCTTTTGGGTTGACTAATGCCCCAACAAATTTTATGAAACTCATGAATAGTGTTTTCCATGATCAATTAGATTAGTTTGTGTTGATATTATTAGATGATATACTGATCTATTCCAAGAATAGAGAGGAACATGATCAACATATGAGGATTATTATAGAAGTCCTGAGGAAGAACTAGTTATATAAAAAATTATCCAAGTGTGAGTTCTACACTTCTTGGGTATAGTATCTGGGTCATATAATTTCAATGTTTGTAGATCTAAAGAGATAGAAGTCGTTATTGGTTTTCCAATCCCTACAAATGTGTCTAAGGTGTGTATTTTTATTGGAATGGTTGGGTATTACCGATGCTTTGTCAGGAAATTCTCCAAAGTAGCCTACCCTATAACCAACTTGTAGAAGAAGGGAAAAGCTTTTAGTGTGGACTGAACACTATAAGGAGGCCTTTAAGACACTTAAGGAAAGGTTAAAAACAACACCAATTCTTAAAATACCATATCCTAACCTTCCATTTACTATTTGTACTGATGCATCTATAGAAGGAATTTGCAGAGTTCTTATGCAATAAGAGAGTGTAATAGCTTATGAATAATGAAAGCTTAAGAAACATGAAATAAACTATGAAACTCATGATCTAGAGTTGGAAGCAGTAGTACACACTCTAAATATGTGGTATCATTATCTATTAGGAAAACCTTTTGAGTTATGGATTGATCATCAAAGCTTGAAGTACATTTTTACTCAGCCAATGCTCAACACCAGGTAGAGACATTGGATGGAGTTTTTAGTAGATTATGATTTTAACATTGAATATATTAAAGGGAAGGAGAAAAAATTGGCTGATGCTTTGAGTAGAAGATGACATATTTATGCTATGACACAATGTCAATCTGATTTAGTTGAACAAATAAGGAACCTGCAAATTCAAGATGAATTTTATTAGAAATTTTGAGTGTTGGTGCAACAATGATCTAAAAAATCCAAAGAATTCAGAGTCAAGGAAGGCACCCTATTTTTTCGAAACATGATGATGGTACCTAATGATAAGGACCTTAGAGATAAATTACTATAAGAAACACATTATGCCCCATACTTTGCCCATCTAGGCTATGTAACAATGCATGAAAACTTAATAAGGGATTATTATTGGCCAAGGATGAAAAGGGATATTTTTGAATATGTGGAAAAGTATCTATAATGCCAGAAAGTAAAGGTGAAACATTTTCATCTCGTAGGACTTTTGCATTCTCATATAATTCCAAAATATAAATGGCAAATAGTAACCATGAATTTCATTGTTGGGTTTCCCAAGAATCATTTCCAACATGATGTCATATTAGTGGTAGTCGATAAATTAACTAAAGTGACACACTTTATACTAGAAAACATTAAGGATGGAGCACCTATCATAGCATAAAATTTTCTAGGGAAGTGGTATGGATATGTGGCTTTCCTGAAACCATTATATCAAACAGGGATTTCTAATTCACATCTAAATTTTGGCAAACATTGCACCAACTGTGGGGAACAAAACTTAATATAAGTACTGCATATCATACTAAAATTAATGGAAAAAAAAATGGTTAACCAAGTTCTGGAGGATATTTTGTGAATGTATTGTATGGACCACCAAAAAAAATGGGAAGACTATCTGTTCCTGGTAGAATTTACCTATAATAATGGGTATCATGCCTCATTAAAAATGACACGATTTGAGGTACTATACGGGAGAAGGTGTAGGAAACATTTATCTTGGAGCAATCTAGAGAATCAGGTAGTGATCAGGTCGGATATGCTAAAGAAAATGGAGGAACGGTTAAATGAAATTTGACTTAGGCTTAAAGAATCTTCCGTTCGACAGAATAGCTATTCTGACCTGAAATGAACTTCGAGGGAATTCATTGTGGGAGACAGAGTCTTCCTGAGAGTCAAGCCCACTAAAAGTTCTATCAAATCATCCAATATTAGTCCAATATTTGTATGACCATTTGCTATTGTTGAAAAAATCAGCCTAGTAGCTTAAAAACTGGCCTTACCTCTTAACTTATCCAAAATCCATGATACTTTCCATGTGTCTCTCCTCAAGAAATGCATATCGGATTCTTCTCATGTTTTAAATGTTGATAATTTGTAGATGATATATCCCCTACACATTGAAGTGCGGCCAGTCATAATACTTGTATACGGAACAAAGCATCTAAGGAAAATAATTATTGATCAGTGTAGGGTCCAATGGGATCAATATTCAAAAAATAATGCCATATGGGAAGATGTGGACATGATAAAAAGAAAATTTCTATTTTTGTTTGAACAAAGATAGAAACGTATGTTCGTAACCATTGAAGAATAAATTTTGATTGATAAAAACCCTTTTTGATATATAATGATGTTTAACCATAATAATTTGCATTTAATGAGATGCAAAACTTTGTCTTCAACTGTTATAAGATATTTTCTAAAAATATTTGATCTTTCTTTTCTTATGTTGTTAAATGCTGTAAACACATGGACTGTGTTTAATCTTAGAGGGGAATTATGTAATAACGCCATAGATTTAATTATTGTTTATCATAATAATTGTAAGGATGAGATACTGCTAATATATCTATGGGTGTAGGGCCAAGAGCGAATCAAGAGAAAAATACAACTCAAGTTTTAGATACTGCTCCATAGTTATTGATACAGGATTTTCATCTTAAGCTAAGTCCAAAAGAATGATGAGCGGTGGAGTATTCACTGTAATTGGATCTATGTATCCAGAAGGTAATACGCCCACCAATGGTTCATGTAGCCGTATTTCATGTAGAATGCATTGATAGGTTGTTTGTTCATATTTGGAATAGAAAAGAAATATAAAATTAGAATTAAGTATAAATAATAATATAGTATGATAATAAATAACAGTAAAAGGTTAAAGAAATATGAAAATATGAATATAAAATATATGTAATAAAATAATTAAATAATAATAATAATAATAAAATAATATAAAATATAAAAAATATATATTTATAAATGATAAACAAACCTATTTACATGATAATAGAGGAAAAACGATTTTAAAAGAGACAATATTAGAAGAACAATTAAATAATTATAAAACAAGGTGGTGACTAATCCTTGCTCTACCACTTGGTGACTCTCCAAAAGTGTGTTGCATGTAAGACAAAAGTTGTATATGTTTTGTTAAGGAAACATTAATTTTAAAAGGACAGGAAAGGAAGGAATTGTCAGGGACAGCAAAAGAGAGAGAGTAGAGGAAGGGATTGGAAGGAGATAGTGAATAGAAAGATCGTGGAGGTTTATGCTACGAACAAAAACAAGTGAGTTGCTCTCTATTTTATGTTAAAACTATTTATTTTAATGGTAATATTAGGAGATGAATAATTAAACTACGAACAAAACCAAGTGAGATGATCTCTGTTATATTGAAGACTATCAAAATGAATAAAAAATAAGGTGGTAATTAATTGTATCATAATTTGAAATTCAAGTTTAATTTGAACATATCATAGTTGGAATTATGTTTCTTTTAAAAATTATAGTAGGGCATCCTTCAGATACAAGATAATTGGATGAATAATATTTAATTTAACGGACTTAAGGTCTCAGTTGCATTTTAAAAAAAAAATTATTATAGGAGGGTAGTCCTATTGAAATTATTAAAAGAGTGGATTAAATTTGGAAACTATGTCACCTCTGCTGTGCATTTGAATGCATGCATGTAGGTGTAGAGTGCATTTCATATGTAGTTTGGCCGCTCTTATCTCTGGAAGCAAAGCCGAAATAGACAGTGATATTTTTAGTTGGTTCTCTTCTTTGCGTACCTTAGGAAAAGCAATATCTGATTATTAGAAATCATTTTATTGTAAATATAGTGACGGTACCACTTCAATATTGAAATAAAAATAATGTATTCAAATTTGGATTCAATTATGTGAATGCACCCTCTAAAGGATAAGTGAAACCATTTAATTTTTATAGAGTTAGATGAAATTATAGTCAATGTATTAAAAATTCAATCGTAACCATGGGAAAAATTTTGTGTATACTCTCCCATCGTGGAGGGTCACGCTGTGTATTGAACTGAATGGACGCATATTTGAAACTTGTATTTATTTTGTGCCAAGAATTCACTTTCTACGACATCATAAAGATAGCAATGTAGAACGAATATAGTTTTAAATGAGAAATATTGCATATAATAATAGATGCCACTGACTGAACTTTAGGTAGAAGACTTTGTTTTTTAGTTAACATATTGGCTGCAAAAATATAGCATAGAAGGAAAAAAAAACCAAGTATGCTATGAAAATTAGGGTTTTAAAAGAAAAATAAACTTATATGTGTTCTTTTTTCCTCACACTGGTTGTTTAATATAAATGATATAAAATCATAGTTAAGTATGTCACTAGCTTCAAAACACCAGTAGGGCCAGTAAGGAAGTTGTGCAATTTAAAAAAAAATTATTAGCATTCCAAAATAGGTTTTGTTCTACTCTTTCCAAGCCAAAAATCATTCGAAATATGAACGATGTTGAAATATTTTTAGGTTTAAAAGCGTATAGGGATGGGTGCCAGTAAAACAAAATTATTCGAGCCTTTTCATGAGGATTAGGGAAAGTAGAAATTGAACTTTAGATAGATAGCCTGATAAATTAGTATGAATAGGGTAGACATCACAAATATGTTTTTATAAATAATTTTTAAGTATTTAACAAACTATAATAGCATTTTTGGAATCAAAAGTGGCTTGGGCATGTCTTGAAAGAATTAGTTCGACTTTCAAAAAAAGAAATAAGTATGTGTTTAATTGGTAGTCATTTATTTTAACTTTCATTTACATTTGAAATGGAATGATTTGTTTTACTTGAAGGTATATTATATTGTTTATAATTTTTCATGGTTAATATATTATATTGTTTATAATGTTTCTTGATTAACATAGGTAAAATAATTGCCTTTCAAAAGAAAGTAACAGAAAAGTACTATGGATTATTTTATTGATTTTTAGCACTTAAATAAAGTAAGGTTTTGGACTATTGCTATGGTGTTTCACAAAAAAAATAAAAATAAAGAAAAATTCCTTTTAGTTTTTAAACTTAGAACCAACCATTTATTACCATTAAATAATAATAATATAGGTAAACAAAAACTAAACAAGTAGACGTGAGCATACATCCTAAGGAAGTAAGGTAGCGAGTAGGCAACCTAAGCTATAGGAATGTGGGAAGATATTCTTAAGTCAACCATAAGGTTTATGAGGAGATAAAGACTCATATCCTGATAATATTTGTAGGTCTCCAATGGTTAAAGGATAAAGGGTGGATAAGGGATTATGATATGGGCATAGTTCCTAGGAAAATCTACTAGTGAGAGATGGAATTTCTTAGGGCACTTACATATTAAAATGGTCTTTATGCAAATAATACTTTTGGAGTATTACCCAGTAGGTGGTAAACTCATGATGTAGCTCGGTAATGAGAGTGTGCATCATCCTTGGCATGCATATGCTAGTTTCTCTAACCAATAAATGGGGAGTAAGCGCTTAACATCTAGGTGAAATGGGCCCTAGTAAATTGAGAACCCTTACCTAATACTAAGGATCTCAGGTAGGAGAGGAAGTATTAAAGAAGTCAAATTAACCATGAATTGGCTAATCTTGATCTTCCATATATTTTGACTACTGAAAAATGGCATCCGAGAAGATTATGCATGCATATACTAGGCACGATTGGTTTAAATTATGAAAAAAAATTATCTCTCTTATGTAGGAAACCAAGTGGATTGACTTGGGTTTTTACATATTGATTTATTGGGTTCTTGCAACCTTTGTGGAAAATGTGGAACCTCCTATTTATTATGTACGAGTGTTGATTCTTATTCTACCTCTTCTATAAGGGGTGATTCCCATTTCTCTATTTCTAATATTTCCTCTTCTTCTACAAGAGGAGTTACTTATACACCCAGTTGCTTTCCTAACCTTAACTAGATAGGATCACAATCTACCTTAATATTATACATAGGGTACATCTCATTTTCCATACGATAGGTTGGCTGCTGCTTGTTGGTTGGGTTTGTTATTGGTTGTGCTGGTAATTGAGGAGTCATTAGTGTAGGAAGAGTAGACAAACTTGGTTGTAGTGGATCTGGAGTAGTATGTTGGCATTTTGATTTCTCCACTGCTACCCAGGCTACTAGTATTAGTTCCAAGGATAGGGGTTTTAAGGATTTTCTCCTTGGGGAAATGGATTCTAAGGTTGTTGACCATACCAACCCATGTTGGTTGGCTAGGATTGACCTTGGTTTTGGTAATTGCTAACCCCATAGGATGACATTCATGATTGCATATTGTTACCCATAGGAGACTGTTGCTAGTTCCTCATATTACCCATGAAGTATACCTCTACTACTTCAGGTTCCTCTTTAGATTTCATTAACTATGGATACAAATTCATTTTATGATCCTTCTTACAAATAGCACATACATGAAATTTGTTTTTTCGGCACTCATTTTTGGAGTGTTTGCCTCTACATATAGGATAGAAGTAGGCCAATGCTACCTTATTCTATTGCTTCTCTCTCTAAAGCAGAAGAGTATCCATTTGAAGAGCTAGAGATGATAACATATCGCTATTAAGGTATTATATAATGTTTCCTATTTATATTTTAGTGATAGTGGTTGACTACTTAACATTTCTAGGGGTTAACTTACCCTTTTTTCTTGAGAAATTTTAACACAACTATTGAATATCATCCATTTGGTGTTGGTAAATGTCTCCCCCAGAGATCATGTTTAAAGCTTCCAAGGATTCATTTATCATTCCTTTCAAAAATATACCTCTTAGGGATCTATCTCCTAGTTTTGAATGGGGTGATATTTTCAAATTGAAGCTAAATCTATCCTAGTATTCTTCCATAGATTCTCCTTCCTTTTGGGTCATTTCTAGGACTTCCTCTCTTGCATCTCTTACTCTGCTAAAATCCTGATATTGATCTAGGAAAAGTTTTTTTTAACTGTTTCTAGGTAGTTATCCATTTATCCCCCAAGCTGATGAACTAGTGAAAAGCTAAATCATCAAGGGTGGAAGGGAATAATTTCAGTTTTTGAGCATCTATGTTGTAATCCATAGATCTATATAAAACATCAATTTTAAATAGGAATAGGTCTGGATCTTCTATTGGTAGTCCTATAAAGGTTGGAAGGTGGTCAAGAGAGATGTGTTTCATCTTGTGATCTCCCCTTGCCTCTCCTATTGGAAAACTAAAACTAGTAGATGTTTCCTCTAGATTTTCTACCATTCTATCCACTACTAGAATTTCTACCCCTACTTCATTCAAAGTAGTTGTCAATGCTCCTAGTTCGTTTCTTTTATCCTTCATAAGTATGGATAATTCAATGTTTAATATAGTTCCTTCTAATACTACTTGACAACATTCAACATTCAGTAGATATTCCTCAAATTGAACTCTACTTATCTTTGATCCTACTCTAATATTTTGTTGAATTATTTCAAAAGGACCCTGTGCAAATAGTGGGTGTTCCTACCAATGCACAGGTGGAGATTGTTATGGTGAGAGTTTAGTATCAAGTTCAGGTTCTACTGAAGCAAAAGTATTTTGAGAAACAACTTTTTTATTTTTGATAAAATGACCATCTAGTCCCTTATTCTTAGGTGGACTCATACAAAGTTTCAGATGAAGGTTTTTGAAGAAAACACTTTAAAATACTGTAACTATGCTTCTTTTAGAACAATAAATTACAATGGCTAATCCCCAAAAATGGTGCCAAAATTTTGGGAAAAACATTGGTTACTTTTTATATGGTTCAATTAATTACCTCCATTTAATTGTCAACTCAGGGTAGCTCGTAGTCTTGTGAGCAGTAGTGCAAAATTTATGCTTATAATTTCTCCTTCGGAGATGAGTCCATTATATTATGGCTTGGGGGTATTTGGTATTCATTGAAGTTTGTATTTAAACCATTAATATCATGCTAAGTCTAAGAAAATAGTACTGAAAATGTTTAAAATCTAAATTACTACCTTTCTAGAAATCATAGAAAATATGAGAAATAACTAGAAAGAAATTATTATATTAGAATAAACACTAAAAATAGGGGAAATAGGAAATAAATCTATTGTAAGTGGGACCACGCTTCCTGTAGGTTCTACTCATGGTAAAATTATAACTGAATGCTTTAGAAGAGTTTTATAAGAAAATACTTAAGATTTTTTATTAATATTTGCAGTAGAAGAAAATTAAAAGAAACATTTGGGGGTCTTCTTCAAGGGTGGCCTATATATTTATAATAAATATGACCAGCCCTATTTAAATTCTCAAGATAAATTAGAAAATTATTCACTATTACAATTGTTTGCTTAATTGAAGGAACCAAGAAAAATATCATGATAATTTAGTGTATTTTATTTCTAGAATATGCCTGATATTTATTTGCCTAATTTATAGAAATCATTTACGTATAAGTTGGAAGATGGGTGATGAGTCATTTTTTATATTGTCCCATGTTTGGTTTCAATGCTAGAATTTATTTCATGTTGGTTGCTGAAGTTTCACTCTGTTCTAGCAACCATAGAGTTTTACTAAAGTTTGGCGTTAGTTGATATCGGGTGCCATGTTTGAAGAAGTCAGGAAGTAGGCGTCTTTTATGCAAAAGTCAGGAAGCAGGTGCCTTTGGTATTATAATGGGAAGTAGGCACCTAACAAGAAGTAGGCACCTAACGGGAAGCAGGCGCCTAAGAGTTAAGTATCGAATGGAAGTCAGGTGCTTCAAAGGAATTTGGATGCCTGATTTCATACCTCTTCATTGATATTCCATAGATGTTTTTCCTTCATTAAATTACAAGTGCCAGGTATGAGTGGGACCTCAACAAAAACATGCCAAAATGCAAATTTTCCACTAAATCTACATAAATTACACTTAAAGACAAATATTAGAGAACATTAAAAAAAAATTGTTAATTATATATAATTTCCATAAACTATTTATATCTACAAGAATATGTCACACATTATGTGGAAAAGAGTATAAAAAATGAGCAATTATGTGGCTCATCAATAATCACATTAGGTACTTCACATTTTGAGTGAAACCTTGCCAAGAAATATTTGCACAAAAGTTATCATTGATGGCCTAGTCTGTGAGGCTCAAAACATGGAAAAAAATCTAATTTCATAATTTCATATTTCCTTGATATTCATCATGGTGACTGGCTTTAGCTAGGGTGATTAGTTATGATCCTAGGAATTATATGACAGTCACTATATGGCCCTCCAAGGTTGAATACCTTTATATTTTGCATTTTTCATCTTTGCATATTAATGATACTAGAAGGAATATTTTTAATAGCATCAAAATACCCAAAATTTGGGGCAACCACATGTGGTTTTGACTTTCCCACATTAGGATACATCTTACATAATCATGGCATCAAAACATGACAAAAATACCTTCATCTATTGTGGCAAAAATAGACACATTTTTCATCACATGTTCACAAAACCCTTCATTTGTTGAGGCAAAAACAGACACAATCATCTTACATTTTTCAACAATCCCATTCCCACCATTGGGGCAAAATGATATCACATTTCACGTCATTCATACCATCCGCATTCCATTTGCACATATTTTTCAATTGGCTCAAGAGATTCATCTACAACCTCATTTCCAATTGAGGGGGTAAGCTACATAATAACTCCAAATTCTTTATTCTTTTGCCTTTGATTTCATCTTCACATTCCAACAAGAGAGAGAAGTTTCTTTTGTACCTAGCCCGATTAGGTGTCTTGTATTTTTTCATGTGTTTTACGCAACATGATACAAAAAGAGGTATTTGTAGACACCAAAATCTAGCCACTTGTCCTCCACCCATGCTTTCCCACTATTTCCACCACCAAAACATAGTCATTTACCCTCCATCCTAGCTTTTCCTGCCATTTCCACCTATTTTTTTATATATTTATATATATTTATAATATATTTATTTAAATAATAATATTATATATATATATATATATTTTTTTTTTTTTTTTTTTTGAATTTACATGGTGGAATCGGTAGCCGCCACGAATCCGAGTAGGTTGTCCAGCTTTTATGGCCGCCATAATATTCTACGTTGTCTGCCCCAAAAGCCACCACATAGATCTTCACGTAGTCCATCCCTATAACCACCATGCCACAATCATTTTAAACCTTTTACGTCGCTGAAAGCACCAGGAAAGGGATAATATTTTATATATATTTAATAATTATACTTTTATATAAATAAATTAATCCCAGCCATCCAATTTCATTTAATATTGTCCATCCATTTCCCTCAATCCATGTCACACCCTAAATTTAATATCTACCCTTGGATATGTTTTTATCTTAGCCACACGATTAGTGTCATTGAAACCCTAGCATACCCTAGGTTGGATTATAAATAGGAGTCATTTTGATGCCTCAACTCATGGAGTTTTCTAATTTTTTTGAGTGCTCGAGTCCCTTGAGGTTCTTCGAGCTTTTGAAGTACCTTAGAGTTCCAACCCAAAATTTGTGCCCTAATCCCACTCTATCCATCATGTTTCCTATTCCCTCGCTCACCGTCACCACAGTCACATACCTCACCGTCATCAAATATGATTCTACAACATCTTTCCTCAGTTGCCAAGAACGTTTGGGCGCGTTTTGTCATCACCAAGCACCTCTGGGAATCTCCCTACCAGTCTCAAGTGCCCATAGGTATTTTTTGTAGCAGCCATGCACCCACGGGCATTTTACGTAAGCCTTATAAATACCCCCTAGCATTTGATCGATGCTAGGGCACACCTTCACCATTGACCTACAACAGATCCAACCATCAATAGACAACAAGCAAAGAACAAGGTAAATCTATTTCATTTGGTTATATTACATATTGTTTAATTCTGTTTATATTTTCTTTTGCTATATCTAGGGTTTTAGTTGTGATTTTTGAGGGCTCACATAGTGGAGCCCTTATTATTATTATTATTAAATATCTGGTATTTCTTTGTGTACAAATTATACAGTATATCAGAAGCATTGGACAACTGATTAAGCTAGAGTTGCTTGACATCAGATATGTAGAAGCTAACTCATACCTGTTGAGAGCAAATATGCAATTGAAGATACCACCATTTGTTATAGCTAGGGTTTCGGAGAACCCTAGCAATATTTGTAAAAATTGTATCAAAGTGAATTCTTAAATTCGTTATTGTAACAATGAAGTTATTATGCTCCCTTGTCTAATATAAATCTTATTTATTATGCAATATATGGTTTATTTGAATTCTATTTTATTTAGCATTATTTGGTGTCATTTTTTAGCTCTCCAATCGATTTTAGTTAGGATGTATTTGTGTCTAATAAATAAATTGGGATCAATGACCATAATAAATTCCAAGATCCATTGCTAAAATGATGCTTCTACTTGAATTGGATGAAGGGGTAATGATGCATTCTTGCTTCTGTTGACATATCTCTAACACTTATCACAACTTTGATTGAATTTGAAAGTATATGCAAAGATATTAGACCAAAAATATCATGATTTGATGATCTTCAATGCCATTGGCCTCCCTACATAGTGGCCTCTCAATAAACCAGAGTGAAACTCCTCTAGGATTCTTTATTTTTTTGACTCTTAAATGCACCTAAGAAGAACTCCATCGATATTCTTATGGAATAGCCCATTTGGCATCATCATGTACTTGAGGGTCTAAAGTCTAAATCTTCTTATTTGTGAGGCATTAAGGTGTGTAGGATATATTCCTGAATAGAAATATTTTACAAGGTCCTCTATCTAATCACAATCATCCACAAAGTGATTAGAGAAATTTGTTACTGAATCTTCAAGTTGGCAAACCATGGATTCATATGCAATACTTTCAGCAAGCTCTTGACACAATTCTCAACCCTAAACTAGCCTGGTTGGTCATATTTCAACATTGTACTCCTAAATTATAGAGACCCTCCTAACTCTCTTGTCCCCAAGCTCTCCTTGAATGATGAAACTCCGAACATCTAGGTGAACAACATAAACTATTGTTTTGCTTTGAGAAACAAAATGTCAAAACTTCTTCAAGGATTTAATCACCACATATACTTGATTTTCAATAAAATTATATTTTTCTTCATGCAGTTGAATGAATTGACTCAAAAAAATAATCGGTCACTCATATCCATCATATCCCTTATGCATAAGCACTACTGCATAGCTTTCTTGTTCATCAAAGGTATATAGGATACAATTTTTTGAGTAATCAGGGTTTATCATAATTGGGGCTTGAGAAATTCTTTCTTTTATTTCCTTGAAAACTTGCTTTCTCTTCTCAATCCATTATTTTTCTTTAACAACTCAGTCATCGACTTTATCACTTGGGTGAAATATGCAATAAACTTTCAAATAAATTTGATCTGCCTAAAAAAAGATTACCAATCCTTCTTGTTGGCTAGAAACAGAAGCTTCAATATAGCCTCATCTCTAGCTGGGTCTATAGCCAAACCTTTCTTTGAAATAATGTGGCCCAAGAGCTTTCCTTATTTTACCATGAATATGGACTTCTTTAGGTTGATTGATATTCTGAAATCTCAGCACTTCTAGAACACTTGTGTCAAATGTAGACTATGCTCCTCCCTATTGTGAGAAAATATAATCATGTCATCCAAATAGATCACAATAAAATGATTTAACAACTCCCTTAAAGCTACATACATCACTCTCTAAAAAGTTTCACCAGCATTTGAGAGATCAAAAAACATCTGTTGATAAGAAAAATTTCCCCATTTCATGGTGAATGCTATTTTATATTGGTCTTCATCCTTGATCTAGATTTGGTTATAGTTTAAGAATCCATCTAATAGAGAGAATATCTGAGCACCAGCCACAACATGAAGAATATGATCAATTTGCAGTAGCAAATAGTGATCATTTAGGGATGTCTAGTTTAAAATTTGAAAGTCTATGCATAAGAGGATATATCCATTCTTATTTCTCAAAGGGACCAGATTTTCTACCTAGGTAGAGTACTTAATTGGGTAAATGATTTTGGCCTCCAACATCTTTAGCAGCTCTACTTTCATCAGGGTTTCAATCTTGGGATTGATTGGCCTCTTTTTTTCCTGAAGGGTTTCACTCCTTCCTACAATTTAATGGTATATTGGATCACATATTATTGTAGCCTTTCAAATATCGGTAGCTCCAAGTGACAATTTTTGGGTACTCATGGCATAATTCTTTAATTTTCTCTAAATCTTATTGAGTGCAATAAATACCAACTTTGATCAAATTCTCAGGTCCTAACTATAGTTTAGTGTACTCTTTTTCATCCACTTTCATATTATGCTTCTCTATTTTTTCATGTTGATCAAATAGGCTCTCAAGCACAATCAATCCTTTTCATATATGATTTTTTCACAACTATATCAACCCCTCGATTTCTTCCTCATCAAGTGTTATTTCTTCCACATTACTAGCTTCTCATATTAGAAAATTTACTATTTTCTCGTCACTTTTGAACACTTGTCAGATTATATTTTTTTCAAGGACTGAAGGTTTATATACTAACCTCATAGTCTTGGGATTTCTCACCACATGTTCAACTAGATAACAATTAGCACCAAGGGACCCCAAGATATCTTCATGTTTATTTTATTCTCATGAAATTATTTGAACATTCAATGTTGTGAAAGACTCAAACAAATCCCAAACCTTACTACTGTAAGCTTTTAGGTAGTGCTTCTTGGAAATACTCTTACTAGTTACCTGGTTTATGATCATCTCAAAATATCCAAAAATCTATAGTTTTTTTATTTTTAGCTTCTCTACTTTCTTCAAATCCAAGCAGAGTGCTTCATACTTAGTGGCATTTTTTTTACAGCTCCAAGTCAACCTGTAAGAGTGCATTTATTGTATGCCATAAGGAGAAGTGAGAATAATCCCAGCTCCTATGCCATTCTTACACCTTGCGCCATCGAAATATAGCTTCCATAACTGATTAGGAATAGAATCTTGACCATTAGATGCCTTCGTTTCAACTTTTTCTAATTTATTAATGGTGTAGCAGCCAATTTTGGTCTCCATCATGGGATTAAAATCGAGCATTGAAAACTCATCTTCTGTTTGAACCTTATACATAACTTCTTCCATCAAGTCTAACTCCTCTAATTCCTTAGTCACCAAGTTGATAAAACTCATGGGTTTAACTTATTTGATTTTCTCTATGTGATAAGTTGAAGGCTTATCATTATAAATTTGGATTTTCCTCCCTTTAACAAGAATCTCCAAATGAGAATAGTCCAGAGAAAGGTAGCCTCCCAACTTAGCAGTGAACTCTCATGATAAGCACATGCCAAAGTATGACTCTAGATCTACCACAACCACCTCTTGGATCACAGTAATCTGAGTCATTTTTTGCATCACAATGAAGATGTATTTGATGACCCCCACTATCCTAATAGGGGTTCCATATAATTTCAAAACACTAGGGTTACTCCTTGTATACTCCATACCCATAATGTGACAAACTGTCTTTGGAATGACAGTCATTGTAGCATTGAAGTCAATCATGCAATTGTGCACAATCCAACCTTCCATACTAAGATATAAGTAGAAATGGGGTGGTCTATTTTTTCCAGTGGTAGAAGTCATTAGTGTTTGAGCTAACACTATCTGAATCAGATTATTCCCCTTATTCTTATTGAAGAGTTGAAGAGGATTCCAACCAATGTGAGTCTCGATGATGTTATACATGGATGCACTAGACTCTTTTACTTCATTGGAAGCCTCACATTTTATCTGATACTGTTGTGTAGCCTCTACCCTCTGAAGCTTGGTCAAGGATGGGTATTTGAGCTTTTCCCTGGCTTGTTCCTTCATTTTAGCTTTCGCTTGTGAAGGTGAATATTTTTATTTCAATATCTCTTTCACTCATGAAGGCAAAAGATATTTTAGTAGGATAGGTACATCTCTCTTGGGCATAAAAATAGCTATCTTCTCTTGCACTTTTTTTTTCTCATTTTGCACATTTGAATTAACAAGTATCTTCAAGGGCTTCATCTTAGCTAGGTCCACAGTGATGCGTCTTCTTCCAACTCTTGTGGTAACTAAAACTTGTTCTTCAAAAGGGACCATGAAATTATGATCGACTTCTATAGTCATGTTTATTTGATCATCAAAAGAAGTTTCTGCCAACGTCTACACGTAGTTCAGATGAACCATGCAAGTTTCCTCTCTATGTCGATCATTATAGGTAGAGCACCAGTATGTTGTTTATGGTGTGCCAAATTTTTCATTTGCCAATATGGTAGGATTTATTTCAAGAACTTTGCTGGTTGAAGGTGCTTGCTCCCTGGTGATCAACAAAGGTTGTAATCTCCTAGGATGGAAATATTTTTCAACCCTCCTCTTAATAACTGTGATCTCATTGACCATCACTCTTATGTTTGAGTTCATTGACTGCATATCCTTAATAAGCTTCTCTTGTGGAATAGGATCTAAGGATGTTGGAGGAGCAGGTAATGGAAGAGGTACAGGCAAATATGGTAGTGTTGGGAATGGAATTGGAGTGGGTAACTATTGAATAGTTGGAGTAGGCAGTTTCAAGATAGAAACTATCATTGTGTTTTAAGATGAATTCAGACTCCACGAAGGGATTGGATACATAGGGGACATGGGCAAGGGCTGATAAGATGCATTAGCATAAAAATGCTATGAAATATCAAGAAAATATGCATTGCCATTTTTAACAAAAGCTTATCAATAGCAATCATGTCAGCTTTGATATTTTGTGTAGTAGAATGCATATTAGGAAATGTGTTGATGTTCGACTATTGTATGGCCATATTGATGTTGGAGTTGAAAGCTCAAAGGTAGTAAAATTAAGCTTTCTTAGGAGTTAGTCAGATACCATCAAGAACTCTATGCCAAGTTCAGGTAAACTTGAAGTTGAAGTCTATAATTTCCTCCTATGGATACCCATGAATAGTGGTAAATTGATGTAACAGAGAGAACAAATCCACTTTTTCAATGAAACCTTTGATTAATAATTCAACCAACTGATCCCAGGTTGTAATGGTGGTAGGTTGTAATAAACGATACTAGTAAAGCAACTTACATCTGAGAGAGAGCACGAGCAATATTACTAAGATATCCTCATTTGTGATGCTATGGATTGTTTCCAAGGTAGCCACATATTGGACATGCTCATAGGTTGTCTTCCTCATACCATCATAAGTAGGCAAAGCCTTCATTGCTTCTTGCAAAATTAGGTTTTGAGCTTGCAAATTTAGAGGTCCATAGTGGTTCAATGCTAGGAACTATCTTGGTGGTTGTGGTGGTAGATTTTAAGCCATTTAGATTGGAGTATTTTCTTGGGGAGGTAGAAAACTAGTGGTTGTGCTAGTAAGGCTCAAAGGAATAGAGAACACACTAGCTAACTATGAATATGTTACTCTTGATAGGATAGTCATAGTGACTAACCTTGGATGTGCTCCTAACACTTGTGTGTCAACTTCATAAAACTCAATGAGATCTTTTGGATTTTGTCCTTCGATCTTGTGATAATGAAGAAAATGTTTTTCTCACTTTACGATCAGAGACTCTTGGGTAAAACGGAGTCACTAGATGTTCTATTCAAAAAATAAAAAGATGAACATCAAACCTTAATACTACTCAAAGTGGAACTTTTTTAGAGTCCCACCAGGTGTGCCAAAAATTGTTGTTCATGAATATGCCTAAGTACAAAATGCTTGTGCATCCTAGACCTGGTAAATATTGAAAGGATGAAGAAAAAAGACGTCCTTTGGGTAAATATTTAGAGAGGGTTGGTTCCATTACTACACTAATTCAGTTTAAAGCTTAGGATAATAAGAAAGATATGGGAAATAATAGAAATGAATTGGAAATATAGCTATATGCTATATAGGAAAGGTGGGGATAAATTAGCAGTTAAAATCCAAATCAAGTGCTAGTTAGCATATAACAGAAAGAAAGGTATAGAAACCACTCATAGTTTTGTAGAGATAACCTCCAAAAATAACTTCAGTATTCATTCCCTCACCAGCAGTAGTTAAATTTAGATACAAAATTTTAAATCAACTAATAATGGACATGAACATAAGCAAAAATGATAAGAAAAAAGAGATCAAACACAACACTAATCAAGGAACTAGAAGCCTAATATATTTATATTTATGCAAAAAACTCAGTTTTTTCAGCAGAATGTCTATCCTCCTTCATTACATCAAAATGCTTAGTATTTATAGAGGATTTTGCCTCTGAAATTAAATGTAAATTAAAATAAAATGTTGGCTAGTCAAATACCAGCCAAAGCAATTCTCTCCTCAACAATAGCAGTGATCAAATCAGAACATTTTTTAGTAAGCAGTGATCCCTTTTTCATGGAGTGTACCTGTTGGACATTTTGAGCTCATTTAGTTGTCATTGATGTTGAGGTGAGAACTTGTCATTTATGCCAAAGTGAACACATGAAGTTGTCATTAATACCATGGAGTACACCATTATTAAAACCAGGAGCAATGTGAAGAGTTGAAGAAAATTTATCAAAATATTATTTTATTTGGGTTTTTGTTTAGACATCTTGATGGCATAATTAAGGTTTTTATTAAAACCATGGTGGTAGAATAATCTTCATCAAATCAGTGGAGTAAAATTTAAAGGTTTAAATTTTATCCCAAGGAAGGCTTTAATTTTTATTAAAGTCAAAGGTTTATAAATATAATTTATAAAATTTAAATTCTCTTAGAATTTAAATAATTTATAAATTATAAAATATTTTTAAAAAGGAGCGTCGACATCATCTTAGTGGAGCACTGACATCTATGGAAAAAGTATAAATCACGTATAAATACCATGCCAAAGGACATTATAACTTACCCTTCTTTATGCGACCAAAGAGAAAGATAATTTGTGCAATTGTTGAGGAAGAAGAAAAACTCATGTTGTTTTCAGTGCTAGGGAAAATATGAAAAGGAAGGATAAGACCTCACTCCCATTGGAAATGATGGTCCATTGGCAGTGCGTGTTTATAAGAGTATTGGGAGTGGAAGTGACCATGACCGATTCACATGGAGTTGATGTGTTTGTCTTGAGCACAAAGGGGAAATGTTTTTGGCAAGCTGTCATTTTGCATGCTAGACTTAGGAGAAAGAGCAGTGACCATGACCGATTCACATGGAGTTGATGTGTTTGTCTTGAGCACAAAGGGGAAAGGTTTTTGGCACGCTGTCATTTTGCATGCTAGACTTAGGAGAAAGAGCACAAAGTTCTCTTAAGGGTTCAAACGTGCATCTAGCATATGCAGTGGTCAAGCCCACAACTAGAGCGCTCATGGAGGTAGATATTGTGGGTTCGAATCCCACTAGTGGCAAAGGTATTTTTAATTAAAATTTTATGTGCCTAATATTTTCTTAAGGTGTTAGTTGGAGTTATAAGGGTTTACGAAAGGTTTTTTGATTGATAATTGATTTATGTTATTTGGAGTTATAAGGGTTTATGAAAGGTTGTTTTATTGATAAGTGATTTATGTTATTAGAGTTATAAGGAAAGTAGATTTAATTTTTTCCAAAGTTCTTTTTGCCATTAAATCGGATTAAAGAGGTTTTGAGTTAATTTTGGTGGATGTTAAATTTATTATAATTGGGAGATTATAAGGTGTTATTGGATAAATATTTTATATGTTGATGTTTGTTTTGAAAGGTGGAGTGATAAGGTGTAATTAAGTTTTTACATTACATTGTGAGAAAGATTTATCTTCTAACCTCTTTGAGCTTGGCATAGAAGTGTTTGTGGATGTGAAAAAATTATGAGATCCCTTCATGATCAAGGAAAAGGTATGAGCACATTCATCCATAGTTGAGTTGATTGATTGGTTTTATGAAAAATAATTTTGGAGTGAAAAGGACATGATTAGGGTTTTCTATTGAGTGTGTTGAGTGAATGCTTCAAGGTTTTTTGGAATAAAGAATTTTTGTTAAAATATTGTTTTATAAGCATTTTTGTTGAAGCCATTGGTTGTGAGAAGAACTTGAATTAGGGTTTTAGTATCATTGCTATGGGAAGATTTTTTTTATAAGCATTGTTGTTGAAGTGAGTTATTGAGCAAAGAACTTGAACTAGGGTTTGAAGAGAACATGAGTATCATTGTTATGTGAGAGTTTTTTTATAAGAATTGTTGTTGAAGTGAGTTATTGAGTGAAGAACTTGAACTAGGGTTTGCAAAGATCATGAGTACCATTGTTATGTGATATTTATATTTGAGCATTGTTGGAAACATTTTAATTCGATGTTTATATTCTTGGACTAGGGTTTGTGAGCATACTTCATATTTATGCCTCATAAAATAAATCAACGTCTTTCTTTTATAATCATATATGAAAGTTAAAAAATAATTCATTCCATTGATTGATGGTGTTTGCATTTTTCCACACAAATTTGAGTGTATAATCTCTAAAGGTGCTTGGGCTCTTAGTGTCTTTCCTGCTGGAAATGAATCTCTATGTTGTTTTCCTAGAATGCATCCTTCACATTTTTTTTTTGATATTTCTATGGGTGGAAAACCTTTCACCATTATCTTTCTATACAGTAAACTTAAACCTCCAAAGCTTAAATACCCAAGTCTCAAGTGCCATAACCATTTTTAATTTTTTATTTCAACTTGAAACATAGTTTGAATGACTGTTGCAGCTATTCCTTCCATTTGTGGATTCAAATTATGTCTTATCTTCAAGGGAAACATTCTATTGCTGGTCATTTGAACTCTTGAAATAATTTTCTTACTAGGATATTTATCCAAAATTACACATTCATTGTTGTCAAAAAAAATTCTATAGCTTTTTTCAAGAAAATGACCAATGCTAATCAAATTGTGTTTTAGACCATGAAAAAAATACATATCTGATATATAATTTTTCTCCCCATTATTAGTTAAAATATTTCTGTTTTATTTTCCCATGACTAAAAATTTGTTATCATTCCCCAAAGTAACATTAGACTTCACATTTTCATTTAAGTTTTTAAACAAATCCTTATTTCCTGACATATGATTACTACATCTAGAGTCTACATACCATACATATTTTTGATCTTCCTTCAATATATTACATGCTAACAACATACTACCCTGACCTTCATATTATCTTGTAAAATTGATATTTTTTTCTTTTTTAAGATCATACTACTTCTTTCTATATTCATTTGCATTATGGCCAAATTTTCTGCAATAATAGCATTGAACTTGATATTTATCATACCTTTCACCTTGAGATTAATTTTGTCTCCAGTTCTGACTTGGATTCTGGATTACGTTTTGGTTGTTGCCCCTTCCACTCAAATTTTATGGACTACCTCTACCTCCTCTATACAAATTTCTTCCTCTTCCTCTATAATTTTACCTTTCTCTACATCTGCCTTGGCCAATATTAACTTATGTTTTGAAGGTATTCTCCAATGAGGTGCCTCATCATCTACTAAACCTATGCTCATGTGAGATAAGAGGTGCTTGGATCTTATCCATTGAATACTGAGCTAGATTCTTAGTTTCTTCTATGGAAACTATAAGAGAATCAAAATTTTCTAGTAGACTCCTCAATATCTTTTCCACTATTCTTATATCCTAAATATTCTCTCCTTATGATCTCATATGATTTACTAGAACAATAAATTAGGTGAAAAATAAATATACCGATTTTGATTCCTTCATTTGCAATGTCTCAAAATCCCTCCTTAGCATTTTTAGTTTTTCTGCCTTCACTTTCTTCATTCCTTGATAAGATGTTTGTAATATATCCCAAGATTTCTTAGAATTTTTCGCTCCTTGAATCCTTGGGAATATGCTTTGGTCTACTCCTTGAAATATGTAGAAAATGGATTTTGAATCCTTCTTTTGGTTCTATTTCAGTGTGTCTTTCTCAGCTCTTATGAGTGCGTTGAATGTTGTTGCATCTGCTAGCTCTGGAAATTTGTTCTCAATAACTTTCCATATATCTTGTGAAAAAATAGGGCTTTCATTTTAATAGAACAATACTCGTAGTTCTTACCATTAAATTGAGAAATCTACGGATTTGACAGTCTTGAGCTTGGACCCATTTGTGCTGCCATTGTGGCTTTCAACCTTCTGCTTGAAACCCTTGTCTCTAGAAATTTTTAAAATCCTACGCTCTAATACCATTGTTGGATCTAAGAGGTAGAGCTAAAAATATAGAGAACAATCACAACAAACTCTAGCAAAATATATATATATATATATATATATATATATATATATATATATATATATATATATATATATATATATATATATATATATATATATATTTTATTAAATTCAGAGCTTCACATTTACACAGAGCTACAACTCTTTTTTTCAGCTTCTTCTCCTCTGTAAATCATACACAGTAATGAAACTACATTTTATAAATAAACTCTAGACTATTGGATCTTTTTCTCTAGATTTTTCTCCTTTGTAGACCATGCACAATAATGAAACTACATTCTATAAATAAAATCTAGACTATCGGCTCTTTTTCTCCAAATTTTTACCTAACACAAAGCTTACAAAGAAATAGATATACGCACAAAGTTACATTATAAGATATACATCCAATTTTAATACTTATATACACCCAGACTTTAACATAATTAATATAGGCCCCAAAAAAATTTTTTTACTCCTTTTCTGCAAAAATAAACGATGTAGTTGATATTACTCTTTCCAACAGGTCCAAGGTTCGAATCTCCACCCTACCAAAAAGTTGAACTGGGTACCCAAAATCAAATTGATAATGTTGGTACAGGCAGGGCCGAGCATAACTCCCAGATGAATTTGATAGTGTACAACCCCTATTCGTGGTCTCTCACATCAAATCGACCTAGGGTTTTTTGCTTTGAGGGGTAAAGACAATCCTTTACAAGCATTTAAAAACTTTTCAACCAAATATTCAAAACCATTCACGGGGGAGTATTTTAAAAAGGTAAGCCAATGAATTTTTTTTTGGCATGAACTGAACCCAAACTTCTTTTTTTATATACAAATATAGATACAAAGGATGCAATGAGTTACAAGTTGTGACTACAATCAAACTATATGGTTGCAAATTGTCCTTCAATGGCAACAAGGCTTATATTTGATCGATGTGGTCTACATCATCCAAGAAAAATGAGCATCTCCATAGATCTTATGTGATGCGATGCTCCAAATTTCTCTTCATTTCACTTGTATTATGAATATCCTCTTTGATATGCACTGGTATTCTAGAAGTTTTTTTTTTAAGTGATGCGGCCTATTTTTAGCTACAGAATCTCTAACCTGACAAGGAAAACTAGACTGTGTGTAAGAAGGCATTTTTTGGTTAAAATAGTGTGGTTTTATCACACCCCCTAGACCCACAATGCCTACAATTTTGAAATTATGTTTACTTTGTGCACATTGAAATCGAGTCTCACAAAGTTTTGGAATTCTTCTATGGCTTAATCCAACCCAATTCAATGTGTAGCAACGTGTAATAATGGCTTGTTTTTCATATCCTTCATAAAATTATTTACAATTATCCTTAGGAGGATCCCCTCATCAATAGAAGTAAATATTTACACCAATAAATAATCAACAACTACGGCAATAGAATTATTAACTAAATGCAAAAATATAGAAATATGCAATCTAAAAAAATTGGAATGAAAAAAGGAGCCTTGCTTACTTCTGACGCTCATTTATATTCATTAAGCCTTTGTGGCATGTATCTACCATCCTTTTCATGTTTGAAAAATGCTTTAGAGTAAAATCCCCTTTCGTGACCCACCCACCGTAGATGGCTCAACATGATAGAATATGGGAATAATTTTCTTGCAAGTTTGGAGCATCAACATCGGTTCATCAAGACACCAACGATATTAGGTGTTTTTTGGATTAAAAATGGCAATGTGAACCAAGGCATCATAAATATATTCTTTTATTCTATCGGATATCTCTTCCCCCACCTCCAACCCTTCTCTATCAAAAAATGATCGCACTCTTATCAAGTTGAGTGTATGGTAGATAGTGTTGGCAAGTGAGTTTTTGACATCAATTTCACGATGATTTATAAAAAGGTCTGCTCACAAGTCTTCTCAAAGACTTATCTCAAATCTGCCTTGTAAGCTTCCACAAAATCTCACACTAATCTGTCCACAAGTCCTCTCAAGAACTTGTCCAATCTGCTCTCAACAAGTCCTTACTAGAACTTGTCCAAATCTGCTCAATAAGTCCTCACTAGAACTTATCCACTTCTGCTCTCAATTTGTATTGTAAGCTTCCACAAAAGCTCACACAAATCTGTCCACAAGTCTTCTCAAAGACTTACCTCAAATCTGCTCAACAAGTCCACACTAGAACTTGTCCAATCTCATAGAAACATAAAGAGAATTGTTAGAGACTCAATATGCTTCACACTCATCACAAAGCTCAATTACTTTCAATCATTCTTTTAGAAACATATAGAGAATTGTTAGAGACTCAATATGCTTCACATTCATCACAATGCTCAATCACTTTCAATCACTCTTTTTACCACAGAAACATATAGAGAATTGTTAGAGACTCAATATGCTTCACACTCACTAACTCTCAATCACTTTCTCAACTCAATTTAGAATATAGAACAATTTGTTTCATAGAACTTGAACAATTCACTTTAACGCATTCACTTGACTAGGCTCAATCAACTCTACTCAACCAATCACTCAATGAAATAATCCTTGCTCACAAACTCTAGTCCAAGCATATGAACATTCACTCAAATATTTCCAACAATGCTTATCAACCAATCTCACATAACAATGATACTCATGTTCTTTCCAAACCCTAGTTCAAGTTCTTCACTCAACCATTCACTTCAACAACAATGCTTATAAACCAATATCACATAACAATGATACTCATGTTCTTTTCAAACCCTAGTTCAAGTTCTTCACTCAACCATTCACTTCAACAACAATGCTTATAAAACAAGGTGCATAGCATTCACTTCACAATAGCTCAACAACTCAATAAGGAAACCTAATCAAGTCCTTTTCACTCCAAAGTTGTTTTCCATAAAACCAACCAATCAACTCAACCAAGGAAGAATGTGCCCATACATTTTTCTTGATGAGGAGTAGACCACACAAATCTACCACAATCATAAACACTTCTTTTCCAAACTCAAGGAGGTTAGAAGATAATAATCTCTCTCAAGGAATCACAATACAAAATAATATCAAACACAAATACACCTTATCACTCCATATTTAAAATAACATCCAACACCTTAAAAATATTAGAACAATTACTTTCACAATAATCCCTTTGGCAAAAAGTCCTTTAAAATAAAATCAACACCTTAAAAGGCTTACTCCTCCAATATGCAAATATAACAATTAGGACTTTATTTTAAAATTAAGATCAAACTCCTTATAACTCCCTTCACTATTTTACCATGAAAAATCACCACAAGAAATTAACTTTAATTAATCCTTATGCCTCCCAACTACCTCACGTCAAACCTTAGGGCAATGAAAATTAAATAAAAAAATGTACCTTTGCCCTTAGTGGGTTTTGAACCCACGATGCTGCCTCCCCAAGCGCCCTAGCCGTAGCCTTGGCTGTCGCGTGAGCTAGGTGCTCACGTGGGAGCTAGAGTGCCCACGCACTCTATTACCTTCTCTACCTCTTCGAAACAAAAATGCAAAAAGGGCTTCCAAACTTGCTATCATCGGGTTTCGAACCCATAACCACTCTACCACAAGCACCAAGCCAAATGCCACCTAAGCTAGCCACCGGATGGTGCTAGGAACTAAGCACCTCGACGTCTTAAACACACCGAATTTTGGATTTATGTAGCGCATGAAAACTACTATGTTTCCTCCATGAGTTACAACACGTTTTTCAAAGGATATCACTCATCCTTTTTGGCCTTAGCAAAGGCATATATATATATATATGCCTTTATTATCACTTCCATCACGTCGACGGGGGGAAGTCTTCGACTTGCATGTCGATGAAATAAACTTAGGTTTTGCCACTTCGAATAAATAAATAATATTTATTTATAAAATTTAAATTCAATTTGAATTTAAATATTTATAAATTAAATATTAAAACTTCCTTGGGCTTTCTAATTTGAAATTAAAGGCCTCCTTGGGTTTTTATAAAAAACCTTTTACATTGCTCATCCATGGTTTTAATAAAAACATTTTATTTTTTTCCTTCATGGTTTTAATAAAAAACCTTTTAATTTGCTCCTCCATGGTTTTAATAAAACCTTTTATTTTTGCTCATCCATGGTTTTAATAAAAACCTTTTATCTTTGCTCACATAAAATTATGAAGCTCTTTTGGAACCAATCAATTGCATTTCTCCTTAGGACCTTTTGACATCAATGACAACTCACTCTTGACATCAATGACAACTTATCTACTCAAAATGTCCAACAATATCCCCCTTTGTCATTGATGGTAACCCAAATTCTTTTTACCAAACACTTGACCTTTTTCTTGTTCTGCTCTCCCTGGGACATTGCTCCCCCTGACTCAATGCTCTCTCCTTAAACCAAATATCTCCCCCTTACTTAAATCTCTCCCCCTTTGACATCAATGGCAAAGGGTCACCTTTGGGGCTCAGGGCTAAGAATAAGTCTCTTAGCTTAGCCCCTCCCCCACCTCCTCTTGAGGTGGTTAATTCTGGGGTGGGAGTATTTCTACTCCTAGCAAGCACTGGTCTTTACCTTTGTCATCTTTCCTTCTCATCTGATCCTTCTGATTCCTTTGATTGTTCTCATTCATGTCCATGTTCCTATTCCTATTCATGTCCATATTCATGTTCATATTCTTGTTCCTATTCATGTTCATGTTCATGTCCATATTTCTGTTCCTATTCCTATTACTGTTCATGTTCATGCTTGATTCTGGAATGTCTACTCTACACCACTTTGTTGTATGTCCATCATTATTGCACTTATAACACTTAATGTTATTATTCCTTGGAGGTGCAAATGTCTTGGGATTTCTCCTAGTGAAGCCATATATGTTCCTATCATGAACCCTACAATTCATTGCCTTGTGACCAAACTGATTACATGAGTAGCAATACCCATGGAAAAGTTATCTATTCCTAAAATTCCCATATTCATGTCTTTCATGTGTCCTACATTCTGAAGCCTTGTGCCCAAATCTATGACATGAGAAACATCTTCCATTGAAGTTTCCTTGTCTTGACCTCATTGGTCTCTTAGTCTCTCTTAACCTATTCTGATTGTTGTTCCATCTGTTTCTCCTTTGTGCATTGTTCCTTTCCTTGTTGAAATTTTTATTGTTCAACTCATCCTCAGAAGTCTCACTTAACCTATTCTGATTTATGTTCCATCCATTTCTTCTTTGTGCATTGTTTCTTTCCTTGTTGAACTTTCTGTTGTCCAACTCATCCTCAGAAGTCTCACTTTCCCTCACACTGTCTTCTTCTGAAGTTTCTTCTTCTTCAGAACTTGAGGTTGACTCCTTTTCTTGTTTCTTTTGAGCCTATTCAAAACCAAGACCTATTTTGTTTGTTGACCTTCTTTGTACCTTGATCATCTTATCTACAATATTTGAGCTCTCCCCAAACTTGTGTAGCTTGTCCTTGGACTTTTCTAATTCTTCCCTTAGTAGAGCTACTTCTTGTTCTAACTTTTCACATTCTAAGACCTTTGCTTCTAGCTTATCCTTGAACTTCTTTGTCTTAGCCATTGACTTGTTTAGATCCTCTATAAGCTTTCCTCTTTCTTCATCACATTCTTGAAACTAAAATTCAAGTTGGGAGTTTTGCTTTCTTACCTTCTTTAAAGTTTTAAGAGCATAAATGAGCTCTCCTTCAAGATCAACTCCTCCTTTTTCTGATTCTTCCTCTATTTGTTTGCCTTTGTCTACATCTTCATTTTATTTTGACTTGTATTCTATAGGATCATCTTCTTCTTCTTCTAGTGCCATTAGAATATTCTCTTCTGGTCCTTCAAGTGTATCCTCATATTCATCATCACTGAAACTGAAACCATTCCTTGTACAACTATCTTCAAGATGTCCAAAATTACCACATCTAAAACACTTGAGAATTATTGGTGACCTTTTCTTAACTTCTTCTTTTTCTTCAATCAGAAATAGGACTTCATATTTATCATTAATTTAAGAACTATTATCACTATCACTTGAGTACTTACTTGCCTTGTCTGCATAGTAGCTCCTCTTTTGTCTTTGAAAGAACTTATTTCCTTGTCTACCTTGTCCATCCTTACCTTTCTTTTGGTACCTATATCTTTTTGATTCTCTGTTCCTGTGATCCTATTTTTCTTCATCATTGTTATTTTTAGCTTCTTGAAAATTAGTTGCATAGTGACCATACTTTCCACAATTGAAACATCTAACAGATTTTGCATCTTTAAATCTTCTTGAATCCTTATTCCTTCTGCCATAATTTGCTTCTTCATCACTGGATGACTCATTGCTCGATTCTGACTTCTTACCCTTTGTCTTCTTAATTGCTTTGAAGGTTGCTTCCTTCTAAATATTAGGTTCATCTTTTGTTCTTAACTCAAAGGCTCAAATGCTATGAGAATACCAAGTAACATATCTCTTGTCAAAGAATCATCATCATTTGCTTCTTCTATAGCTGAAATATTTTCACTAAACCTTGTTGGGAGAGACCTTAAGATCTTATCACAAACATCTGATTCTTCAACATTAAGTCCAAGTCCTTGCATAGCATTAACAACCTCATCTACCCAAAGTAGATAAGTACTAATGTTTTCCTCATTCTTCATTCTTAATTCTTCAAATTTTCCTTTGAGATTTTGTATCTTTACCTTTTTGACACTTTTATCTCCTTCATATATGCTTTGCAACTTATCCCAAATTCCTTTTGCATATTTACAATGCATAACTTTTATTGATTATTGTTCTATGCAAACCTCTCAAAATTGCATTCATTGCTTTTGAATTGTAATGTTGTAGAAGCTTACCTTCCTTATCTGTAGGTGGATCAACTGGTGGTATGTATCCATTTTCAACTACTTCCCAAATTTCATTACCAAGTGCCATCAGGTGAACCTTCATTCTCATACTCCAATATATATAATCACTTCCATAAAAAATTGGTGTTGAATTATCTGAGGACACATTCTTAGAATCCATTGTGTTCTTGAAAGCTTTTCCTTCAAGCTATTAAACTCTTCCGAAGGAACCCACTATGATACCAATTGAAGAACACAAGCTTATACTAAGAGGGGGTGAACAGTATAAGACCACTTTTTACTTTTCTTTCCCAATCAATATTATGCAATGTATAGATAGCAATATCAATAGCAGTAATCAAAGCAATGCATAAATCACCACACACAATAGAGACACCAATTTTATGTGGTTCACCCAATGTGGGCTACTCCACGAAGAAAATATTTCACTAAAATTTTCTCAATCAATCTCTTGGGAATCCTTTCCCTATTACAATATTTATGGACCTCTATCCAAAGGAGACACCAATCCCCTAATCAATTTCATGGATCTCTATCCACAGGAGAACTCCTTTCTCCTTAGCTCTAACTAGTGATCTTCTAGAAGAACTATTACCCCCACTACTCTAGCTAATGGATCTCTATCCACTGAAGACACCTATCCTCACTACCCTAGCTAATGGATCTCTATCCACTAGAGACTATCATCCTCTATACTCTATCACCTTCAAAGCTCTATCTCAAATCTGCACTAAACACAGTCCTTTAATCTAGCACAAATCTACTCTATCTCTAGCAATAGACCTATCCTCAAATCTACACCAAACTCTATCCTCAAATTTGTACTAAACATAGTCCTTCATTCTAGCACAAATATATCCTCAATATCTATCCTCAAGCCTTAACACAAAGCTTGACTCAATCTCAAATCAACTCTGCTAGATCTACCACAAACCTTAACTCAAGGTTTGAACAAATCAATCAACTCTACTCACAAGTCTTCTCAAAGACTTGTCTTAAATATGCCTTGTAAGCTTCCACAAAATCTCACACTAATCTATCCACAAGTCCTCTCAAGAACTTGTCCAATATACTCTCAACAAGTCCTTACTAGAACTTGTCCAAATTTGCTCAATAAGTCCTCACTAGAACTTATCCAAATCTACTCTCAATATGTATTGTAAGCTTCCACAAAATCTTACACAAATATATCCACAAGTCTTCTCAAAGACTTACCTCAAATATGCTCAACAAGTCCACACTAGAACTTGTCCAATCTCATAGAAACATAAAGAGAATTGTTAGAGACTCAATATGCTTCACACTCATCACAATGCTCAATTACTTTCAATCATTCTTTTAGAAACATATAGAGAATTGTTAGAGACTCAATATGCTTCACATTCATCACAATGCTCAATCACTTTCAATCACTCCTTTTACCACAAAAACATATAGAGAATTGTTAGAGACTCAATATGCTTCACACTCACTAACTCTCAATCACTTTCTCAACTCAATTTAGAATATAGAACAATTTGTTTCATAGAACTTGAACAATTCACTTTAACACATTCACTTGACTAGGCTCAATCAACTCTACTCAACCAATCACTCAATGAAATAATCCTTGCTCACAAACTCTAGTCCAAGCATATGAACATTCACTCAAATATTTCCAACAATGCTTATCAACCAATCTCACATAACAATGATACTCATGTTCTTTCCAAACCCTAGTTCAAGTTCTTCACTCAACCATTCACTTCAACAACAATGCTTATAAACCAATATCACATAACAATGATACTCATGTTATTTTCAAACCCTAGTTCAAGTTCTTCACTCAACCATTCACTTCAACAACAATGCTTATAAAACAAGGTGCATAGCATTCACTTCACAATAGCTCAACAACTCAATAAGGAAACCTAATCAAGTCCTTTTCACTCCAAAGTTGTTTTCTATAAAACCAACCAATCAACTCAACCAAGGAAGAATGTGCCCATACCTTTTTCTTGATGAGGAGTAGACCACACAAATCTGCCACAATCATAAACACTTCTTTGCCAAACTCAAGGAGGTTAGAAGATAATAATATCTCTCTCAAGGAATCACAATACAAAATAATATCAAACACAAATACACCTTATCACTCCATATTTAAAATAACATCCAACACCTTAAAAATATTAGAACAATTACTTTCACAATAATCCCTTTGGCAAAAAGTCCTTTAAAATAAAATCAACACCTTAAAAGGCTTACTCCTCCAATATGCAAATATAACAATTAGGACTTTATTTTAAAATTAAGATCAAACTCCTTATAACTCCCTTCACTATTTTACCATGAAAAATCACCACAAGAAATTAACTTTAATTAATCCTTATGCCTCCCAACTACCTCACGTCAAACCTTAGGGCAATGAAAATTAAATAAAAAATGTACCTTTGCCCTTAGTGGGTTTTGAACCCACGACGTTGCCTCCCCAAGCACCCTAGCCGCAGCCTTGGCTGTTGCATGAGCTAGGTGCTCACGTGGGAGCTAGAGTGCCCACGCACTCTATTACCTTCTCTGCCACTGCCAAAATAGAAATACAAAAGGGCTTCCAAACTTGTTGTCATCGGGTTTCGAACCCGTAACCACTCTGCCACAAGCGCCAAGCCAAATGCCACCTGAGCTAGCCACCAGATGGTGCTAGGAACTAAGCACCTCGATGTCTTAAACACATCAAATTTTGGATTTACGTAGTGCACAAAAACTACTATGTTTCCTCCATGAGTTACAACGCATTTTTCAAAGGATATCACTCATCCTTTTTGGCCTTAGCAAAGGCAATATATATATGCCTTTATTATCACTTCCATCACATCGATGGGGGAAAGTCTTTGACTTGCATGTCGATGGAATAAACTTAGGTTTTGCCACTTCAAATAAATAAATAATATTTATTTATAAAATTTAAATTCAATTTGAATTTAAATATTTATAAATTAAATATTAAAACTTCCTTGGGCTTTCTAATTTGAAATTAAAGGCCTCCTTGGGTTTTTATAAAAAAACTTTTACATTGCTCATCCATGGTTTTAATAAAAACCTTTTATTTTTTTCCTTCATGGTTTTAATAAAAAACCTTTTAATTTGCTCCTCCATGGTTTTAATAAAACCTTTTATTTTTGCTCATCCATGGTTTTAATAAAAACCTTTTATCTTTGCTCACATAAAATTATGAAGCTCTTTTGGAACCAATCAATTGCATTTCTCCTTAGGACCTTTTGACATCAATGACAACTCACTCTTGACATCAATGACAACTCACTCTTGACATCAATGACAACTCACTCTTGACATCAATGACAACTTATCTACTCAAAATTTCCAACACCTAGATTTCATCTTGAGGCTCCATCCGTATTAATCTTATCTATTCCCTCTAGATGAGGTTTCTGATTCCTAGCTCTAATTACTTGTGCATAATTTGGGGTTACCCTTTTTTATGTGACCACCATTCTAGATACTTGTAATTGAGATATTATCTAGATCCACTTTTGGTTAGGACTCAAGGTTTTTTCAATAGGTATCGAATTGAATCCCTCATATTGGCTATAGTTATTTGCTAGACAAAGTGGTTGTCTCTATATTTTTGGTTTAATATATGATTGCTTCTCTCCTTCAATAAATTTCACTAAAGGAGAGTTTTCCCCACCCAAAAAATCTATCGAGCGGGTTGGTCCATTTCCTCTTATTTAGGCCACTCCCTCCAAAGTTATATTCTAGAAGATATATCAAACCAGTAGATTCCTAGCAAAGCTACCATATATTTCCATATTTTGATTATGATGAGGTATTCTATAAAAAGGTGAGAGATTGTTTGCTCATTCTCCCAACACATCTCACATCTAGAAGGACCATACATCCTTCTTTTCATCAATAGTTTCCCTATTAATACCCTTCGATGAAATAAAATCCAAAATAAGAATGTAACTTTGGCCTAAATGTTATGTGTCCATAGTTGTATGAATATATCACTTAACAAGATTGGGGTACCCTTAAAAAGGGTTAAGTATCTAGAGGCAACTGTATATTCACTTTGATTTTTATGTTGCAACCAAGAGTATCCTCCTCTTGAGACCACTCATCTATTGGATGGTCCTATAGAATTATTATATTTGATCCTCATGGATTTGGATTGGTCACTCCTCTATTTGTATCCATATCCTTCCTACCTCCCAACTACTACTTTGAGGTTTATAGTATTTGGCTACCTTAACCCAATTGTTTCTATGAAGATTCCCCATCAATAATATCCAACATAAAAATTGAGTTATTAGAGGAGGATGACCATACCATGAATCTCTCAAAAAGTTAGCCTTATGTCCATTATGGATAATCTAGTATAATATTTCCATGATCATATCCTCTTATATTCTAAGTCCTATTAATAATATCATCTACTAGGAAGAAAACGTTAGACAAGCTCTATCAGGGTTTTATTCTTTGCATATTTGAACCTCAAAATTTGATCCCATAATTCCTTAAGTAATTTTAGAAATCTATAATATAATTTAGCTACCAATACCTTGTTTTTCTTGATAATTTACCATATTCTTAGTCATTTTTTGTAAACATAAAGTATCCCATTTCACAAATACCCATTCATGAATGCTCATTTGTGTTCTTTCTTGACTCCATTCTAGAGGAATCTATAATTTATTTGATCCAATTATTTAATAATTTCCTTGGGGATAGCTAGCACTAAGAAGACATAAATATGTATAGTTTTGAGGATTATTTTTATCAGGGTCATCCATCCTATATAAAGCCACCTATAAGTCCATTTTTTTAATGTGAATTTCACTCTCTATGATAGCCAAGTCCATTACTCCTTTCTTGCCTCCCAAATGTAAATGGAATTCCTAAGTAGGTGATTGGAAGAGATGTCTTCTTGTATCTTAATTTATCCAACAACATTATCTCCTACCTAGGTTAGCAATGGAAAATGATGATCTTGGACTTTTCTTCATTTATAAGTTGTTCAGTCACCTTTGTAAACCATCCTAGAATAATTTTAAAATTGGAGGCCTTCCTTATTGTTTTTTATAGTAATATAAAGTCATAAAAAAATTGTAGGTGACTAATTGGTTTAGCTCCAATTGCTACTATTATTCCATCCAATGCTTTGGTGTTCCTATGCTTAGATAATATTCCATCCAAATATTTAGCCAATATGATGAACATGTATGGGGATAAAGGGTCTCCCTACTTGATACCTTTAGAATATATAAATAGTTAGGTAGGATCCTCATTTACTAGAACCAAATAGAATGTTAAGAAATGCATCCCTTAATCCATTATACTAGATCACACGAGAATCCAAATTATCTCATCATATTTAGGAGAAAGTTCTAGTCAACTCTATCATATGATTTGGATAGATATAACCTAATAAACATGGAGGGTATTTTCTATACCTACATAGAGTGGATGGCCTCCTTAGGAAAATGGTGTTGCTGAAAGGAGGAACCATTCCATCATGGAAATGGTTCGTTGCATGCTCACATGAGCTAGTCTTGAGCAACAATATTTGGTAGAATTTGTCACCACAACAGTATACCTGTTGAATAGGGCATCCACAAAGGCCCTACAAGGAATGACTCCACAGGAATCTTGGAGTGGTTGAAAACCCTCCATATCTCATCTACGCATTTTTGGATGTAATGCTTTCATGCACATACCGAAAGAGAAAAGGAAGAAGCTAGATGAAAAGACATTGAAGTGTATTCTTCTTTGCTATGATGAGCACTCTAAGGGTTATCACTTGATTGATCCTTTTACAAATAAGATTCATGTCAGTAGAGATGTTGTTTTTTATGAGGCTTTCACATCACAAAGCACATCTGATGTATACCTAGATCTTGTGGAAACTAAAGTTGAGAAGTCCCCTTCATCACCAAATACTGGAGGTCCTTCGCCTTATTTATCTTCTTCATCACCACATAAGATGAATCCAAAATGGTATAAAAATACAATAAGAGACTCCAAGTTATCCACTCCACCAAATTTAACTTTAGAAAGACCTCGTACTCACAGCATGGCTTGACAACAAAGAGCAGTAGCAGAGACTACTGGGGTTGATGATCTTTTTCAATCTTTTGAATAACTTTCTGTAGATTCAAATAGAGAAACAAAGGATATGGATATAGATAATGATAGGGTGTTTATATCTTCAATGAATGAACATGAACCTACTTCTGTACAAGATGCCCTTAGTGAGCCACAATGGAAGGATGTTATGGATGCTGAGTATAAGTCTCTAATGAAAAATAAAACTTGGGAGCTTGTCAATATGCCATATGGAAAGAAGCCCATAGGCTACAAATGGGTGTAAAAATTCAAGTACAAGGTATATGGGACAATTTATAAGCATAATTCCCATCTTGTTGCAAAGGGTTATGCACAAAAGGAAGGCATTGACTACGAGAAAACTTTTGCACCTACTGCTCGGATGACCACTATTCGAGTTCTTTGTGCTATGGCAACACAGTATGGGTGGAAATTTCACCAAATGGATGTCAAGAGTGCTTTTCTGAAAGGTGATCTTTAAGAGTAATTCCACATGACTCAACTTGAAGGATTTGAAGTGGAAGACCAAGAGTAGAAAGTGTGCAAGTTGTTCAAATCCTTATATGGTTTAAAATAAGCTCCTCGAGCTTGGTATATGAAAATGAATAATCACCTCCTGCAACATGGATTTAAGATATTTTCATCAGATGCAAACCTCTATTTCAAGAAACAAGGTTTTGATATAGTTTTGCTTGTACTATATGTTGATGATTTGCTCATTACAGGAAGTTCAAAAAATATGATCTCTGCTATCAAAAGATACTTGTGTAAATCTTTTACGATGACATATCTTGGACTTCTCCATTATTGTCTTGGTCTGGAAGTGAACTAGAATGAGCACTACATCAAAGTGTCTCAAAAAAATATGTCAAGACATTGTTAGAAAAAAGATGAATATTGTAAAATAGAACTACGATGGAATCGGGACTTCGATTATCATGATATCATGATTCACCTCAGTAGATGCTACTCTCATCATCGATTGATTGGGAGTCTCATATACACAATAAAGGCAGAATCAATTACATCAAAATCTTGAGGTTCATAGGAACCTAAGATACTCAGGAAAGTAGAAAATGTTTTCTTCAAAGTTTGTGGAAATGGAATATGGCTAGAATATAAGAGGAATGAAAAAAATCTGGGGGATACAGACCGGACATGTCGGGTCATATGATGATTGTAATCAACAGGATATTTATTTCATATTGGATCTGGTCCTGTCTCTTGGCACAATAAGAAGCAATAGGTGGTTGCTATATCATCTACAGAGGCAAAGTATCATACCGCACGTGAAGTTGTGTGCAAAGTGATATGGTTGCATCGCATTTTGACAAGTATGGGTTATCCATCAAAATATCCAATACACTTGTTCTACGACAACCAGGGTGTTTTGAACCTTGTTAAGAATCCAGTGCATCATGAGAAAACCAAGCACATTGATACACAATGTCACTTCATTTGAGATGAAGTTCCCTGAAACTGAATTCAGCTTAAGTACATTCCCACTGATGCTCAAGCTATAGACATTTTCACTAAGGCACTTGCACATGTCAAATTTGAATTTTTTTGCAGCTCTATATGTATTGCAAAAAGATGTAATCATGGGGGATGTTAGTATAGCTAGTAGTTTTCTTATTACCCAAATAATGTAATAAGGGGGGATGTTAGCGTAACTATGTTAACGTTGTTATTCCATTATTAGTTATATTGTTATCTTGTTATAACCTATTCTATTAGCGCCTGGTTGGTTCCGCAACCTCCGACCTATTCTAGGTTAAGCTTTGTATTATTTATTCTATCAATTATCAATGCAATGTGTTCGCTATCTTAACAAAGACTACATTCCTTCCAAAAAACCACCACGTTATAGAGAAATAATTTTTTGAAGAAGATGTTTGACCCTTTCTACCATGATCTTAGTGATAATTTTATATAGGACATTACAAATAACACTTGGTCGTTATCTAGAGATGTGTTTGGACTCTTGGGTTTTCAAAACTAGTGCTATATATCTTGTTTACCTCTTTAATAACCACTTTGGCTATCCTAGCCTCTTCTACCACTTTCAATAGTTCTTCCTTAAGGATATCCAAAAATTCTTGGTATAATTCTATGGGAAATCCATCTAGGCTTGGAATTTTCCCTTTTGCATCTTGAAAACTACCTATTGTAGTTATTTGGTAATAATTTGGGTAGTCAGAGTTTCATTATATTCCTATGTGATATGAGAAGGAATCTCTTGGGATACTTCCTATTGTACCTCCTGATTTAGTGGTTCTGCCTTAAATATTTGTGTAAAGTGTTCTCTTATTATATATTTCGTCCCATCCCATGTGTGTATTGAAACACTTGAAACTATTTTTAGGGAAAATATGTAATTGTGTGATCACCTTGCTAAGAGATATTTATGGAAGAAGCTTGTGTTCCTATATCTCTCCTAAAGCCATTGGATCCTCTATTTCTATTTCTATAAGATCTCTTCTCCTTTGTCCCATTCCTCTAGCTGAGCCATAGGCCTAGTCTCCTCCTTGCTTTGGATCTTAGAAGTGCCATATATTCATATTTTCTCATTGAGTTCCTCAAGTTTGTTTATGATATGTTGTTTAATTCCTTTAGGTCACCAAAATCCTCTTAGTTCCATGTTCTCAATTTGGACTTGAGGTACTAAAATCTCGTAATAAAACTATACATATTTATACCATGCCTAGATGTACCCTTCTACTACCATTTCTAAACCTTATCTCAAAAACTACTATCTCAAAACCACATTAACTAGAATCTAAAAGGAGCAAAACTAATTTTGGTCTTCCACATTTCCACCAATACTGGTCAATGCTTTGACCTTGCATTTTTCAATATTTGTGCTTTTGAAATATATTAATTGCATAGAAACTCCATTGATAACATAAATTTATTTAGTGTTTCTAGAATGCATGTTGGGTCCTACCATTTATGTCTACTAGATGAAGAGATCTAATATGCTCCATCATGAGGTCAATACTACTGTCTAGAGTATGATTTTCCTCCATATCTTGCAATGAGAGGATGGTGTTGAAATTGCCACATACAAGTGACCAAGATTTAAGGAAATGACCAATAATATAAGTTACATTCCTCCATTGTTTTTGTTTTTCATATAGGTTGATAGAAAAGTATATTGAGATACAACCAATACTAAGAATAATGTCTACTTTGGGCCATTCAAGCCAAAATCCCTCAACTTCCCATTGTTTGATGTATCACTATCTCTTTCAGATTCCAAAGACAAGCCACTCATCTAGAAGGTCTTGGGATATTGGGCTTCAAACCTACACACAAACCAAATATTTTGGGTAAAATATGGGTCTCTTCTGTTGACACTTTTATTTATTAAATTAAAATCATCTATGAATGAAGTTATTACCTCATTTGTTTTACTTAATTATGCTTTACCAAGCTACTATTAACCCTTGAATATTCTAGACATAATGGCAAAAATCAACAAGAAACTAGCAAAATTATAACTTTTTTGCCAAGTTATATTGAATCAAATCGTTTAGTTGGCGATTTTTATCAATTTTTTGAAAAAAATAAAAATAAAATGGCAAAAAAAATGGCCATAGCCACATGGCTAGAGGCTATAGCCAATTAAGTAAAAAAGTGAATTTATTTATTTATTTATTCAATGTAACTTCTTCTAAATAAAAACACAATCCGACTACTTATTACCACACAACCCAAACATGCCAGGGCATCCTAAGAGAGCATATTGTGGTTTGAAGGAATATAAAAACCAAAAAAAACCATCAATGACAATTATATATATTATTAACTAATGAAATTCTCCATAAAAATATGTTGAACTATCAATCCAAACTTATTGCTCAATACACTTTTATATAGGAGTAATGTTTAAAACCACAAATGACATGCTTGTATGCTTGTTTCTTAAAAAATTAGTTTATATAGTTAAGGGATTAATGATATTTCCATTGAGATTTTGGGGTGTTGTCCCTATACCCCACAAGGGGCATTACCCCTTGACCTTGCAATGGGGTTCCCACCCCTATAATACCTAACACAAGTGGTGACTAACATTAGCAACCAAGGCATAAAAAGAGGCATGGACATAGTGATAAAGAGATATTAGAACTTCTACCATGGCAAAGGGCAAAGTCATTCAATGATATTGAGACATTGTATTTGCCATGAGTCAGGCCACATTTTTTAACTTACACTTTTTTATATTGTAAGTAATACAAGAATATTTGAATTTTGGAAGTACTGAAATTTCTTTATTTAAGATGTGTTTTATCACTTTCATGTGCAGTTTAATGCTTTAGCCTTTAATTTTGTATCACATACTACTTTCATATGTAGTTTAAGCTTACAATATTATAGAATTAATATTTTATTTACATGATGTTAATTTATTGTGATATACATAAAAAAATTCAATGAAAATTGTGTTTTATTTGTTTTTTAATCAAAATTTTCCCTTGATTTTTTGAGTCTATCATTTATCGATTTTGAGCCAATTCCAATTTTATCTACTATGATTCCAAGTGATGCACTTCATAAAGCATGGGGACTAAAAATGTAGGTAAGCTACTTGACCTTACCCATTCCTATTAGCTTTGCACATTCTTTCCCTATATGATGTTGAGTAGTCTTCCTACCTACTCTTTGGTATGTATCTAGCTTCATTTTTTCTAGACTCTTGAATCATTCTTGTTGGTTATGGGATGGACTCCAAACCTAGCATAAGTGAGAATACCACCATTGCCTATTAGAATATTATTAGGTATCACCTCCACTAGTTATTCCTTTATAAGTTCCTCCATTTAATTGATTAGAGTCATTGTATTTCTCTTGGATTCTATTTTTTCTTTGGGATATCTTCAATGTTTGGGGTGGGAACTCTTGTAGGCTACTTAATAAATCTATAATTGTCTTAGTGTTGCAATTTATTTATTCAACTATTGGTTTCTTTCTTAGGGCTTGAAAAGGAGTTTCAAGGATCTCCATATCCATGATGTTCTACTCTTTTTTCCATTTGGAGGTTAGCAAACTTATTGATGAAGATGACTACCTACTCTTTATATGTTTGTTTTATATGTATGTTATTTTTTTTAGGAAGTTCAAAACCTCCAAGGATCATTTCCTCTTGTACTTGCTCTAGGATCCAATGTTTAAAATCCCTAGCAAGGTGACCATATTCCTAAAAAATTATGCACTTAAAGGGGATGTTCTCATAGTCCACATATTATTCCTAGGTATCCTCCCCAAATTGTAGAGTAATATTATTATCTATCCTCATAATTAGGAAAAATAACTAAGAAATAACCATTGGAGTAAGCAAAAATATTTAACTCACCTCTAGTTATTCATTTTCTATAGCCCACATCTTGAAAGTAAGGAGGCATGGATGAAGATCCAAAAATCGATGGATTAATCTCTATGTTTTATAGCATCGATACTAGCATGCATGTATGATATTTGAAGTTGGACTATAGGAGAGTCATTTGCCACTTTCATTCACCACAATCCTGCTTTCCTAGGGTCCATTTTAGGTATTTTAAAATTTCTATGAGAAGTCCTATAGTTTTTAACTACAATTGTTTGTGGTTTTCCTCCTCATAAGGCATCTTGAAAAATATTTTTTGTAAATTTTCACTAGAATATCTTCTTGTACTAGCAATTGGCTCACTTTATTCGCTATGATCAAGAACATTGGACCATGCTTGATTAATTTCCATTAGTCCAAGGTTATTACCCTTTCAAACATTTCCCCTTATTGTAATACAACCCTCACTTGTTGTTCTAAAGTCAGCCCTTTGCATCTTGTGTATTTTTACCCTTGGTTTTGTCCTTGTTTAATATTGGTTGCTTTGAACTCAAATAAATGTTTAGACTTCTCTTACTAAAATGGGATTTTATTATTAGATTGATTTATCTATTCCACTTGCATGTGCTCATGGTTATTTTAGCCATTATTGGAGCCCACATCCTTTGGCTTATATTACATTTCAATCTTGTTCCCATGAAATCCTCCTTCCACCATCGAGGATACTACCATTTCATTATCCATCGATTGATATAAAACCTTAGACAAGGGTCTATGAAAACCCTTAGATAGGCATCTTTGTAAACCTAATTTAACATTTTTGGCTTACGTTCTTCACCTGCACCCTTAAGGTAGGTCAACACAAAAATACTTCTTAAAGAAAAAATGACTCCATAATCTCCATGTTGGAAATTTGAGCAAGATTTTTTGTCATTGATGTCAAGATATTTGATGTCTAGTTTTGTCGTCATTGATGCCACAAGGTTGATTTTCCAAAATACAAGGAAGTTGATCCTCCTCTATAACTCTTGTAGGCTACTTAGTAGATCTAGAAATTATTATTGCATCATACTAGTTATTCTTAGAAGTTATTAAAGGTGCATTAAGTATTGAAGTTAAGGTGAAAAAATAGTGCAAAGTTAAGCCATTCAAAAGGGAATATTTGTTGCATGATTAAAGATCTTGGATTCATTATTGCTAAGTTAACCAAGAAAAGGAGATAGATGAGAGAGTTGTCCAGTAAGGAATACAACATCAAATCTATGTTTTCCACCAAGAAGTAGAGCAAGAAGCCCCCTCATCAAAGAAGCAATAAAGCTTCAAAATGATACTATAAGATCTTATAATTTTGGTGTAAATCAAAGCAGAATTATTTACATTATTGCACCATATTTCTTGTCCTACGAAGAAAATAGAGGACAAAATATAGAGTGCCTTAAGACACTACAATAGTAAGCTTATTACATCTACAAAGTGGTCATATCATCAAGTTAAAGGAGTAAAATTCAAGCTGAGGAAGAGAGCCAATGAAGTTGAGGAGAAAAGACACCAACTCTAGAACCATTGGACTCATGAAAAGAGCACCTACAAGGAGTATAAGAGAAGTAACATGCAACATCAAAGAACATATGTAATGTAGCATAAAATCCATTGCAAGTCTAATGTAAAGTAAGAAGAATAGCACAAAGGATAACAAAGGGTAAGTTACAAGAGCACAACATACACAAGTTACGTAAAATATCATGGTGAAATAAAAAAGTGCATTACCTAATAAATAGCTCGGATGAACCGCTAGCTAAGAGGATAGCTTCAAAGCACCCTAGATCCACCATCATTGGAGTAGAAATTCCATCTAAGAGGACAACATTGGAGAACCTAGAACCACCATTGTTGAAGCCAAATTTATGGGAGAATATAGCCACTATTTTTAGAGAAAGAATATTGAAATCTAATCCAAACAACTTGCATTTGTTGGTAAGAAGCATTGAGAGATAGAAGATGTTGAAGGTGGAGTTACATGCATAGGAAAGGAGTGTGAATTTCCACCTCAAGCTAAGGTATCTTGTGCCACTTGGAACAACAAAATAAGACACCTAAAATATTATTTGTAATGCCTGCACAGGAAGGAAATACCCAGGATAGAAATAACATTCATATTGAAGCATTGAAGGCATCGTTCAAAGGTTGAAGGCATATAATTATTGCACATAATTCAAAGGAAGAGTGTTTAATTTTCACCAACTAACACTTACCAAGAACGTAACCTCCATTTTCCACCTACACACCTAAGCAATGTATACACCACATGGCTAGAGCATCAAGAAGGGATAAAGGATATTAAAGAGCCCAAGTTGATGAAGAGCATATAGATTGGAAGGACACAGATTAAGTATTAAGAGTAATAAAAGTGCATCTATGGAGGATAAGAAGACTCATAAGGCACCCATGAGCAATAAATATTTTCTATCATATGTAGAATACTAGTATTACAGTGCTAAAGATCAGATTAAAGTTAAACCAGAAGCCAATAAGTACACACAATTCACATTGGAAGGTAAAATATTTACATTATTTAATATTTTATTTCCTAAAGTATAAGGAGTGATAATGTGCTTAATACAAGGTTGAAGTTTATTTATTACTGCATTGAATAAGTAATAAAATACCAACCTTAGAGAGTTATAAGGCTATTAAAACAAAGGGATTATATCTTAAAATATATTACAAATTGCATGAGATTCAAAAATTAAAATATTTACAAATAATTAATTAGGTGATATAAGGTTTTCAACATTGGAAAATTGATTGTCATAAGGCCACCACTTAGTGGCCGCATCATTGCATTGCAATGCACCACATGTCATGAGTGATGCATGGCTTTACCTAAACCATCAAGTATTACCTGATATGGAGACTGTTGCTGTTGACTAAAAAATACATTTAAAAGGTCCGAGGTGTAGACCAATTGGTTCATCCAAACCCCATAAGGATGGTGAAGGTCCAAGGTTTAAATCTCGGGCCTCATCGGACTGAACGCTTGTCTCTTTCCTGGTGCTTTCAGCGGCGTAAAAGGTTTTAAATTATTGTGGCATGGTGGTTATAGGGGTAGACTGCATGAAGATCTGTGTGGCAGCTTCTAAGGCAGACAACACATAATACTATGGTGGCCATAAAAGCTGGATAGCCTACCTGGATTTGTGGTGGCTATCGATTCCACCATGTAAATTCAAAAAAAAAAAACATTGGAAAATTGAAAAACTAGTTTGCAAATATTATTGCTTTCTAAATTTTCAAATCAAGAAGATATAAGGAATACCACATCAAACTTTAGTTTATTGGAATTTAGAAAATTGAATAATTGAAAGTTAAATAAAAGAAGCAAAATCATTGATTTCTTAAATAATTTTATTTTTTTTTTTTTTTTTTTATTTAAAAAAAAATAAAAGAAATCCAACCATAAATAACTTCATCAAATTGAAAAGTGCATATTTTAATAGGGAGAAAAAAGAAAAATAAGAGTTGAACACTAGGGAGACAAAAGGGACTCAACTCAAAATAGAAAATCTAAGCATACTATCAAGACTCATAGTGCATTCAAATACTTGCAAGATAGAAGGCATTTTACAAAACTTGTCAAATTAAAAGTTCTTAGCAAGGTTGAAACTAGGGAGGTATAAGATAGTCTAAAAACATCATGGTGACAACAAACAAGTTCATATTTATAGAATCCCAAATTCTTAATGGACCCAATTACTCTTCATGTAAAAACAAAGTGAGGTCAATACTGATAGTTGAAAATATTTGGGATATTGTTAAAGGAACAAAAATTAAACCTACTATAGGTGATAGTGAGATTCAAAAATTTGAATAAAATGAAGCAAAAACACTAATGACAATAACTTTTGCTATTACATATGAAATACAACCTTATATTAGTTCAACAAAAACATCTACATAAGCTTGGAAAGCCTTAGCCAAAATATTTGAAGGAAATAATAAAGCCACTATCTTAAATATTCAAACTCAATTGCATTCTCTAAAAGTGAATAGTGGTGAAAGTATAGAACTATTCCTAAGGAAAGTAGTGAATATAAAAGAAACATTGTTAACCTTAGGAGAACATGTAGAAGATAAGTTTCTTATTCAAGTAACCCTGACAACACTTCCAAACATGTTGAGTGGATTTTTTTTCCAATTGTAAAATCACCATCATAATCAAGATTTTGATTAGAAAACCCTCTCTTGCAAAGAAATGAAATTTATCCAAGGTTTATTTTACTTAATGTATGTTTATAATACTGTGAAGATGTATCAAATAATTTATAGGAATACCATAGTGATTTGCAAATAATTGTTAACAAGGGGCTTGAATTGGTATTATTTTATTGATATACTAGTGATTGTGAAGTGATTTACCCAAACTTATTCTAGAATAATAATGCATAATTAAATAACTCAGAAGAAAAATAACAACTCACAATAAATCATGCACATAGAACACAAGATATTTATCCTAGTTCACCCAATATGGGCTACGTCTAGAAAACAAGAGCCACACATTTCTTTTCTATTATTATTCAACTTACCCGTAATGGGACATTACAATCAATATAAAGGAAACTCTTACAACCCTAAACCACAATCCAGTATTATAATACTGTGGGCACAATACCATGGGCTAAAACCACCCATACCCACCAATCATGGGAATCCCACCAACGCCTCTGAAAATAGCTCTGATAATATCTCCAAAAAATTAGGAGCCCAAAAAATTTTCTAGGGGCGTTGTCCCCAGACCCCCATCGAGGGGGCTCCTACCCTCTTGAACCCCCTTGGCCCGCTCACCGGTGAGCGGGACCTACCGTACAGTACTTCCTCTACAAATAAAGACACATCCAACATTCTCCAACTTATTGAATACTTTGTACAAAGGCTATGATCAATATTAGTTCCAACACTCAGTCTTTCCAAACCCATTTCAATTGTACAAAAAATGAACTTTTCTGTGCTAACTACCTTGGTTAAAGCATCTGCAACATTTACCTTGGTATTAAATTTTTCCAAAAACACTTTCTTCTATTCAATTGTGTCCCTACTAAAGTGGTACTTTGTATCAATGTGCTTTTTTATTGAATGGTAAGTTGGGTTCTTTGCCAAAAATATACACTTTTGCTATCATAATTTATATTCATAGCTCCTCGAAAGAACCTAATCTTAGCACATAGTCTTTGTAGCCATATTGTTTCCTTACTAGCATCAGTGGTTTCCATGTATTTAGCTTCATTGGTTGAAATAGCAACAACAATTTTCCTTTTGCCCATCCAACTAATAGCCCCTCAAAACAAGGTGAATACATAAGCACTAGTAGATCTTCTATTTTCAAGCTATCCATCCTAATCTACATCAACAAAACCTTCTATATCCAAGGATCTATTTTTTTTATCGACACCTTCATAACAAATTAAAAAATCAGATGTACCACACAAATATTTGAAAACCCTTTTTACAGTAGTCCAATTCTCTTTACCAGGTTTAGAAATGTATCTGCTCAAAACTCCCACTCCATTGCCAATATCTAGTCTAGTACATACCATGACATACATTAAACTGCCTACAACATTTGCCTAAGGAACATGGGACATTTCTTCTACCTCTTCTTCTGTTTTTGGATATTGTTCAATAGAAAAATTTTCCCCCAAAGGAATAGGTACTTTCACTGGTTTGCAATCCTGCATACTGAATCTCTTCACTATTGTCTCAACATACTTCCTATGATTCAGCCACAACTTTCTTTTTGAACGATCTCTATTTATTTGCATACCCAAAATAAAATTTGCAGGGCCAAGATCTTTCATGTCAAACTGTGATGCTAACTGAGACTTCACTTCCTTGATCATTTCCTTACTATTTTCAATTAGTAACATATCATCAACATACAAAACTATAATGACAAGTTCATTATCAATTTTCTTTGAGTATACATAATGATCAGCATTGCTATGAACAAAATCAAGTCCTAAAACATAAGTATCAAATTTTTGATACCACATTCTAGGTGACTGTTTCAGTCCATACAAAGATTTATTTAACTTACATACAAAATCCTCCTTTCCTTTAGCAATGAATCCTTTAGGTTGTCTCATATAGATTTCTTCCTCTAAATCTCCATGAAGGAATGCAGTTTTTACATCCATTTGCTCTATTTCAATATCAAATGTAGCAGCCACATATAACAAAAATATTATTGAGGTTAGCTTTGCAACGAGAGAAAATACTTCACCATAATCAATTCCCTCTACCTAATAATAGCCTTTAGCAACCAGGAAAGCTTTATATTTCTCCACTTTACCTTCAACATTTTTCTTCTTCTTGAAGATCCATTTACTACCTATTGCTTTTCTCCCACCAGGTAATTTTACTAGATCCCATGTCTTGTTCTTTTTCAAGGCCATAATTTCCTCATTCATGGATTCTTCCCAGAGGTTTACCTCTTCAGAATTAACATCTTCTCTAACTTTTCTAGGATATTCATCAATAACAGATAAAACAAAGGAAGAAGGAAAATCAAATGGACTATACCTATCAGGTTGCCTCATTTCTTGTGTTGATCTCCTTACCACAAGTGTATGAGCCTATGGTTCATCCTATTCTTCTTCTTATGAGTAGGATCCTTCTTCCATGAGATCAAATTGCACCTTTTCAGGTTTCTCTTATGTTACTTCATTTCTGTGATCACTTTTCATTTGTCTAAACACCACATCTCTATTGTAAACTATCCTTTTAGTTTCTAGATTCTAAATTTTATATCCTTTAACACCATCTTTATAACCAATAAATATACATTTAACAACCTTATTATCAAGCTTACTTCTTTTCTCCTTTGGAATATGCATGTATGCATCACAGCCAAAAACTCTAAGATGTGAAAGAGAGGGTTTCTTACCAAACCATGCTTCAAATGGAGTTTGATCTAGTAATCCTGATGTAGGATATCGATTCTGCAAGTAACATGCTGCACTCACCACCTTTACCCAAAATTCTTATGCCAAACCAACACCACTGAGCATACTTCTTACCTTTTCTATCAGTGATCTATTCAATATCTTAGAAACTCCATTTTGTTGGGGTGTATATGGAGTAGTCTTCTATCTTGCAATACCACATTGCTTACAAAAATCCTCAAATTTATTTGAACAATACTCTCCTCCATTATCAGACCTCAACACCTTTATCTTTTCTCAGTTTGATTTTCAACAAGTGCTTTAAATTCTCTAAACTTATCAAACACTTCATCTTTACTTTTAAAAAAATAAATCCATGCATATCTTGAAAAATCATCAACAAAAGAAGCATAGTATAATGATTTTACAAGATATGGAATAGGAATACGACCAAAAATATCACTGTGAATCAGATCTAATACCCATTTTGATCTTACAACACCAGATGGGAAACTCCCACGATTTTGCTTACCATAAATACAATGTTCACAAAAATCAAAATACATTGAGAAATTAGGGATACCTTGAACCATACATTTTGTGTATAGGGTATGCAATCCCTTTTCTCCAATATGTCCCATTCTTTGATGCTAGAGCATTAAAATTTTATCTATTTCGATCTCAAGAATGATTGAGCTATTGCACTCATTTGTCATAGTGCTTCCCAATAGCTCATACAAGGTTCCAATCCAAACTACTCTTGCTAACACCACAGATCCATGAACCATTTTGCATGAATACTTATATAATTTAGTTTTTACTACTACATCAGCCATTTTCCTTACAGAAATTAAATTTTTAGCAAGGCCAGGAATGTGCATCACACCTGAAAGGATTTTAACCCTATCATCCTGCAACAATATTTTTACCCTTCCATGACCAATGATTCTAAGTTGTGAATCATCTCCCAATAGTACCTTACCTCCATCATATATTTCATATTCACTAAACCACCCCCTATGAGGAGTCATATGAAAAGAGGTACCAGTATCGATCAACCAGTCATTTCTATCTAAACGCGTGGAGAAAGATGCTAGATATACATCCCCTACTTCATCAGTGGATTTATTTATCTCTGTGGAAGTGGATTCATTAGATCTCTTTCCAGAATCAACATTCTTTTATCTACAATCCTTCTTCATGTGTCCAAGCTTACCACATTTCTAATATTTTCTCTCAAACCTTCCTCGAGACTTAGATCTACGTTTATACTTAGATCTATCACCAGATATCATTTTATCTTTTTCCTTGGCACACCCTCTCACTATTAGGGTATACCTTGATGTTCCCTCCATGGATTTTCTCCTCATATCCTCTGATAATAGAGATGCCACAACATATTCCAACTTCAATGTGGTTGAAGTTGTACTACCAATTGCTACAACTAGGTTATCCCATGAATCTGGTAAAGAGCATAGAAAAGTAATACATTTATCTTTCTCACTCAACTTAATTTTAACATATGAAAGTTGACATACCACTGTATTGAATGCATTAAGATGATTTGCTACTGAATCCCCCTAATTCATCCTTATATTATATAGTTTCTTTTGAAGGAATAATTTTTTCACCAGGGATTTAGATTGATATAGAGTCTAACTTATTCTAGAGATCCTTTGTGATGAGGATTGATGTTTGATCCTTCATATGACCCCTCTAGTAGTTCCTAGCTAGGTTTGCATAGTTTATTTCTTGCAAAATTAATAATTGTAAGTGAGTCTCCTTCTCACATGCACTTGTGGGCACTAGTTATCTTCTAGTTGTCATTTAGAGTGTTAGTTAGTAAGTGTGAACTCAAAGTAGGAAGTGTGTACTTCAAGATAGCTAAAATGGATCTTCTAGTTAGCATTATTCCTTTCCTCTTAACTTAGAAGTTACGTGCATTCTCCCTTGCACTTTTGTAGCTTATGGTTAAGCATATTGGATCAAATCCATGATTTGATGGGTTTGGTTATGTATTTTGGGCCATTAGATCCTATAAATTGAATTGTAAATAATAGAACATTTAGTTGGATTTTCAATCTTTTTCATTGGTATCAGAGCCTAGTTCATGTTTGCACTAGGGCTTGTGAGGTGAGAGGATAGGAGATAATTTTTTTATGAGAAATATTTTCTCATTGAGGACTTGGTTCAAGCTCAAGGGGAGCTTGAAAACCATACGCAGAAGGAAGTTCCTTAGGTGTCAAAATCCTCATTCCAACTTTCTTTGTATGCTCAAGGAGTATAGGAGAAGTTTACCCCATTTCCTTTCTTACAAAAATCCCTTGGCAGGTTTGGACTACTCCTACGGAGATATGCATATTAGGTAGCCATTTGTTCCTGCCATCGAGGAGTCTTGAAGCTGGAGGAGTTCTATACCAGGTCATGTGTCGACTTGGGTCTGGTTAAATTTCAAACACTGGTCGTGTGTCGACCGGATCTTGAAAGGAGAGCTACTAAAGGGATCCAGTTGCTAATATTTTTAATAGTTTAAGTTGTTTTTTTTTAATTAGCCTCCCCTGGTTAATTTTAAAAATTGCATTGTTTTAGAAAAGCTTAAATTTTAAATTAATATATTATTTCCTTAAAATATATTAATTTAAATTTCTATTGTAAAAAAAAAATTAGCCTAAGGGCTCATTGACCAGTTGTGTTCAGGTTTGCGATGGCCGGCCAGAACCACCCGACAACACCCGGCATGCAAATTTATGGTAGGCGACCGGTCAACACCACCCGACAGCAATCGACGCGCAGGATTGCGACAAGCGGCCGGACAGCAGCTGTTGACCTACAACCTTCGATCCCGACGCTATCAGGTACGACAGCGTCTGGGCTATGACCATCGCTATCAGGGCCGACAGTGCTTCAGCCTAACTGCCAGTGTTGTCCGTTGACAGCATCAGGCCTGATGCCTGACATTTTTGTCAGGCATGACAGTGCTGGTCAAGCGCTTTGGCCTGACCGCCAGCGTTGTCCGCTGACAGTGCCAGGCATTCACCTTGGTGTTCGGCCTAACACCTGATGCTACAGTCAGGTGTGACAACACTACTGTCAGGCACCTCGGCCTGGCCACCATCGTTGTCTGCTGACAACATCAAGGCGATGCTCACCATTCGGGCGTCAGGCCACATGCCTGACACTGCTGTCAAGCATGACATCACTGTTGTCATAGGCCTAGATAGTGTTCGGCCTGATGGCACCGACGGATTGCCAACGTCAGGGCTTAAAAATTATTGTTGCACACCCGGTCTAGGAATTGGCACCGTGAATATGTTACACCCGAGGAGGAACAGGCACTAAAATTCATGCCTCGAGAAGCGTGCATTGGGGAATCTGGAAGTTTGGAGTTGCATGCAAAAATTTCATGCAAGGTAAAGTGCAGTGCAGTTTCAGTTCAGGTAGATTTTCTTCAGCCATAAGGGTAATTTATTGTAATTTTTTAATTTTTACTATTCTAAGGTTGCATGTCAAATTTTATTTTTATTAATTTAATTTTTAATAACTTAATTAAAATTAATTAATCTTTGATTAATTACATTTAATTTTTACTTAAGTTATTTTTAAATTAATAAATTATAAATTGCACCTTAGGCTAGTTTAAAATTTCAAATTTTGAGCCTTAGTTGTAATTTTCAAAATTTAGAGGCACTCCATTGTAACAAGGAAAATTTCCATTTTTCCTTGATTTAGTGCTTTCTCATTTTTTTACTCCTGGCTTATACCCGGTTGAACATGGCTTCTGACTTGGCTGCCCAAGTGGCAGAACTTGCCCATGTTGTAAATGCTTTAGCAGATAAAGCTAATGATACTACCATGGCAGAAGTCCTTGGCAATCTTGCCATGAAGGTAAATGACATTTCTGTGCATAATGCTTCAACTTCTGCTCTTGATTCTCGCCTAAGAGTTCATTGTGAAGTTCCATTTTATGATGGATCCAGGAACCCTGATGTCTTAAATAGTTGGATTCTTGACATGAGTTCTTGGTTTTCTTACTCTCAGCTTTCACATGAAGATGTAGTTCCTTATGCTAAGCTCAAACTTTCTGGTTTAGCTAAAGTCCTTGTAGAAAGAAAAAGAGGTCATGATGAACTCACTACTTGGGATGAACTTGTAGACTATCTGAAAACCAATTTTTATTCTTCCAATTATTCTAAGGATTTGGTAATTAGGTGGTTTCGGTTTAGGAAAGGAACTAATATGACTGTACAGGAATATATTTTTTAGTTTAACAGGTACAGGATAATTGTGAATGTGGAGTATGATGTTCCAACTTTGATTCTCAAATTTCAAAGTGGCTTGTTAGAGCACTTGTACAGAGAACTTATGTTTGTTTCTATGGAAACATTGGATTCAGTTTTCAACCAGGTGCAACTTGCGGAGGACAAGTTCAAAGCGCACTCGCAGGCATTTCATCCACCTGTTACTCAAGTGGTTGCAAACTCATCAAAAGGGAATAATTCTTTCTCACAAAAGAAATTTTTTTCTCAAAAGAAGAATTTTTCTTCTCCATCTCCTTCTTCTCCTTCCCCTTCCACTTCTACTCCTTCTTCTTCTTCTTATAAACCTTCTTCTTCTTCTTCTTCTAAAAAGTTTTGTAACTATTGTAAGAAGAAAGGTCATGAAAAATCTGATTGTTTTAAGCTTAAAAAGAAGAGTTTAGTCATTACTACTCAAGAGGAGGATTCTCCCAAAGGTCCCCTTGAGTCAGTAGGAGAGAGTAGAGTATACACAGAATTACGAGGTAAGCTCAATGAAGTTACCTTGGTAAATGTAAGTTCATCAGAGGGCATTACCTTGGTAAATGTAAGTTCTACTATTATTCACCTTACCCATAATGGGACATTACAATCAATATAAAGGAAACTCTTACAACCCTAATCCACAATGTGGTATTAGAATACCATGGGCACAATACCATGGGCTAAAACCACCTGTATCGCTCCAAATTTTTTGCATCCTTACCCTCAGGCTATAGGATCCATGCCCGGAAGGGGGATGCGAGAAGGATGGGACAATACCTCGGACTGAGAGGCCCTTTGAAGGTCCCACCTCTCGGGGGAGGGGTATAAGGGTGAATTTTCGATGGATGGTGGGTTCACCAGGAAACTTTTGAGTGGTAGTTTCCACGCCTAGGTTGATAGTGAGTTTGATGTGTTCATTTTGCACTTTAATCATTCAACTCCTAGGTTTGGCCAAGATGAATCTAAACTATTCTATATGCCAATGCTGATTTAGATGAATACAAAAAATAGGAATGAATGCTAAACACAGGGAATATGCTAGCTAAAACGTAACATACCTGATTTCGGATGTCTGATGAAGATTCTGAGTTTTGTAACAGTCTAGATCGCCTCAACTCGTACGTAATCATCTGATATTTCATAGGATCATCTCAAATCATAGACAGTCATCTGAGATCAGACAAAATCATCTGAAATCTGACGAATTCGTGAGATGAATTCGTCAAAAACCTGCAATCACAAAAATAGGTACAAAATACCGAATATGCAACTACAGAAGCAAAGGAAAATGATAGCAATAACAACAAACATGCCTAAATAATGGATTCCAATAACAAAATAAGAAAATGCAGTAGATTAAATGATTGATTTTAACTTTATCGTGCGGTTATGCTAAATGAGGTGAACTCCAAGATGCATAAACATAATAATTTAAGACAGTGCAAAAATACAATAGGAAAATGCAAAAAGAGCTAAGGAAATGCAAACTCTAGACTCTGATTGCCCCCAATCTGGACTACAGTCGGGATCGCCTCCAATCGTACGAGATCGTCTGCGCTCCTCGACAAGATCATCCAAAATCGTCCGGGATCGTTTGCGACGATCCGAGCTAGCTTCGACTAAAAAATAGTAGAGTTCCTGCAAGAAAATGCAAAATACAGAATGCAGACAGTAGTGCGAGGATGCTCTAGTGAATAAGGAACTAAATCTACAGGGAAATCCATCAGCTAAGGGGTTTAGGGGGATAAACTAGAAAAATCCTAGTTTATATAGGATTAGGGGGAGGCTAGGAGGTTGGAGATCATCCCAATCTGGGAGATCTCCAATGGGGGGGAATCTCCAACTACGCAGACGCGCTTCTGCCCAAGTTGGAGAGGCTGTTGAAACAGAAGCTAATTATGAAAATTTGGTTTTGGGATGAAATCGTCTGGACGTTCTGTTTCGAGATGAATTCATCAGATCGGGGACGATTTCGTCTAATCTGCGACGATATCGTCCAACGGTCAAAACAAATCCTAAAAATGGCACGAAAAAGAAGGGAAGCGGGTAACAAGCGGTTTTGGGGTTAAAATTTAAATTTTTATCTTTTATCTTTTACTAAGGGTTTAATCGTGCCAATTTTAGGGTGCTACATTTTGCCCCCTCTTTAGCGAATTTTTCGAAGAAAATGCGTTAAAGACGAGTTTTTCCTATTTTACGAGAAAGCAAAAATGTACTCAATTTTTTAGACGACGATTCTTGGTCGAATCGTACAACTGCTGACTATGGTGCCCCCTCCATGTTTTTACCCAAATCGAACGTTTGAGGTAAAAACATGGAAAAGCAAAAATTAAAATGTTGTTGGTTTTGAATAAAATTAAGAAAAATAGGGAAAACCCTAATTCATTTTTTTTTTACTATTCATTTTTACTGTTCCAGAGCTCTGCAGAGAGAAACAATGGTGGAGACAGCGCACAGAGCGACAGAGGTCCGGCGCGGGCTACGGGTAAGGATCTAATCCTAGTAGATTAGGTTTGATTTTACTTTGTGCATTTTTTTTGTTTTAAATTTTGATTGTTTGGGGCATCGCGGCCGTTTTTAGGCCGTCGACGACGTCGGGATGAAATCGTCCCGATTTCGTCGAAATCGTCCCTAGATCATCGATTTCGTCTAAGGGCGAAATCGGCGAACTAGGGGCGATCTCGTCCAACAAGGGGCGATCCCCAAGTTGCGAAATTGGAGATGATTTCGTCCTACAAAGGATGACTTTGCCCAATTTGGGATGATATCATCCAATGGTGGATGATATCATCTTTAAGCTTGATTGAAATGTGTTTAATTTGATTGCAATGATTGGTTTATTAATAAATTTTGTTGTTTTATTGTTTGTTTTGCAGAGAGGATTACTAAAGAGCCGAGAATGGAAATACGATGGGCTGAGAGATGACTTGGCCGCTCTCGACCAGGCAGAGCGTGACCAACTAGCACAGGTCGGGCTACGGCATGTGGCAGAGATGCCACAAGTACCGATGGACATAGGGCTTCTGACAGCCCTAGTAGAGAGATGGTATCCGGGGTCATCCTATTTCAGTTACCGATAGGGGAGATGGCTCCCACTCTAGAGGACGTATGGAGGATCATGAGGATCCCCATACGGGGATGGCTCATGACGCCTATGGCCAATCAGGGCCAGGCGATGATGAGACTGACTGGAGACCCGAGCTTCACCCTGGAGAAGGGCGGAGTGAACATTGAGTCTCTGAGGTAGATGCCTGGGGCATCTAGGTTGACTCGGGTTTTGGCAGGGGTGGTAGGTGGCTTACTGTTGTGCCACCAGAGTGGGTGCAGATTACCTTGGCTCCTGTCAGATGTGGTCTACGACATGAGAGACCACGGCTATAGATTTGCATGGGGTAGCTTTGTACTATGTCACTTGTATAGGATCCTGCATGGGGTCGTATACAAGGGAGGTCGATGTCTGGTCTTGACATCGTTGCTACAGGTTTGGTGCTGGGAGCACATCGTGGTGCGGAGGCCGGTAGGGCTCCCACTGATAGGGGTTGATCGGGAGAGACCCTAGGTTTACTATTGGTGGCTACAGAGAGGGTCACAGTGGCGGATAGATCTGTCGATGTCACGGAGGTTGCTAGACGACCTCATCCCGGACCAGATCACCTGGAGGCCATGGCGAGAGCACCCCGGGTGGGCAGAGGATGGGCAGGAGCTGGCTCGCATCAGGCGAGTCTGCTAGCTGAGGATGGAGCGGGGAGAGGTAGAGCTCCACCGCTATGATCGGGTACTACGATAGTTTGGTCTACAGTAGGGGATCCCTTCTCTCAGGGATTACGAGTACTCCCGGACTATTCGGGATAGTACTACGCTGAGCGGGGCTCCAGACATGCAACGGTTCTAGAGTCAGGATGTGGATGATGCCCCCATCCAGCCAGTGGATGGTGATGACGTGGGGGTTGCAGATGGCTATGATGCCTGGTACATAGGCATCCACCCTCCTCGGATGACGAGGGCATAGGGTCCGATGCACATGGTTGTGCGATGGATGGGGAGGTGGTGCTAGGCTACCATTGAGGCAGCGTGGGGTCACGGTGGGAGAGAGCAATGGCGGTCCCCATAGGAGAGATGCCAGTGGATGGGTCAGGCTCCACAGAGGCCGCAAGAGACAGGGCGGAGGGAGGAGAGACTCCCTTCGTAGCAAGGGGAGAGACCACCATCGCCTGATAAGGGCAAGGGTGTCGATGTAGGGGAGAGCAGTGAGACGGTGGCTCTTCGGGCTGAGGTTGCCCACCTTCGAGCTCAGGTGCAGTCACTACAGGACGAGGCTACTCAGCTCAGGGCTCAGGTACGGACACTGCAGGATGAGACTACATGGCTCAGGGCATGGAGCGGAGGGGCGAGCAGGGATGAGCTAGTGTGGTCTATGATGCAGACCACATTCTACCAGGGGGTATACTTTTAGCTGGCTTCCAGAGGGTCAGAGGGTACCACTGCCAACCAACATTGCGGAACCAATCCGGATGGGATCGGTGAGGACATCCTCACGATCGACAACGAGGACCCGAGACACAACACAGACTGCTATGGGACCACCTCCTCCACGTCAGGGTGGGGGAGGAGATGAGGCTGAGAGCTCGAGGGCTTCTCGAGACTAGCTGGCTATAGACTGCACAGAGATTGTATAGATTTTTGAGAGGATTGAGTATGCCAGGGTATAGATTGTGGCATACCAATCCAGTTTTGATATGATGTACATAATTTGATATATATATATATGGTATATGATATTTTTGTGATATAACTTGTCCATATGTTTTTATGATGCTTTAATGTTTGAATTGAATATTCATGTAATTATGTCATTTGGAAATATTATAATTTGATGTCATGGCATAAAATTGTAAATGAAATAATCTGATGTAAATAAATTGGTTGTTTTGGTGTAATTTGAAAAAAATAAAAGGGACTTCTAACAATAATTTCAAAGGACATTGTCATTGTTATAGACCATTTCATGGAGTCGCCGCTCACTAGGTCGTCAAGCTAATCCCAGGATAGAAATATTGTTAAAAGTAAAAGAGTGCTTAAGAGACTGTCTTAAGACTTTGTGTTGTGATGATAAAAATGATGATGGTGATGATTTGTTTTCAGATTTTCATAAAAATATTATGCATGACATATAAAAGAAATATGATTTTTGCTAGGCATAAATTCCTAAGTGTGATAAAATTTTTTTGCATAAGTTCCTAGGAACTATACCATCATTGCAAAATTGAATGTTGACATAATGACCTGAAATAGAATAAGTGTGCGTTCGTTTTAAAGCATGATTGTGTAACATAATGATGCAAGTCATATGAATTTTTTTTTAAAATGAATGGGAAAATAAAATTAGAACAATGGTTTGCGCTAGGCATAGACTTATAGGTATAGACTTATACCATCATCACGAAATCCAAAGAAGAAAAATGGATATTTTAGTTTTATTGCAAGATTAATTTTTGACTTTTGATAAACAAAAAAATAATAATATGAACATGTTGTTTGAAATCATTTTGTGATTTTGTGAAACAATGTATATAATTGCTTTTATACAAAACAAAAATTCTGAAATAAGAGGATAAAACTATTTCGAAAAGAATTACAGAAATATTTTAAATTATCTCAAAGACAAATGTAGATTTATAAGGGATCCTCATGTGCAAATGTGAGTTCATTACCGATCTTGATTTATCATAATGATACAAAATCTCTCAAATACAAATGTGTGTGCGATTGTATTGTTCATTCACCAATTTTGAGCAAGATAATTTGATACAAGTAATTTGACTTAACCAAATGAATGTTCCTTGACCATGATTTATATGCATGTAACCATACCAGACTACTATGTAAGTTAGGTTATCAAGAGCTAGCTAATCCATAAGCCGACATAGGTCTGTACAAAAGAAGGTCGCTAATGTGACAGACATATCACCATGCTAGGGATTACCCAAGGCCAAGTGGGTTGGGCACAAACCACCTGTTATGGGGCTTACCTCACAGTTTTCGAATAATTGAGAATTCCAGGGATTCAAGCTCATTCACCCTTCTTTTCTTTTCAAGGGGTAGGGAAAGGGATTTTATTGCTTTTTGCTTTTTCTTTTTCTTTCTCTTTTTTTTTTTTTTGTATTTTTGCTTGATATTGAGATAATGCTGAAATATTGTTGCGATGATACAAAATAATATTTTTCTTTTTCTCATTTTCTTTGACTTTTCTTTTTCTTCCTATGCTAGGGATACTTGCTCGGATTGGTTGTAGAGCAAGGGATTTTTATTCTGGGTAGGGGTGAGCTTGTCCTTTTGTCAATTCTCAAAGATTCTAGACCATGTGCATGATAGGATAGCAAGGGAAACTTTTCGCTCAAGAAACCACTTTTACTATGTAGCATCATATTGAATTTGCAATGAAATCATTTTAATGTGAAAAGATATACTTGGTTCAAGTAAATAACAAGATCAGTTCTCTATGCTCAAAACTTTATTTAATGCCAATGTGGACTTTGATATAAGAGAGATTAATAATCATACCAAATAAAATCAAGATATTTATTCATGTGAGTGTGAAAGTGCGGGATTCCAAATAAATGCTAATTTATCCACAATAATTGAAAATATAACGACAACACTTCAAGAATTGATAGGTATGAAAATAAAATATGTTTTTGAAGATTTTGATGATTTTGATGTTTTTGTATTTTGATTTTAAGTTATGAATTGAAAGAAATACAATGTGATTGTTTTTTTAAATCGTTTTATATAAGTGACTAAAAGGAAATAATATGCAAAACAAATATATACAATGATGAAATGACCAAATTTTATGCATAGTAGCGTTTGAGATGCATAATGTTCATAGGTTCTTTAAGTTCTTTACCATCTAAGGTAGATAATTTGTATGCTCCCGATCCAAATTTAGCAGTGATGACATATGGTCCGAGCCAGTTGGGCTCAAATTTACCTTTAAGGTCTTTAGTTGCATTAGTATTTTTTTTATTTTCTTTTAAGACAAGGTCGCCGATCTCAAAGGATCGATGATGAACTTTCTTGAGATATGCTCTCTTAAGCTTGTTTTGGTAGGCACGAAGATGCTCCAAAGCATTGATGCACTTTTCATCTAAGAGTTCCAGCTGACTAAATCTGCCAGCATGATATTCATCCCCTACTTCAGTATCTTGAAGTAGTAGAGCTAAAGAAGGAACTTCTAATTCAAAGGGAAAAATGGCTTCAGCACCATAAACCAAAACAAAAGGTGAAGTTCCTGTGGGGGTACGAACACTAGTTCGATAAGCCCACAAAGCAGGATATAATTGGATGTGCCAATCTCGACCAGATTTATTGACCAGTATTTTGAGAATTTTGATTAATGTTTTATTAGATGCTTCTGCTTGGCCATTACCCTGAGGATAATAGGGAGTGGACCAACGATGTTGAATTTTATATTTTTGACATAATTTTTTGACATATTTATTTTTGAAACAAGTTCCATTATCTGAGATGAGATTTGCAAGAATTCCGAACCTACAAATAATTTGATTAAAAATAAATTTGGAAACTTGGGTTCCAGTGCAAGAAGCTAATGGCATAGCTTCAACCCACTTCGTGAAATACTCAGTGGTGGTTATGATGAATTTGTGTCCATCGGATGACACAGGGTTGATTTTTCCAATGATGTCTAAGCCCCATTTTGAAAAGGGCCAAGGAGATGAAATAGCCTACAGCTCTTGTGCAGGTGCATGGACAAGGTCAGCGTGTTTCTGGCACTTGTCGCAATGTCGCACATAATCATGTGCATCATTCTCCATGGTAGGCCAAAAATATCCTATCCTAAGGAGTTTCTTAGCAATGGCGCTACCACTAAAATGTCCCCCACAAGATCCATTGTGGGCTTCATTCAAAGCTGATCTAGATTCTTCTAGATTCAAACATCTTAGTAAGATGCCTTCAAAAGATCTCCTATACAAGGTATTACCAATAATCACGAAGCGACTTGCTCGTCTACGTAATAACCTACGTTGGTTACTATGACAACCTTCAGGGAAGGTTCCTTTTGCAAAAAATTAAATATATCAGTGTACCATGGTTCAGGAGTAGTTTCGTTGATGAGAAACACATCCAAAGGTTCTAAGCATGATTTTCTTGAAGCGGGTTCCTGGAGTCGATGAATAATGATGGTAGCATATTCATCATCTAACTCCAAGGGTAAAAGAGATGCGATCTGCAGCCATAGCGTCGACCGCACGATTGCTAGTTCGAGGAATAGCTTCCAAAGTAACTTGATCAAATAAAGATAATAATTGCAAAACATATGTTTTATATGGGCGTAATTTATCATCTCTGGTCTGATAAACATCATTGATTTGATTTATGACAAGTTGAGAATCATCGAAAACTAATAAATTTTTAATTTTTAGGGCCAAAGTAGCTCGTAATCCAAGGATAAGAGCTTCATATTCAGCAGTGTTATTGGTGCAAGAAAATGTTAATTTAAAGGACAGAGGTATAAGATGTTTTTGCAGAGATATTAAAATAATACCCGCACCAGCCCCACTCATGCATCGGGCTCCGTCAAAGTATAGGGACCATTGTTTAGGATGGTCTGCCTCTAATTTAAGGCATTCATCGGGAAACTCAATGATGAGGGGATGGGTAGACTCTAAGGGTGCAACAACTAGTTGATCTGCTATGATTTGACCCTTAAAAGACTTTTGTCCTATAAACGTGAGTTCAAATTTGCTTAGCGCAAGAACCCACTTGGTTGTGCGACCAGATAAATACGGTCGACTCATGAGATATCGCAAAGGGTCGAATTTGGCAATAACATACGTTTTTTGATTGAGCATATAATGTCGTAGTTTTTGTGTAGAAAATACGACTGCTAGACATAACTTCTCTAATATGGTATAGCGAGTTTCATAACTGATTAAGGTTCTATTGATGTAATAATTAGCACGTTCTTTCTTCTCATCGTCAAGCTGAGCTAACATAGCTCCTAAGGCAGAATCAGAAGCAAAAATGTACAAGATAAATGGATGATCAGATCTAGGTGGTGAAAGCACCGGTGGTTGGAGGAGATATTTCTTAAGGAGTTCAAATGCTTCCTGGCATTCTTCTTCCCAATGAAAAGAGACATATTTCTTAAGAAGCTTAAGAAAGGGTCCGGTTTTGTCTGCCAACTTATCGATGAAGCGACGAATAGCCTGAAGCTTACCTTGTAAACTTCGTAATTCAGATATATTTGTGGGTGTGGGCATATCAGTGATAGCCATGATCTTGAGAGGGTCAATTTCAATGCCACGTAAAGAAACTATAACCCCTAATAATTTACCGGACTTGACTTCGAATATACATTTAGCTGGATTCAATCGGATATGATACTCCCTTAACCGATCAAATACTTTTCTCAAGTCATTTAAATGATCATCTTCTTTGATAGAACGAGCTATAATATCATCTACATAATCATGTAGAATATCATGCATCATATCATGAAAGATATAAGTCATGGCTCGTTGATATGTTGCACCGACATTCTTTAAACCGAATGGCATCACTTTCCAACAAAAGGTTCCCCAAGGGGTAATAAAGGTTGTTTTAGCCTGATCTTCAGGAGCTATCCTGATCTGATTATAACCGGAGAATCCATCCATTAAGGATATCATTCCGCTTCCAGCAGTAAAATCAATGATTTGATCCATGTTGGGAAGAGGAAAATCATCTTTAGGGCAGGCAACATTAATATCTCTGAAGTCTGTACAAACCCTAACTTTAGTGGCTTCTTTCTTAGTTACTGGAACTACATTTGAGATCCATTCAGCATAATCAATGGCTTGTATAAAAATAACCTTCAAGAGTTTTTCTAGTTCTCCTTTGACTAGTAAGGCCACTTTAGGATGCATTTTTCTAAGTTTTTGTTTAACAGGTTTAGCATCCGGATGGACTACTAGATGATGCATAACTACAGAAGGGTCCAAACCTGGCATGTCTTCATATGTCCAAGCAAAGACATCTTCATAGTCTTTAAGAAATGAAATGTATTTATCTTGTTTTTCTTGACTTAATTCTGATCCAATATTGATTATGTGAGGGTTATGTTCGGTTCCAATGTTAATTTTTATAACGTTTTCAACTTCCATATGTAAATCTCTCTCAAAATTAGGTGGGGCGGGTGAAACACCCAATTCTTGTAATTCTTCCAAGGTTAGCTTGGATAATTCGTCTTGAGGAGTCGAGGCCTCAAGCTGGGCTATACTAGGTATAGAGCCATCAAAATAAAATTTGTTATGTAACAATTCATCAACGGAGACATCATGGAAGATATCCCCTTCCAACTCATCGTCGGATTCGGCAATCATCTCAGGGTAGGCGATGGATAGCATATTACAGGTAAAGGAATTATTCTTTGAATGCAAAGAATCTTGTTTATCCAGATAATCTTGGTAACATGTAAGATGGTCCTCCTCCTCAAATGGGAAGGGTTGACCTTTACTAGAAAATAGGCCCACACCACAGCGGGCAGGCCACGGTTCTACCTCAAAAGGTTCTTTCATACCATTTTGGGAAGGTCCCAAACCTTTCCCTTTATATCCCAATTTAAGCATTATGGGTTTAGCTTTAATATACTCATTAGCAAAATAGCATCTAGCATATCCATCACAATGTGTCTTGATGTTTCTAGGTATTCTTCCCCAATCATATCCCTTATAAATAAAAGCACAACTCCCGACTTGGTAGATACTTCCCATAGGCTGTGGGAGGCCCAAGGTACGAGGAGAGGGTGGCAATTTATTTAAAATAAGGGAATATTGCATAGCAGTGTTGGTTCCTTCTGATATAAGAATTTTAGATAAATCGGGTAAGAGCTCATCAGTAAGAGCATAAGAGGTAGAAGGAACATTTCCTACATCATCGGATGTGGAAAGGATGCCTTTAGTGGATGTAGATGTTATAGGGATATCGATGGATGAGTCTATAGGTATGGAAGTTATAGGAGTAAAACAAGAAGCATTGGTTGTGGGTTTAGGATCCTTTTGAGATCCTAATGTGGTTTGTTCGGAAGATGGTTGAGCTATATGTAGAGGTGTAGTTGATGGGGGAAAAGTAGATGATGTTATGGGTGAGTGTTTCACACGTTTAGGCGGTTGATGAGAATTAGGATGTGTGGATGATAGGGCAGGGCAAAATTGAACTCCAACAGGTTCTGCCAAAGCACACATATCAAAGGGTCTAGGATCACCATGAATGGTAACCAACTGATTTTTAAATTCGAATTTAACACACTGATGTAAAGTGGATGGAACCACTCGCATCGCGTTGATCCAAGGGTGACCCAAAAGTATATTGTATGATGCAGGGCAATGTACAATAAACACGGTCGTATCTAAGGTTCTAGGACCAACTTGCAAGGGTATAGTAATAACTCCACACGTTTCTTGTGTTTCGTCATTGAAGGCTTTTATAATCATATCAGTTCTTTTCATTTCGTCACTTCTAAACCCAAATCTTTGGTAGAAGTCAAAAGTGCATATGTTTAAAGATGAACCATTATCAATCAAGACTCGTTTAACTGCTACATCCCCAATTAGGGCAGTAATATATAAGGGGTTATCCTTATGTAAACTATGTTGTGGTATATCTCTATCCCGAAAGTCAATACAATCGACTTCTCGAGTTATGATAGTATTGGACATGGCTTCAGGTTGAATATTTTGTGGTACCATCATTTGGCTTAATGTGAGCATTAATTCATCCCTATGGGTAGGAGAAGATCTTAAAAGGTCCAAAAGGGAAATTCTAGCTGTAGTATTTGATAATTGTTCCTTAATATTATAAGGAGGCTTAGGTTGAACATTAGGCGCATAATTCCCTTTATTGGGATTTTTCAAAACAAATGGAGCTGATCCATCATTCTGAGTTTGATCCTGTTGAGATTTTTGAGCCTATTTTCGAGTAACGGCTCCGATGGTTCCTACAATATTATTTTGAGGGTGATGAATTGGTCTCGGTCTAGCATTTATGGCTTGTTCATTAGAAAGTAATTGGTGAGAAGATGGTCTAGTAGTGACTCTTCTAGGAAATGGTTCTTCTGGAACCATAGAACTTGTGATAGGTTGAATAGGATCTGATTCATCTTCAGAACTATTCGATTGATTTGAGGTGATTTCCATGTCACTTTTAGTCTCATATTCGGTGTCACTAAGATCAAGTGTCCGAATATTATGTAGAGGTCTGGTCGTAACTATGGATAAAGTTGTGTCAAAGACTTGCGGATCATGAATAGGTAATTGTCCACTAATAGTCCCTACATATCGGGTAGGAGGGGGAACATTATGATGCTCAATTTGATTAGCCACCTCTTTACCATGCTTTGGTAAAGGATGTTGAAATATGTCCAATGATTGATTGGCATTCGATTCTGATTTTGGGGGATGTTCTTTTGAGCATTATTAGGAGGATTTTGTTTAGGTTGAAAGGCTTGCACCTCCATCTCATTGTTATCAATCAGGTCTTGTATTTTATGTTTTAATATTTTACAAGAATTGGTAGCGTGTCCAGGTCCTCTATGGAAATCACAATGTAAATCAGCTCTGTATCCGGGTATAGTTGGATCAGGTTCCCGGATAGTTGGTAATTGGATCAATCCTCGTGCTAGTAATTGTGGGAGAATGGTTGATAAAGGTTGATTTAACCTAGTAAATTCTTGGGGTGGTTTATCAGGAGGTTTCAATATAAACTTCTCTGTTGTTTTTGCAGTATTAACATTGGCAATGTTTCTGCTATCAGTGACTCCATCACCCACAACTTGTTTATTTTTATATTGATTTCTGGATGTTTTCTCATCATCTTTCCTTTTGAGCTGACCTCTTCTAATGAGAGCATCTTCCACTCTTCGGGCCAAGTCTATAGCTTGATCGAAGGTGGTCAAGGTAGCAATTGATAATTCATAGGATAGTTGTTCTTGTAAATTATTGATAAAAATATCCAACATTTCCCGATAAGGTAACACAAAGTGTAATTTTCCTATCAACTGCCTCCATCGAGCTAAGAAGTCAGCAAAACACTCATCTTTGTCTTGTTTTAGGTTGTACAAATCTTTAATGGTTACATGCCTTTCAATATAGGCACTAAATTGATGCACAAAAGACTCAACGGTCTCTTCAAAATTTCTCAAAGAATGAGTGGGCAATTGATAATACCACTCCAATGCCATCCCCCCTAAACTTTTTGGGAACATTTTTAGTAATAACAAGTCATCATGTGATATATCATGACATGCTATCCTAAACATACGAAGATGCTCTATGGGATCTTCAGTTCCTTTATATATAGGTAGGACAGGCATGGGAAAGTGTTTAGGATATGGTTGTGCTACAACTATAGGATCTAGAGGTTGACTACACATCTCTCGATAATTGTACGAGGGACGGTAGGGATCTATCTGGTCCATGCGAGAGACTAACTGTTTCACCATGGCTTCCAGATTACCAGTTTGTCCACCATATTGGTTTGGTGGTACATGAGTATGGGATTTGTGAGCGTAGGAAGGCGGGACATAAGGATTAGATGCTATATTGTTGTTATGCAAATGGTTGGTAGGAAGAGTATTATGAAGAAGATTTGTTGTAGCATTATGTTGTATCCCAGATTGTTGGAAATTGGTATTTGGTTTTGTTTTAGGCTTTTGTTGATTTGAGGTATATTGATCAATAGCTTGGCAAAATAGAGCAATGAATGAAGGTTTCTTTTGTGTGGGAATAACCCTAGGCTTGGTAACAGGCACTCTAGGTGGTTGGGTAACCTGTTGTTGTTGCATGTTCTGGATCATAGCGGCCATATCCAAATTGGATGGTCCAGCTTGATCACTTTCTTGATCAACGAAGGACAAAGGATTAGTGCGTGTGTGATATATGTCTTCTAGGGTTGCTTGAGTGTCACTAATTTGATCTTTGTCCATATGAACTGCTCTATTAAGAGTGCCAATATTATTATTGAGGAACTTCCAGAAGTGTTCCATGTTCTCAAAAGTAACAACTCCTTTTGGAGATATTTTAGGGGATGAGGATCCTTCCTCTCTATCATTTTCTTTTTGTTCATTTGCGTCCACAAATTCTTCTTCTTGTTGGTTTAAGGTTCCTTCTTCCTGAATTGGGTCTTCAGGAAGGACATCTGGGTTATTTTCTGTTTTCCTTAACCAATCTTCTTCTACTTCAATTTGTTTTCCATTCCTGAGTCTAGTCATTATGTCTAAATTTAGATTTTAGCAAATATATATTAATATATTTGCAACAAATTTTGGGAGGTATATATTTTAATTATATACCTACTATAATGCTTAAAAATAAAATGTTTTGATTTTTTGTTATGATTTTGTTTTGTTTTTATTTTTATTTTTGTTTTATGCTTATAAAGACAACAAACAGCACACTAAATACAAGAAATAACAATAATAAAAGAATAGCTTAGTTTTCTATAAATAGTTTATGGATATCATTGATAGGATCAAGTTCATCAGGAGTCATGAAATGCTCCTCTTCAAATTGGAAATGGTTTTTCAAGAACTTGATAAAGTGTGCTATGGTGATATTATCTGCTTCATATTCGAATTTGTAAAAATAGATCTCATGGCAATACTCTCGATATAACACAGCTCTAGGAACTCTATTCCATCTTTGTCTATCCGTAAGAATGACCTCTTGGTCCTCTATACGAGATAGAAATTTATGTACTACAACTGCATTATCGAGGTATTCCTCAAAGGTATACAATTCAAAAGACACAAGGGCTCTTTTATCTGCTAACCACCTATGGCAAGCTCTCTGAAGTTCATGATATAAGGTCACTTGATCAGGATCCAGGATTCTATCTAGGACAAACCTCTTAATTTGCCTAAGTTTGGTTGATCTAGAATTAATGATATTCAATCTCCTATTAAGCTCGTCCCATAAAGGTGGGACTCTATATGTTGGAGCTACTCTAAGTAAAGAATTAATCTCTATAGCTGCTAATTGATTCTCAACATTAATGGTGACAGCTCATCTTTTATTATAGTCTACCATCTAAATATGATATGCAATCTTTGATTCTAAATGCATTTATGTTTTGTTTTTTTTTTTGGATTGTTTTCAAAAGGTTTTTAGTTTTCACGTCGGGTTCACCAAAATGTATCGCTCCAAATTTTTCGCATCCTTACCCTCAGGCTATAGGATCCACGCCCAGAAGGGGGATGCGAGAAGGATGGGACAATACCTCGGACTGAGAGGCCCTTTGAAGGTCCCGCCTCTCGGGGGAGGGGTATAAGGGTGAATTTTCGATGGATGGTGGGTTCACCAGGAAACTTTTGAGTGGCGGTTTCCACACCTAGGTTGATAGTGAGTTTGATGTGTTCATTTTTGCACTTTAATCATTCAACTCCTAGGTTTGGCCAAGATGAATCTAAACTATTCTATATGCCAATGCTGATTTAGATGAATACAAAAAATAGGAATGAATGCTAAACACAGGGAATATGCTAGCTAAAATGTAACATACCTGATTTCGGATGTCTGATGAAGATTCTGAGTTTTGTAACAGTCCAGATCGCCTCAATTCGTACGTAATCATCTGATATTTCACAGGATCATCTCAAATCATAGACGGTCATCTGAGATCAGACAGAATCATCTGAAATCTAACGAATTCGTGAGATGAATTCGTCAGAAACCTGCAATCACAGAAATAGGTACAAAATACCAAATATGCAACTACAGAAGCAAAGGAAAATGATAGCAATAACAACAAACATGCCTAAATAATGGATTCCAATAACAAAATAAGAAAATGCAGTAGATTAAATGATTGATTTTAACTTTATCGTGCGGTTATGCTAAATGAGGTGAACTCCAAGATGCATAAACATAATAATTTAAGACAGTGCAGAAATACAATAGGAAAATGCAGAAAGAGCTAAGGAAATGCAAACTCTAGACTCTGATTGCCCCCAATCTGGACTACAGTCGGGATCGCCTCCAATCGTACGAGATCATCTGCGCTCCTCGACAAGATCATCCGAAATCGTCCGGGATCGTTTGCGATGATCCGAGCTAGCTTCGACTAAAAAATAGTAGAGTTCCTGCAAGAAAATGCAAAATACAGAATGTAGACAGTAGTGCGAGGATGCTCTAGTGAATAAGGAACTAAATCTGCAGGGAAATCCATCAGCTAAGGGGTTCAGGGGGATAAACTAGAAAAATCCTAGTTTATATAGGATTAGGGGGAGGCTAGGAGGTTGGAGATCATCCCAATCTGGGAGATCTCCAACGGGGGGGAATCTCCAACTACGCAGACGCGCTTCTACCCAAGTTGGAGAGGCTGTTGAAACAGAAGCTAATTATGAAAATTTGGTTTTGGGACGAAATCGTCTGGACGTTCTGTTCCAGACGAATTCGTCAGATCGGGGATGATTTCGTCTAATCTGCGACGATATCGTCCAACGGTCAAAACAAATCCTAAAAATGGCATGAAAAAGAAGGGAAGCGGGTAACAAGCGGTTTTGGGATGGTTTTGGGGTTAAAATTTAAATTTTTATCTTTTATCTTTTACTAAGGGTTTAACTGCGCCAATTTTAGGGTGCTAGCCCACCCATGCCCATAAATCATGGGAATCCCACCAACGCCTCCAAAAGTTGCTTTGATAATATCTCCAAAAAAGTAGGAGCCCAAAAAATTTTCTAGGGGCATTGCCCCAAAACCCCTATCGGGGGGCTCCCACCCCCAAACCCCCTTGGCACACTCACCGACGAGAGAGGCCTACCATATAATACTTCCTCTACAAATAATGAGACACATCCAACAGATTGTTCATGGAACTTAAATGAAAAGAAAATATGATTGGCCCTCATATGACCACGATGTAAAGTCTTAGTTCATTTTATCTTGAAGTATTTTGGGTAGATTTTATCTTCTTTTGGTTAAGAAGATTTTAGAGAAGTTTTATCTTCCATTAGACCTTACTTTAAGCATGAAATAGAAGATTAAAATATATCTCTAAATGCAAAGTTTTAATTATGATTGGATTCATTTAATGTTGCTTTGAACCTAAAAGTAAAACGATATACATGAATAACTTGGTAAATGAAATAGCCTGTGATATATCATATAAATTATCCCTCTTTGATGAAATTATGATTTTCACAAAGGAAAGTTAATTTATTGCTTGAGAAACAAACTATAAAACTTGAAATTTGATTTACCTTCAAAATGTGCAATTATGTCAAATTTCGAAATTATAAATTCCTTATAAAATAACAACTTTGAGCAATTTTTATAATTTTGAAATGGCTTCAAAATATAATAAAAACTATTCTAGATGAAACGTTAATGGTTATTATTCACACCCGTGCATCTATTTTTAGTTTTTTTTTTCAATTTTTATTTTTAATTGCCGAAGTTTAAAAAACACTACAAAATGGAAGGGTTAGAAAAAAAAAAAGTTTGGAATATAGACCATAATGCTGGAACTGCGAAAAGGGTAAACTATTGCCAGTGTGATGCTATCTTATCTTGCAAAATAGAGACATGAGAATTTTTGAATGTAACCTAGTTTATTTGAAGTTGCATTTTGCACAGTCCGAAATAAACTAGTTGTAATCTTCTAAGGGAAAAAATAGAATTCATGCTTCTAAAAATTCAATAGTGTAACCATTAGAATGCATTTAACACCATTTATAAGCCTAAAAAGTATGAAAATAAAGATAGACAATTAACACAGACATCCAAAAAGTGATTTCTCCTTTGATTTTGTCAACAATGTGCAAATTTCTACAATATTTGCATTTACAATAGAAAGATAATGTTTCTATTCTTCCAATAAATTCCCTGCATCTTCCAAGAGGTTTCTAGTGTTGGATTTACCAAAATGTCTAGCCCCATTCCTACCATTTTAGGCTGTATTTAAAATCTTACATCTTCATTTGGATTTCCAAAAATCTTTTTGTTTCTCTTTCACAAGATTTGTTTCATTTGGTTGCGTATTGTTCAAATAATTTCTTTTTGTCTTTTACTTATGTGAGGGCTTCTTCCACAATATTACACCTCATTATGATACGTTATGAACCTTACATTTATTTTAAGGTCTTTTATTTTATTAGTAACTACCCTACTTGAAGATGTCGACGATGTGGATCATTTAGAACCCTACTCGCTTTGCAACAACATAGTTTTTCCCTTGTGGCAATGGTATTAAAAGTAATTAAAATTTATCACTTTATGAATGGACCTCCACGTGTGACACATTATGCATGTGGTGTTAGTACTTTCCTCGATACCTAATTTACAGCGAACAATGTTAATTATTAAACTATCCCAAGTGATTAAAATGTAGAAAACAATGTCGAACCACATGCCAACCACGTCAGAGAGGATATACACCGTATAATATTGATAAAATTATTCTTATCACCTGTAATTTCATGAATTGATGATGGCAATCGATGGGCAAGGAATCCTTTGATAGTTATGTTACCTCAAAATTGATGAAAGTTGAAACTGAAACTAAAACCAAAACAAATGCGGAGGATCTTTAAGACATGCCCTGTTACAGGAAAACCAAACGTAGGCGGAGGCAAATAATTACAGAGTTTATATTATTGAAACAGGGGAGGGCACCCAAAATAGGAAAATGGCTCTGCGAAGCCTTACATTTGCGGCATCTACTACATGCAAAATAAAAAGCCATTACAAAGGGGTTTTGCGCTAAGGAGCAGCAAGAAACCCGAAGCTATTTCTGAGCAATCAACTACGACAAAGCTTGCGGCTGACTCCTCTGCACTGCTGGTGTGCAAGGAATAGCCTGCACAGCTGGTGTGCAGGGAAACTGGGGCTGCTACCCAGAATGCCAAATGCATGCTCGAGGCTTCCATTTATACTTGCAGGGGATCTGAGGTTGGCTTGGCATGAATCTCGAGGCCAGCCTGGAGGCATACGGAGTTCACCTACTCCCTTAACTCGCCCATGCTTCCTTTTCCAGATGGGACATTCCAGCGGTGAAGGCGAGTACATAATTTGGATTAAATAATATTTCCAACAACCTCCCTTAATCCAAATTCTTCAAAAAAAATGAGCTTCGGCACTCTCCAATGCAGGATATTCTACTTCGGCGATTTTCTTTCCGAAGTAACTACTTCGCTGCTCAAACTTCCGAAGTAGATTTACTTCGGCAAAAAGGACTTCCGAAGCAATCTCACTTCGGCCAAAAACTTTGCGAAGCGGCTTCGAATTTTCGAAGTAGATTTACTTCGGCAAAAACTGTTGCGAAGTGCCTTCAATCTTCACTTCGGGTTTCAAATTTCTGAAGTACTTTTACTTCGGTAAAAGCTTCCCGAAGTACCTTTCGAACCACTTTAGTCTGTCGAAGTAGTTTCACACTGCCGAAGTAGATTAACTTCGGCGAAAACAGGTCCGAAGCTGCTGCTTCGCTGACCAAATCTCCGAAGAAGCTTTCGGAGTAATTTTGCTTCGGCAAAAGACTTTACTAATCTGCTGAGGCATCCGAAGTAATTTTACTTCGGCCAAAACTTGATGCGAAGCTTGCTCAAACTGCTCAAACTGCCGAAGCATTTTCACTTCGGCAAAGACTTGTGCGAAGTTACTTCAAACTGCCGAACCATTTCTTCTTCAATCTTTCGAAGCAGTTTCAATCTGCCGAAGTGTTGCGAAGTTGCTGCTTCACAGACCGAAAATCTGAAGGACGCATCTGTCCATAAAAATCCATTGCAACGAAGCTTCTACTCAGATTTTTGAATCACACTAACTTATTCCCTAGCTTTCGGGAACAAATCCGACCTCCTGCTGCACTTAATCTGCACTTCGGCAAGGGACTTCTGCGAAGTGACATCACACTGCCGAAGCATTTCTACTTCGGAAAAAGTAGTTATTGAAACTTTACTCCAGCAAAAGGCTTTTCGAAGTACTTTCTAAAGTACCTTTACTTCGGCCAAAAATCGATGTGAGGCTCCTCAAACTTCACTTCGGCGAGGTAGCTTCAAACTGCCAAAGTATTTCCACTTCGGCAAAAATTATTGTGAAGCTTCTTCTTCACTGAACAAACTCCTGAAGCACTCATTAAAAATCATGAAGCTTCATTTTACTTAGCCGCTAATTGAACCTTCCGAAGCTTCCACTTCAGCGAAGTTCCTTCCTCGCCTCACAAACCTGCGAAGCTTCCTTGACGTGCTTCTGCAACACTGTGGCCGCCTTCGCGGCAACTAAGGGATTCATGTGGCCCAACTGCCTCACCAGAGGCTTGAAGATTTTGCTCTTCCTATTTTCACGGCCAGCTTCCACAATGCCTGGGCCACCTCTGTATTCCACTCGAATTTGACGATGAATCCCATATTCTCCTCCTTGGGCTCCCATCGGAGTGCTGCCGCTTTATCTCAGAGGAAAAGACTTGGGATTCGTAGTCTAGGGATTGAATCCTTCACAAAAAATTCTGCAAACACTTTCTACCTCAAGCACCAAACCCTAGCAAGTCATTTTATGCCTGCCCTCCACGCAGCTTCTCCATGGCTGCTCTACTTGCGGTCTCTGTCTCCTCGCTCTGATACCATGATGGAAGTTGAAACTGAAACCAAAACCAAAACAAATGCAGAGGATCTTTAAGACATGTCCTATTACAGGCAAACCAAACACAGGTGGAGGCAAATAATTATAGAGTTTATATTATTGAAACAGGGGAGGGCACCCAAAACATGGAAATGGCTCTATGGAGCCTTACATCTATGGCATCTACCGCCTACGAAATAAAAAGCCATTACAGAGGGGTTTTGCGCTAAGGAGCAGTAAGAAACCTGAAGCTCTTTCTGAGCAATCAACTGTGGCAAAGCTTGTCGCCAACTCCTCTACACTACTGGTGTGCAGGGAATAGCCTGCACAGTTGGTGTGCAGGGAAACTGGGGCTGCTGCCCAGAATGCCGAATGCGTGCCCGAGGCTTCCATTTATACTTGCAGGGGATCTGAGGCTAGCTTGGTGCGAATCTCGAGGCCAGCCTGGAGGCATACGGAGTTCACCTACTCCCTTAACTCGCCCATGCTTCCTCTACCAGACAGAACATTCCAACGGTGAAGGCGAGTACAAAATTTGGATTACATAATATTTCCAATAGAAATCGTAGTCCTGTACCCACCACCGACATTGGGGAAATCCTATCACGTGGACCTCACATATCTGTTTAAACGAGCACTCCATGATTTTACACGTTTCCTGTCTCATTTCATTCTATGGTAAATTTCAACTTTTAGATGTAATACTCGACCCCAGTGTTATCGACTATCACTCTATCACACCGTTGTATCTGAATATCTCTACAATGCCTCAGTATTGTGATGGTATGCGTCCAACATCATATATCAAATATGGCCACCACATCCTCTCTTCGTGGCTATGGTCCATGATGTTCTCGGTTTAAAATCATCACCAACTATTTCATCTTAACATTTGGGTGCTCCATTAGGACTTATCTTCATGGATACACTTCCGTTACCTAGTACTACTTTTGTCATAACTGTTGATTTTTGGCAGTTTCTATATCATTTTATGACACTGGTATAGATCCATCACATCCTCACCATGGCGTGGATCAATGAATCATAATCATGCAAAGTATTGGGTTTATTTCAACTGTCTAATTAATACATAACCATGTTTCCCACATAGGCCTATCATGCACCTTATCTGCATCATCCAATGTTGAATTTGACTAGAATTATGTCCATCCGGTATTTGCCTTTATCTGTATTGTCATTTGCATCGAAGGAAATATACGAATATTTAAATAAAAATCCCATGCATTGCAATGTGATTTAAATAATAACTAGTACCATCCATGAGATGTTTGATTAGACGTTCTTTTCACCATTGTAGGTATCAACGAATTTCTTCATTTACAGCTTCACTTTATTATACCAAGGATGAGCGACCTCTTCCATGAATTTAGCTTCCTCTCCAAGTATTTCCATTTGGGGTTGCTTGTTGTTGAAACCGGTTCTATATTTTCTTAAACTTCCTTAACACCATGTCAAGATCCCATCTATTGCGTTAAGATCTTAACTCAAATAAAACCCACATTATATGCCATGAAAAATTGGTAAACTAAGACCCATCGTCTGTGATCACCCTATCTTCATCGATGTCAAAATGTTTGCTCTTCATCTCTCTATTTGCATGGTCCATCCACGTGCTTCGCTATGCATCCATTTGCTACCTTTTCACTGGGTTTTTGGGATGTTGCATGGTCACTATCATCAATATTATTGCCACCCAGAAGGTTCTGTATCCACATCACACTATCGCATTCATCCGATTCATCACGCATGTTATGTCTAGGAGTCTGATTTGTCATAGTTGCAGTCAAGATCACTATTACTGCATAGTCATCCGGGAAATCCACTTTATCCACATCATCCTCGATTATTATGTCCTTGATTTTTTCCACATTGTCATCCCACTGCTTACGCCTTGGTAGGGTCCACGTCGATCATTTTATTTGTGGTTTGAGGAGTCTAAAACATGTCACATCACCTTCACCCGGTTCTTTGCTAGGTTCATGTTTTCGTAATAAGACTTTTTGTAACATGCCCTACATAAAAAAACAAAAATAAATGTCAATTAAAATTCTACACAAAGTTAAATTTTGAGAAAATAAAATTATCAACAAACAAAAGGGATACATTAAAGTGGAGTGAAATTCCAATGTAGGAATGCACTGCTTGAGAAAAGGTGCATTGGTACCCCTATTCAATTTATTTAAAATAAAATATTATATATATTATTTCATTATCATACTTTATTTTATTTTTATTCATTATTTACTATTTTATATATATATATATATATATATATATATATATATATATATATATATATATATATATATATATATATATTTTGTTTTCTTTATTCATTTGTAATTTGGTTTTAATCAATTCAAATAATTATAATTAACCAATATTATAAAACCTAACCAAGCAAATAAATAAATATTTGAAATGCAAACTTCAAAGCTAACCCAAGGTCCTTGAAAAGCGACGTTCGAAAATAAATTAAAAAGGAAAGCTTAACCAACTTTCCCAAATTGTGGACCTACATGCAAGCTTAGAAAACAGGGGCCAAAATCGACCTAAAACTCAAAAAATTAAACCTACCCAAAATTCACAATTTGATGGTGGGTCCCCAAATTTGGGGTAAGTTATGCAGTGGCCACAACAAGACAACTACAAACTAGTTACATATTTACAAATCCTAAGTAAAGATACATATTTTGATGAGTTAGTCAATATATTTAAGAATATGAGGTGTAAAATATAGTTAAAGATGAAATGACTAACAATACATTAGTTTCAAATAATAATCCATAAGGAAATGTTACCTCATCATCGAAAGGACAAAGACCATGGAATAACAGATATTGTCAAGTCTGCAATAAGAAATGACATAGTACCAACTACTATATATTCAATCCTATAAGTCATTATCAAGGGAATTAGACAAACTATGGAAGCCAACCAAACAAGCCATTCCAACCAAGACAATATCAAAATCAGTATAGTCCACATCAACAATAATTTTAGCATCCATATCCTTCTCAAAATCAATACAATTATCCTCAATTGCAATATCAAAAAGGGAATAAAAAATGGAACTTAGTCATGAGATCTAGGAAATTCAATAATTGAAAGAACCTAGAGAGGAACATGAAATTAAAGCTCTCTCAGAAAATATATCATTTTATAAAGACACTAACTACATGCTTGAACAACATACAAATAGGGAACAAAATAAAGAAAGTAGAGAAGGAGAGTACAAATTCTAGAACCAGATGAAGATCTATATTGAATATTAAAGTCTTCAATACTCAAATAATGTAATACAGGGGGGTTTTAGAGTATATTACATTATTTGGTACATGCTAGTGTACCACCTTAGGTATGTTTCTAGATTAGGAGTTCATCTTTGATTAAGGTTTGAGTAGTTACTTTCATTCAAAGTAATTAATGCATAATTTTTAGAATGTGCAATGATGTAAATGTGCATATAGTCCACATGTACATGAGTCATAGGATAGGTATATGAAGATTCAAGGGTATATTAAATGCCAAGCAACATATTTTCTTATATATAGGCCTTTGAGAGTATGAACGAAGGCTAAGAGGAATGATATAAAGATAGAAAGTAGTGAGTAGGTACAATGTAGTTCTTCATTAAAAATTATGGAGGGTTTAAGTCCTCCATTATATTGCATTGTGCTATTTTTGTGATATTTTATTAATGGCATATTACTGAGCTATTGCAGAAGTTTATCATCTAGTTTTCCTACATATTATAGTGTCATTATCATATACTTATCATAGATTGCTTATTTTACATATTGTGATTGCATTTCCTTTAATATGCATCCTAAAAATCTAACAATAAGAAGGAAGATTTTTTTGGTCATAGAGAAGTCTAAACCAACCCTATCAACTCACCTAATCCATAATTTGGAAGCAAAGAGCCTTGATAGATGGAGGTAAGTCATCAATTGGAATTATGATGTTGGGTACAAGAGAAACAAAAAGAAGGCAAAAAATATAAAGTGGAAGCCACTAGTTGTGGAGTTAGTCAAATTGAATTTTGATGGAGCATCTAAAGGAAATCCAAGAACAACAAGAGGAGTAATAATTAGAAATAATAAAGGATATATTTTGTCTCATTATGTTTTCAATAGTGGGTTTAAGATAAATAATGAAGTTAAAGATTGGGAATATTTGGAAGGGTTAAAAATATGCAAACAAATGAAATGGAACAGAGTATGGATGGAAGGTGATTCACTTGTAGTAATAAATGCAATTTTGATGAAAGGCAAAGCAAAGGCTCCATTGAATAGACAAAAGATAATTGTGGAAATTCAATACCTTTCTATAGAGTTTTAAGAAATAATGTTTACACATACGTTAAGGGAATAAAACAAATATGAAGATAAACCATCCAATAGAGGGGTTTTAATTGAGGATAATGAAGTTAAATTCTCTTTTCTATGGTTAGAAAAGTAGTAAGTTTGGTTGAAGCTGACAAGAAAGTGTTGACTGCCTGAATCAATTAATGCTTAAGATTTACTTTAATGTTTTTCATTGGTAATATTTTATTAATTTCATAACATTAATGTGTTCTCATATAAACTATTTATTACAATTATTGTGGTTGCACTTATGCTTTAGGAATTAAACTACCAATCCAAATCTGGTAAAGCACATTATGATAGTACAATGTTTTGTAAATATTACTCTACTAAGATGCAATGCATATATAGTAGAGGTGGATTTTTGGTATTGTCAATACTATTGTAGGAAAATATCAAGAAAAATGTTGAATTATAAAATATTTGTATTCATATATAAAATTTAAGAAGATCTAAATAATGAAAATTAAAAATTATGACATTTTATGAAAATGATGTAGGTATCTAGCTATAGCAACTCAATTGAGATGAGAATTGAATCATTTTGTAAACTCTCAGGCTCTAAAGGAGATATTTTTCACTTATCACTGGTGGCAAATCTGAGTACAACCCCTTATTCTCTAGAAAAAAATAATCTATAGGTAGATCTAGAGGCAACGTAAAGGTAATGATGACCCAAAGGTGACCTAGAGGTAATAATGACCCAAAGGTAACCTAGAGGTAAGAACTTAGAGGTTATACAAATGCAAATACCTAGAGGTAGATCTAAAGACTAATTCAAAAAGTCACATCCAATGGAGATTATCTAGAGCCAAAGCTAGAGCTAGAGCATAATTCCAATGTACCATCCCTAGAATTATAGGGGATAATGATATTTATAGCAAATAATGTAATAAGGGGGGATGTTAGACTTCATTACATTGTTTTTTGTAATGTAATTATTATATTTTGTGGGATTATAATTAATATTTCATATCATATGTGGGTGAATAGAAATCTCCTTAAAAAATGAGAGGATGAAATTTTATGAAGATAAAACACCAAGAGGTGAAACACCGAAGGGTCTCTTTAAACTGAGGGACACCATAATATATAAATATGATGTTTGTACATGTATTTGACCTAGTGGAAATATCTAGTAAAATATTTATGTAATATTATTCTTTTGATTATGACTTGCCCTCCCCCTAATGCCAACATTTAAATTGATACTTCATGTTTTCCATAGTTTTTATTTTATTTTTATTTGTAATATTCTTATATTATTTATTGATTATGAATATTTAAAAAATGCCTAAACTATACCCAATTAGCAAAAGACTAGTGAAGAATAGATCAAAGAAAATATATTTAAATAAATATATTAGAGGAACAGTTTTTTGGTCATATTCTAATTAACATTGAAATAAACCTCAACTTTGAAGATGGATTTTGATGTACTTTCAACTAGGGCATCTTATTATCATCAACACCCTTCTATAACTAAAGGGTGAACTAGAAACTAAATGGCTAATTTTAAAACCTTTTGAATCAGTGAATGTATATTTAAATACCTTTGCAATATATAAAATATCTACCTAAGATATTTTACCTCAATAAAGTATCATGATACAAACCTTTTCAAATAGTTGAAATAAAGTACTTAACATCTAAGAGAGAAATTGGGGCAATCAATATTTTAATTTATATTAGATCTACCTCAATTTAAAAAAATTTAATGTATAAGGGGTCCATTTTAAGGCATTCATACACCCTTAGAATGAACTATTTTATCATATCCAAACAATCCTTTTCTACTTCAAGAAATTGTATAGTTTTCAAAAGGTTTTTGAGAAGAATTGGGAGCTTTTCATCATATCCCTATGTTTGTGATTTCATGGAGTAGTCTCCTCCAACCTCAATTTGAGTTTTTATTACATAAGCCTCTTCCTAAGATACAATATTTTTCAAAGCATCCCACAATATTTCCACCTAAACTTCAATGAGTACACTATGGAACATCTCACTTGTTATTGGAATTATATCTTCTAGTGGATAAAATCAGGGTCATTTTATGATACATGTAACATCTCTTATTACATTATACACTTTAGAATTTATAACTCCTCTTTAAAATCATAGATTTTTCCTCTATTATACACTTTGGAATTTTCAACCCATTGTTAAAATTATAGTTTATGATTAAAATATTTGTATTCATATATAAAATTTAAGAAGATCCAAATAATGAAAAATAAAAATTATGACATTTTATGAAAATGATGTAGGTATCTAGCTATATAAACTCAATTGAGATGAGAATTGAATCAGTTTGTAAACTCTCAGGTTCTAAAGGAGATATTTTTCACTTATCAATGGTGGGGAATCTGAGTACAACCCCTTATTCTCTAGAAAAAAAAAATCTATAGGTAGATTCAAAGGCAACGCAAAGGTAATGATGACCCAAAGGTGACCTAGAGGTAATAATGACCCAAAGGTAACCTAGAGGTAAGAACTTAGAGGTAATCCAATTGCAAATACCTAGAGGTATATCCATAGACTAATAAAAAATGGCACATCCAATGGAGATTATCTAGAGCCAAAGCTAGAGCTAGAGCATAATTCCAATGTACCACCCCTAGAATTATAGGGGATAATGATATTTACAACAAATAATGTAATAAGGGGGGATTTTAGACTTCATTACATTGTTTTTTGTAATGCAATTATTACATTTTGTGGGATGATAATTAATATTTCATATCATATGTGGGTGAATAGAAATCTCCTTAAAAAATGAGAGGATGAAATTTTATGAAGATAAAACACCAAGATGTGAAACACCGAAGGGTCTCTTTAAACTGAGAGACACCATAATATATAAATATGATGGTTGTACATGTCTTTGACCTAGTGGAAATATCTAGTAAAATATTTATGTTATATTATTCTTTTGATTATGATTTTTCCTCCCCCTAATGCCAACATTTAAATTGATACTTCATGTTTTCCATAGTTTTTATTTTATTTTTATTTGTAATATTCTTATATTATTTATTGATTATGAATATTTAAAAAATGCCTAAACTATACCCAATTAGCAAAAGCCTAGTGAATAATAGATCAAAGAAAATATATTTAAATAAATATATTAGAGGAACAGTTTTTTGGTCATATTCTAATTAACATTGAAATAAACCTCAACTTTGAAGATGGATTTTGATGTACTTTCAACAAGGGCATCTTATTATCATCAACAACCTTCTATAACTAAAGGGTGAACTAGAAACTAAATGGCTAATATTAAAACATTTTGAATCAGTGAATGTATATTTAAATGCCTTTGCAATATATAAAATATCTACCTAAGATATTTTACCTCAATAAAGTATCATGATACAAACATTTTCAAATAGTCGAAATAAAGTACTTAACATCTAAGAGAGAAATTGGGGCAATCAATATTTTAATTTATATTAGATCTACCTACATTTAAATTTTTTTAATGTATAAGGGGTCCATTTTATGGCATTCATACACCCTTAGAATGAACTATTTTATCATATCCAAACAATCCTTTCCTACTTCAAGAAATTGTATAGTTTTCAAAAGGTTTTTGAGAAGAATTGGGAGATTTTCATCATATCCCTATGTTTGTGATTTCATGGAGTAGTCTCCTCCAACCTCAATTTGAGTTTTTATTACATAAGCCTCTTCCTAAGATACAATATTAGTCAAAGCATCCCACAAGATTTCCACCTAAACTTCAATGAGTACACTATGGAACATCTCACTTGTTATTGGAATTATATCTTCTAGTGGATAAAATCAGGGTCATTGTATGATACATGTAACATCTCTTATTACACTATAAACTTTAGAATTTATAACTCCTCTTTAAAATCATAAATGTTTCCTCAATTATACACTTTGGAATTTTCAACCCATTGTTAAAATTATAGTTTATGATTAAAATATTTGTATTCATATATAAAATTTAAGAAGATCCAAATAATGAAAATTAAAAGTTATGATATTTTATGAAAATGATGTAGGTATCTAGCTATATCAACTCAATTGAGATGAGAATTGAATCAGTTTGTAAACACTCAGGCTCTAAAGGAGATATTTTTCACTTATCAATGGTGGGTAATATGAGTACAACCCCTTATTCTCTAGAAAAAAAAATCTATAGGTAGATCCAAAGGCAACATAAAGGTAATGACGACCCAAAGGTGACCTAGAGGTAATAATGACTCAAACGTAACCTAGAGGTAAGAACTTAGAAGTGATCCAATTGCAAATACCTAGAGGTAGATCCAAAGACTAATTCAAAAGGGCACATCCAATGGAGATTATCTAGATCCAAAGCTAGAGCTAGAGCATAATTCCAATGTACCACCCCTATAATAATAGGGGATAATGATATTTATAACAAATAATGTAATAAGGGGGATGTTAGACTTCATTACATTGTTTTTTGTAATGCAATTATTACATTTTGTGGGATGATAATTAATATTTCATATCATATGTGGGTGAATAGAAATCTCCTTAAAAAATGAGAGGATGAAATTTTATGAAGATAAAACACCAAGACGTGAAACACCGAAGGGTCTCTTTAAACTGAGGGACACCATAATATATAAATATGATGGTTGTACATGTCTTTGACCTAGTGGAAATATCTAGTAAAATATTTATGTTATATTATTTTTTTATTATGATTTGCCCCCCCCTAATGCCAACATTTAAATTGATACTTCATGTTTTCCATAATTTTTATTTTATTTTTATTTGTAATATTCTTATATTATTTATTGATTATGAATATTTAAAAAATGCCTAAACTATACCCAATTAGCAAAAGCCTAGTGAAGAATAGATCAAAGAAAGTATATTTAAATAAATATATTAGAGGAACAATTTTTTGTTCATATTCTAATTAACATTGAAATAAACCTCAACTTTGAAGATGGATTTTGATGTACTTTCAACAAGGGCATCTTATTATCATCAACACCCTTCTATAACTAAAGGGTGAACTAGAAACTAAATGGCTAATGTTAAAACCTTTTGAATCAGTGAATGTATATTTAAATACCTTTGCAATATATAAAATATCTACCTAAGATATTTTACCTCAATAAAGTATCATGATACAAACCTTTTCAAATAGTCGAAATAAAGTAATTAACATCTAAGAGAGAAATTGGGGCAATCAATATTTTAATTTATATTAGATCTACCTACATTTAATTTTTTTTTAATGTATAAGGGGTCCATTTTAAGGCATTCATACACCTTTAGAATGAACTATTTTATCATATCCAAACAATCCTTTTCTACTTCAAGAAATTGTATAGTTTTCAAAAGGTTTTCGAGAAGAATTGGGAGCTTTTCATCATATCCCTATGTTTGTGATTTCATGGAGTAGTCTCCTCCAACCCCAATTTGAGTTTTTATTATACAAGCCTCTTCCTAAGATACAATATTAGTCAAAGCATCCCACAATATTTCCACCTAAACTTCAATGAGTACACTATGGAACATCTCACTTGTTATTGGAATTATATCTTCTAGTGGATAAAATCAGGGTCATTGTATGATACATGTAACATCTCTTATTACATTATAAACTTTAGAATTTATAACTCCTCTTTAAAATCATAGATTTTTCCTCTATTATACACTTTGGAATTTTCAACCCATTGTTAAAATTGTAGTTTATGATTAAAATATTTGTATTCATATATAAAATTTATGAAGATCCAAATAATGAAAATTAAAAATTATGATATTTTATGAAAATGATGTAGGTATCTAGCTATATCAACTCAATTGAGATGAGAATTGAATCAGTTTGTAAAATCTCAGGATCTAAAGGAGATTTTTTTCACTTATCAATGGTGGGGAATCTGAGTACAACCCCTTATTCTCTAGAAAAAAAAAATCTATAGGTAGATCCAAAGGCAACGTAAAGGTAATGATGACCCAAAGGTGACCTAGAGGTAATAATGACCCAAACGTAACCTAGAGGTAAGAACTTAGAGGTGATCCAATTGCAAATACCTAGAGGTAGATCCAAAGACTAATTCAAAATGACACATCCAATGGAGATTATCTAGAGCCAAAGCTAGAGCTAGAGCATAATTCCAATGTACCACCCCCAGAATTATAGGGAATAAGGATATTTATAACAAATAATGTAATAAGGGAGGATTTTAGACTTCATTACATTGTTTTTTGTAATGCAATTATTACATTTTGTGGGATGATAATTAATATTTCATATCATATGTGGGTGAATAGAAATCTCCTTAAAAAATGAGACGACATTTTATGAAGATAAAACACCAAGACGTGAAACACCGAAGGGTCTCTTTAAACTGAAGGACACCATAATATATAAATATGATGGTTGTACATGTATTTGACCTAGTGGAAATATCTAGTAAAATATTTATGTTATATTATTCTTTTTATTACGATTTGCCCTCCCCCTAATGCCAACATTTAAATTGATACTTCATGTTTTCCATAGTTTTTATTTTATTTTTATTTGTAATATTCTTATATTATTTATTGATTATGAATATTTAAAAAATGCCTAAACTATACCCAATTAGCAAAAGCCTAGTGAAGAATAGATCAAAGAAAATATATTTAAATAAATATATTAGAGAAACATTTTTTTGGTCATATTCTAATTAACATTGAAATAAACCTCAACTTTGAAGATGGATTTTGATGTACTTTCAACAAGGGCATCTTATTATCATCAACAACCTTCTATAACTAAAGGGTGAACTAGAAACTAAATGGCTAATGTTAAAACCTTTTGAATCAGTGAATGTATATTTAAATGCCTTTGCAATATATAAAATATCTACCTAAGATATTTTACCTCAATAAAGTATCATGATACAAACATTTTCAAATAGTTGAAATAAAGTACTTAACATCTAAGAGAGAAATTGGCGGAATCAATATTTTCATTTATATTAGATCTACCTATATTTAATTTTTTTAATGTATAAGGGGTCCATTTTGAGGCATTCATACACCCTTAGAATGAACTATTTTATCATATCCAAACAATCCTTTTCTACTTCAAAAAATTGTATAGTTTTCAAAAGGTTTTTGAGAATAATTGGGAGCTTTTCATCATATCCCTATGTTTGTGATTTCATGGAGTAGTCTCCTCCAACCTCAATTTGAGTTTTTATTACACAAGCCTCTTCCTAAGATACAATATTAGTCAAAGCATCCCTCAAGATTTCCACCTAAACTTCAATGAGTACACTATGGAACATCTCACTTGTTATTGGAATTATATCTTCTAGTGGATAAAATCAAGGTCATTATATGATACATGTAACATCTCTTATTACATTATACACTTTAGAATTTATAACTCTTCTTTAAAATCATATATTTTTCCTCTATTATACACTTTGGAATTTTCAACCCATTGTTAAAATTGTAGTTTATGATTAAAATATTTGAATTCATATATAAAATTTAAGAAGATCCAAATAATGAAAATTAAAAATTATGACATTTTATGAAAATGATGTAGGTATCTAGCTATATCAACTCAATTGAGATGAGAATTGAATCATTTTGTAAACTCTCAGGCTCTAACGGAGATATTTTTCACTTATCAATGGTGGGGAATCTGAGTACAATCCCTTATTCTCTAGAAAAACAATCTATAGGTAGATCCAAATGCAACACAAAGGTAATGATGACCCAAAGGTGACCTAGAGGTAATAATGACCCAAAGGTAACCTAGAGGTAAGAACTTAGAGGTGATCCAATTGAAAATACCGATAGGTAGATCCAAAGACTAATTCAAAAAGGCACATCCAATGGAGATTATCGAGAGCCAAAGCTAGAGCTAGAGCATAATTCCAATGTACCACCCCTAGAATTATAGGGGATAATGATATTTATAATAAATAATGTAATAAGGGGGGATGTTAGACTTCATTACATTATTTTTTGTAAATCAATTGTTACATTTTGTGAGATGATAATTAATATTTCATATCATATGTGGGTGAATAGAAATCTCCTTTAAAAATGAGAGGATGAAATTTTATGAAGATAAAACACCAAGATGTGAAACACCGAAGGGTCTCTTTAAACTGAGAGACACCATAATATATAAATATGATGGTTGTACATGTATTTGACCTAGTGGAAATTTCTAGTAAAACATTTATGTTATTGTTGGTCATCAAATCTGCCTAGGAAAGGATTTGGGTAAGTGTATGTGCCCTAGACCTGGACCAACATTGAAAGGCCGAAGGGAAGAGATGCCCCTCGTGCCAATCTTCGGAGAAAGGCCGGCTCCTGTTCTAAACTACTTTGGTGTTTTAAGATAAGGGTGCAGGAAAGAAATAAAGGAGTAAGGGAAGATATTTCAGTAGTTTAATGGTGGGAAAGAACTAGAAGCATGATTGCTAGCCAATAGCTTGAAACAATAGCAAGAAACACCAAGAATATAACAAAATGAACACAATATTGACTTTCCTATGTATCCTCTGGACGAGTTCCAGGATTCCCCTTCCCATTTCACCAAAATTTAGAGTTCAGAGTAACGACGATTAGGAAAAGTGAATATAACAGAAACACTATCCACAGGCAGCATAAAAGAAAGCCTCTACAACGTTTTCCTCCCCTATGTATCCTTCAAGAAAATTTTAGGGTTCAGTCCCCAATCACATACCTAAATCCAGGATTCAGAATTACAGTATACAAATGAAGAAAGATGAAAGAAATAAATGTAGAAGGCAGCATATAAGAGAGAAATAGAGTCCAAAGCTCTTTAGTATTAATCATAGAAATGCAAGTTACAGCAGCTTTCTAGTAGAAAGTTCCCCCCCACTTTACATTACAATGCCTGGGTTTTTATAGAGGACCCGACCCTCTGAGCCATAATTGCACAAAATGGAAGAGTACACCCTCGAATCCTGAGAAGTCGGTACTTCGCGGCCCTCGTGATTGAGCTCTCAAATATGTTACCAAAATTGGTAACTGTGACTGGGTCAGCAGTGGAAACTAGCATTAATGAGCCATCTGAGCGTCCTTGGCTTCTGGGTGCAGTACTCGAGTGGCCGCCATGCTCGCCGGGCTCTTCTTCAGAGACTGATACTTCGTTTCCAATTGCCAAAAATGCATAGCTAGTTTTTTGGGCACGTAAAAATGCATTTATGAGGCACTTGATCGCCTCGGGAAAATACTCGGCTTGGAGCGCGTGCCCTTGAAGTGCTTCGCTAGTTCTTTGTTCGCAACTTCGCTTCGCAATGGACTTGTGCCGAAGCAGATTCTCCTTGATTTGCACTTCGCATGGTGGAGCTTCACAAAACAACTTTGGGGGTGATGAGGGCCGAAGCAGATCTCCTTCGCAAGATGGGCTCTTCATTACTGCTTCATTGGAAGATGTGCCAAAACTACTTCGTCGATGAACTATTAAAATGCTTCGTCGTGATCTTCCTTCAAAATTGTGGTTCGGGAGGATTTTGGCTGAAGCGCATTCTTACCTTCAAAAATGCTTCGACTGCTTCCACTTCGGGGGAAAGTACTTCGCACGAAGGTTTGCCAAAGCAGATGCTTCGCAATGACTTTCAGCGAAGTAGAAATGGTTCGCTGGCTGGGAGGCCCGAAGTGGGTGCTTCGGCGGTTTTTCGGCGAAGTGTTTTCAATGTTGCGCTCCTTCAAATCCTGCTTCGCAAGTTTCTTGCCCGAAGTAGCCTTTTGAAGTGCTTCGGGCCCGAAGTAGTTTTCATTCTTCTTCCTTTGCATTTTGCTTCGGCAACACCGCTTCACAAAACTTTTGCCCAAAGTAGCTGCTGGAAATGCTTCAGGTGCGAAGCTCTTTTTTATGCCTTCTTTGAATTCCTTCTTTGGCAACGCCGCTTCACAAGGTTTTCACCCAAAGTAGTTGTTTGAGGGACTTCGGGCCCGAAGTAGTTTTCATCCTTAGCGATTTCTTTCTGCGAAGCTATCTTCCTTAGCTTGTTCGGTAGCGAAGCTCTTTCTTCTTCATTTTATGTACAAGGGGGTGGCAGGGAAAGCCAAAATTGTTGCAATGCTTGAAAATGTTGTTTCTAAAAAAAAGGGAACAAATTCATGAAATTAAAAGAAATACTTTAAAAAAAAATTCAATTTTTCTACCCCATTGTGCAATGTGACAAAATTGTCAACATTCTTGGTGGCTCACGGGGCAACGAGCTCATCTCGGTGGGAGAACCCTCAGCCTTGATCCGTTGGGCCAGAGTTACCTCTAGACCCTTCTCCTTTTTCTATCTCCTGGGGTGCTTCCACAACCTATTCTTCTTCTTCTTCTTCTGCTTCCTCTCCTTCTTCTAGCGCGGCTTCCTACGACGGCGATGGGGCAAGGCGATCGCGAGTGCGCTTCATGGTTCGATGGACATGATCCCAGACACCCTTCGAGAAAGGCTCTTGATCTTGCAATGCCTTAACCAAAATATGAAACCGATCAATCTGCCCGATATCAGCATGTTTGGCCCTGATGTACAGATCGTTTAGGCAGGCTGCAATCTTGCAGTGTCTCAGAATGAAATCTGTGACCTGCCCCTCTGTTATAGGCTCTGCCCATTCATCTATCTCCGAGACGTCACCTTCAAACTGAAGCCATGCCGGCTTAAGCTCTTCCTTGGTCAAAAGGTTCCCATCATCATCCGTGAAGCTCGGGAAACCTAAGGAAGAGAGATCCTAGAAATAGCCTAGCGATGCGCACTGCTCATTCTCAAACATGTCCAGGAGGTCTTTCACCTTTTGTGCCTTCCTCACCTTGGAAAAGAAGGCACGAACTATGGCTTGGGCCGTGGACCAATCCCTAGTCGTCCGACTCATTGCAGCAACCTGCAAGTCCTGATATTTCGTGCTTTGGACATCAAAGGCTAATTTGAGTCGGCCTCTAGCTTTTGGGGTGACCTCATCTATGATTGGCCCTCCTTCGATAGCGGCACGTTGTGCTTCGATAATATAGGTCAAAATTGATAGGGCACTGGAGGCCCGGGATCTAAAATTTTTGAGCAAGTGTGAGCGGATTTCTTTGATCCTGCCTCTATCAAACAGCTCCAAGCTTTCTTTTTCATGCAACTGTTGCTACAACTGCAAGATCTTGCTTTCAACTTCCTTGGCCCTCAGATCATTCTTGACCTATCTCTGTGCTTGGTTCTGAGTTGTACATTGCAGTTGTAGTATTTGTTATTTTAGGGCGTGTGTTTCCTTTTTCATCAGCTTACACTGCTCCTCTGAATCCTCCATCTTGGAGCGGATTCTAGCTAGCTCTTCTTCCAACTTGATGTTGGCATTTTTTGCTTCAAATCTATGTTGACTGGTGATTTTTGCATGCACATAGAAAGTTTCAATCCTGACGTGCATGGATTCAGATTCATTATCAACATTCAAATGCTCCAGGTCCTTGGATTTGTCTTGGTAGTCATAGTCCGTTGGGGTCATTTCATCCAGGGGCTTCTGGACCTTGGGGATATTTTTTACTTTATGCAACTTCCCAACCTTCAAATCGAAGACAACGCATTTTTCAACCTGGGCCAGAGAGCGCCCTCTCTTCTTCCTCGCCTCCTTCAGCATTTTTTTTGTATTTTTCCAAGCTAGGAGTAGCTTCTCGGCTAGAGGGCGTTCCTTAATTAAGGACATCTCTGATTCAAATGAGGCTGGATCTCCAGCCAAAGGGGTGAACAGATACAAAGAATGAATGGGGGATGCCTCACCAGAAGGTTCGACGACAGGTGTACTAGGAGTCCCAGCGAGTGCAACAATGCCATGTGAGGCAGGGGAATGAAGAACGGGGTTCGACGTTGGGGCACTACCTTCACCCCGGCTAAGGTCCAAAGGATCGATGGCATGGGAAGGCAAAGTGGTAGCAACAGACTTGTCCCGACCTGATGACTCGAGTGGAGTGGGGCTAACGGGATCGGTGGCAAGAGGCAACGCGCGAGGAGGTGACTGACTTTGTGAGGGAGGGAGAGACTGATGAGAATCTTTGGCCGGGACCACAGTGGACATGTGAGAGACCAAGGCAAAGGGTGGAGAGTGCGTACCTGCATGCCCTTCTGGCAGAGTGGCCATGGTGACTTCTTGTGTGATAGGCTCCTACTCCTTTTGGGCTTCGGCACTCCCGACCCCCATGACTTCTACTTTGGGGTCTCCCTCTTGTTGGAGGAGTTCCTCCACATCAATGACGTCTATATCTGGGACTGTCTCTGCACTTGGTGGCACCGCATCTTCAACATTTGCTTCGGTCGGGCCTGATGCAGGTTGTTCGGCATGAGCACTTGGGAACTTCATGCGGGGTCGCTTTGGGTGGCTCGAAGGCACTTGAATTTGCTCTTGCCTCTTTCTTTTCTTCCTCTCCAATGGTTGCTCCAACTCTTCGACACTTGTGTCATGGATTTCCGATGGTCCCTGTGGTAGTGCCTCTGGTGTAGCTTCGGCTTCTTCCTCTTCTTCCTACTCTGAAGCATCGTCAGCTCCTCTTGGGCTTTCGCCCGATCCTGGGGTAGCTGGAGGAACAAAGTCGACGAAGGATATGGACTTCCAAGTTTGAACGTTGGCTTCATAGACAATTGCGAAGTCTTTATCCGATGTCAAGAGTCCATAGGAATTCATTTTTTGGCGATGGACTCTCATTATCCACCACTCCCAAAGTTTTTCCTCGCCCCAATTCTTCAATTCTTCTTTCAAATCATCCTTCGCCTTTCTCCAAAACGTGGAGTCTAGAGTTGGGAAGGGATGCTGGTTAGGGTCAAACTCGACCTCCATAGGGTAAAATTCATGCCAGGGAGGCAATGTCCTCATCCTCTCTAAATGCCACTCCAGATCTTTCCCATTAGGATTATTTCTTTGCTCCACAATTTCAGGGTGGGGGCAGACATGAAAGTTCTTGAATTTTAAGTGATCCCTCATCACTCCCAAGGGATCATAGAGCCATTGTTGAGGAATCTAGAGTAGGCCAAACTTGGCAAGATTTTCTTCTAGGAATACGTTCTGCTTCAAGGCAAATACTTCAATTACCCCCATCTTGAAGGGGAAGTCACAGGTATGTGCCCATTTTTGACCGTGGCCATAGACGACGTTTGTTACATCGCTCTACCGAGCGACCTCCAATGCAAATTGGTACTCGAAGGGGAAAACAGGGAGCAGGAAGGGTTTTCCTATAAAGCCAAACAGGCGAATCACCAGTCCCTACATTAATTGAAAGACATCTCCCTTCTTCTCCATTACTATTCTATCCCTCAAACTGAGGGGCACCCGAGGGCAAGAACCTTTCAAAAAATGCATGGTGGGTCCCAAAAACTATTGGTTAAAAGAATAATAAGACTCTGTCCTCAATAGTAGGGGAGTCCACTAGAGTAGGGGGGGGGGATTTCCATCCTTGCCGCTCAGAGAAATGGCAATGTGGGGGAATTGTTTATGTACATGGTAGAAAAACAACCAGACAAGGAAAGAATAGGGTGCAAAGTACTGGCCTGTCGAATAATTCTTCATGCTGGTGAGCCGTGTGTGCAAGGTTCGGGCCACCCATTCTGCCCAATCAAAGAAAACTGGGTTGGTGTTTGGTCTTGAAGCATCAGGGGCGTAGAATTCCCCTCTCGAAATACATTCGGCCAAGGACACCTGCCGGGGTTGCACCGAAGCATCTGTAGATAGGCCTGCCACCCATGCAATGATAGAGAAAATATCGATGTTCTTGAAGGCCGCCAAGGGTAGAGGCATTTGGGGCAGCTTTCCTAGAGGGAGCCCACTTTTGAGGTTCTCACGCAAAAATTTCAATATGTAGTTGTTGGAGGTGAACCTCTCCATCTGTTCGCTCAGAATGACATTGCAAACTGAATAACCCTTGGGTGGCCCTTGTTGTGGCACAAATGCTGCTTGCACATCTTCTTTCAAAATGGAAAACAATTTATGACCCGAAGCGTCCAACACTTGCCTGGATGCAGGCTGGTAGTTCTACGTGATAGCACAAATTAACTCTGGATAGTGGTGAGTAGGCGGGGTTAAATACCAGTAAATCTGAGAATAATATGCAGCAGCCCTCTTATTCTCTGGGGTGAGTCTGCTCGTCATAAACTCAATAGTGCGTCGGAGGTCGGACACACCCTTAGACAGCTTTGTGTCTCTAATTTTCTCCCACCCATCAATTGGTGGTTCTTCAAGTTGTTCCTCTTCAGAGTCGTCTCCTTCTTCCATCGGTTGCTTTTCTGGGCGAGGGGTGAGATTGATCTTCTTAGGTGTATGTTTTTTCTCTTCCTTGCCCTTCTTTGTTTTTTTGGGGCCTGCTACTTCTGGTTCCTTTCCTTTCTCCTTAGAGTTTTTCTTTCCCATTGTGAAAATGGTGGTGGCAGAGTCCTTGATACAGAGGGCTTCGATGCAAAGGGCAGGAGAATTGTAGAGTAACCGAAGGCTCTTAGTCTTGCATGAACTGATGGATGAATAACCTTCTCTCTACTAGGGCCTCACATTTTATAGCCTTAAAAGGCAACCACCTAAATTTATGGCACCTACCAAAATTAAATTTACACCTCGGACGGAGGAAGTTACCGTGTCTTTTGATTGGCTCTGCGGCAGCGTAGTACGCGGGGCCACGCGCTTCGATGATTATGCCCTGCATTGGAAATGCAACCTACTGCCACTTCGTACCTGGGCATGAGCTTTTCTCTTAACCGAATCCTCTCGGGATGCACTCCACCACCTTTGCATTAAACTCATCCGCTTTGAACTCCCCTAGGTTTCCGTCGGCGTGTCCCCCAAGACACGTTTTAAATGCTCTCGATTCGGCGAAGTTGAAATCAACATTGAAAATGCTTCGCGGTGAACTTTTGGTGTGGGCTATTTTTCAACGCTTCGGGCCCAAAGTAGTTCTTTCTCGCCGCGTCACTTTTTTGCTTCGTGGAATACTGAACCCCCTGAAGCTCATCTTCTTGGAAAATACTTCACAAAATTTTTGCCCGAAGTAGCTGCTTGAAACGCTTCGGGTGCGAAGCTCTTTTCATTCCTTCCTTTCCCTTTGGTAACACCTTCGGTCTTTCGAGGATCTTTTGAAAGCCAAAGTGCTTCGCTGCGAAGCATCTTGCGTCAGTTGCTTCGCACTAAAATTTTCCGAAGTTTGTTCCTCTTGGAAAACGGTTCACTGGATTTTCTTTGAAAACTGCTTCGCTCATACTCCTTTTGCGAAGCATTTTTCACGCTTTAGTTTTGGTTTTTGTTTAACCTTTTGAGGGTAAAGTGCTTCACTGTGAACCTCCTTGCAACCGCTACTTCGCATCAAAAGTCCCCGAAGGAGATTCTGGAGTATAACACTTAGCTTTTGCAATCTCGAAACAAGATGTATATACACAAATGAAAAATTATATACAAAAGTACATACACAATTTTTTTTTTTATTTCACCTCAGTGATGAAAAGTCTTTAGATGAAGACCATTAACAGAAATTGGTAATACCTGGCCAGCTGCATCTTTGAGGATGAAAGAGTTGGCCGAATTCACCTTCATGATTTCGAACGGTCCATCCCAGAAAGCATCCAGCTTGTCGTGATTTCCAGGCTTGGCCTTCTAGGAGTCCCACTTCCATACCAGATCTCCCACTTTGAATGTGCGATCGGATGATTTTTTCTTGAACCAGTCTCGGGTGACCTGAGCATGTTTAGGAAAGCTCTGGTAAGCCTTCTCACGGTCTTCCTCCAACTGTAGCAACTGAGCCAACCGGTTTTCCATTGAATTAACTCCTTCTTCTAACAGCTGCAACGCAGGGATCTCTACATGGGTAGGTAAGATGGCCTCCTTACCGTAGACCAGGGCGTAAGGTGAAGTCTTGATCGACTTCTTGATAGAAATCCGATCGGCCCACAAGGCCCGATCTAGAAGAAGATGCCAAGTTCTTTTGTTCATCTCTATGAGCTTTCTTAGCACCTTTAACAAGGTCTTGTTGGTGGATTCCACCAATCCATTGCCCTGTGGATAGTAATTGGAGGATACTTTATGATATATCCCATATCGATAGAAGAACTCATTGATTTTGGCACCTACGAATCCAGGACCATTGTCCATGATGATTGCTTCTGGAATGCCAAACCGGGTGATCAATCCCTCTAGGAAAGAGATGACGGTCTCTTGATCTGCATTCTTCGTGGGAACTACTTCGGCCCATCTGGTAAAGTAATCAGTTGCGGTCAGGATGAACTTATGCCCTATGGAGGAGTTCGGCGATATGACCCCTATGAAATCCAACCCCCATTGTTGAAAGGGAGTTTCTACTTGTATCGGTCGGAGAGGCATCGAAGCATTTCTGCTTCGGCTGACGAACCTCTGACACTGCTCGCATTTGCGATAGACTGCGAAGGCATCAGCGAAGAGTGTAGGCCAATAATAACCAGCTTTGATTATCTTTAATGTCATTGTTCTCCCTGCGAAGTGACCTCCAGATAATCCTGAATGGAATTCTCCCAGGATTCTCCTTTTATCATCATCTTTTATGCACCTAAGAAGGATGCCATCAATGTTTCTAAAAAATAGGCCTTCGGGGCGCAAGGTATATCGGGAGGACCGCATCCTGAAATGCCTTCGCTGTGAAGCATTTAGATGTGAAGGACATCTTCCAGTGTTGAAGTATTCGACCATTTCACTGACCCAGTCTTTCTCGTCCTCTTCCTGATTTGCGAAGCATTCTTCTATTGGCGAGTCATCCCACTGAGATTTTGTAGCTTTGACCGCTACGCTCTTCGCCAATTCTTGACACAGTGCATGACCATGAACCAGTTTTGTAGGTTTGATATCGATGTCGAATTCTTGAATCTTGCTGACCCAACCGGCCCTTTTACTACCCAATTCTCCTTGGATGATGAAATTGCGCACATCAGGGTGAATGACAAAGACTGTAACCCAACTTTGGGAGATGAACTACTTGAATTTCCTAAGAGACTTCATTACTGCATGCACCTGCCTTTCTATGAAATTATATTTTTCTTCATGAGGGTTTATCACTTGGCTTAGAAACACGATGGGGCGCTCTTCGCCATCTTCCCTCTTTTGTGTTAGGACTGCAGCATAGCTCTCAGGTTCTCCTATAGCATATAGGATGAAGTCCCGATTGTAGTCAGGGTTGGTCAGGACCGGTGCTTGAGCAATTCGGGATTTTATTTCTTTGAATGCTTCTTTTCTCTCCTTCGTCCAGATGAATTCTGCACCCTTCTTCAAAAGTTCGGACATCGGCTTGATGACCTGGGCAAAATCTGGAACAAACTTCCTCACAAAGTTGATCTGGCCGAAGAAATATTGAAGACCTTTCTTGTCTACTGGGAGTGGGAGCTTCATTAGAGCCTCAGCTCTGTCAAGATCTACAACGAGACCCTTCTCTGATATCGTATGTCCCAACAACTTCCCTTCGCTGACTGTGAATATGGACTTCTTCGGATTGATTGAAATGCCAAATTCTTGGCATTTTTTGAAAATCTATTGTAAGTGTAAAGGGTGATCTTCCCTTCTTCGGGAGAAGATGGTCATGTCATCTAGATAGATAACAATAACCTTATTCAAGAGCTCACCAAAAGCTAAATCCATTGCCCTCTGAAAAGTGGCTCCCGCATTCGAAAGGCCGAATGGCATTCGCTGGTAAGCAAATGTGCCCCACTTGGTCGTGAATGCGGTTTTATGCTGGTCTTCATCCCTGACCCAGATTTGATTGTATCCAAAGAAACCATCGAGTAGGGAGAAGCATTGAGCCCCAGCCACCGAATGCAAGATCTGATCGATCTGCGGGAGAGGGTAGTGATCTCTGAGAGAAGCCTGGTTCAGGTTGCAAAAATCCATGCATAGTCGTATATCTCCATTCTTCTTTCTAACTGGGACTAGATTCGCTACCCAAGAAGAATGTTTGATGGGATAAATTATCTTTGCCTCGAGCATTTTCAAGAGTTCGACCTTCATCAAGACTTCGATCTTTGGATTGATAGGCCTTTGCTTTTGTCGAAAGGGTTTGATCCCTTCCTGCAACTCAATTGTATGTTGGATCAGTTGTCAATCATATCCCTTTAGGTCTTGATAAGACCAAGCCACTGTGTCGGGATACTTTCTGCACAGAGATCGGATCTGCTCTAGTTCCTCCGAAGTGCAATCTGTTCCAACTTTTATTGCTTTCCCAGGTTCAAGTTCTAAATCTTGATATTGCTTTGCATTAACTTTGATCCTGTGAGAAACTGCTCGATCATTCTGATCAAAGAGGCTTTCAAGAGTAATTAATCCCTTGGGAACGTGGTTATTCTTCAATCGAACTAGCCCTTCATATTCCTCATCGTTAGGGCTTCTACTCTCAACTATGGCTACTTCCTGAATCATGAAATTCACAATCTACTCATCACTGTCAAAAACTTGCCAATGCAGATCTCTGTCTGGGACAGAGGTCTGTAAATCATCCTCATAGCTTTGGGCTTATGTACCATGTCTTCATCTAGAGAATATTTGGCTGCGATGGATGCTAGAACATCGGCATGTCGGTTCTTTTCTCTTGGAATAGACTGTAGATTGAGAGATTCAAACTGGTCGAGCAAGTCCCATACCCTATTTTGGTATGACTTGAGATAGTGCTTCTTTGAAGTGCACTTGTTTGTGACTTGATTGCATACCAATTCGGAATCTCCAAATATTTGGAGATGCTTTATGCCTAACTTTTTTGCTTTCTTGAGTCCTAGGCATAATGCTTCATATTCTGCTGCATTGTTGGTGCAACTCCACACCAACCGGTAACAATACTCCTTCTGCTCTCCAGAAGGTGATACTAAAATAATCCCCACCCCGACGTCATTTTTGCATCGGGCACCATCGAAGAATAATTTCCATAATCCTTGGGCGAAGACCTTATCTTCTGTCTTGATGTGTTTCTTAGGCTTGGCGATGGCATAACATCCCATCTCGGTTTCTATCATGGCATTAAAGTCTGCCAATGAAAACTCATCTTCACAACTTAACTGTGCGAGAGACTCCTCAACCAGATCCACCTGCTCTATTCCTTCCACTATCGCATGCACAGGATCGTTGCTTTCTCCTTCAGACATCTTCTCTACGAGGAAGGTAGAAGGCTTCTCGTTGTAGATTTTAATCTTCTTCCCTTTGAATGGAATCTCCAAGTGCGAGTAATCCATAGATAGATATCCACCTAGCTTCATCGTAAATTCTCTCGACAAGCACATGCTAAAGTAGGGCTCAAGGTCAACGACTACCACCTCTTGTATGACTATGATCTGAGGCATTTTGTGTAGTCGAATAGGGATGTCCTTGATCACCCCTATAGTCTTCATGGGGGTACCATCCAACTGGAGTACACCATGACTGCTTTGCATATATTCCATTCCTATCTCTTCGCACACTGCTTTGGGCATGACTATTGTCGTGGCCCTAGAGTCAATCATACAGTTATGAATGACATACCCCTCCATCTGTAGAGACATATAGAATGGTGATGGCCTATTCTTCCCTATAATGGATGTGGACAGGGTCTGTACTAGGGCAAGCGGTGTTGCCTTTCTTGCTTTGGTTATCTTCAATGATTCTTGCAATAGGTCCACTTGTCCAGGTAGTTGCAGTGCATCGTACAGACTGATTTTGGTTGGAATCCTCTTCAACTCATCTACAATGTTGTACGCCAGGGAATTGGGTACCTCAGGTTCCTTTCTCGGCTCATATCTGGTGCGATACTATTCCGTAGCTTCGACCCTTTATCGCTTGGTCAGCGAAGGAAGCTTGAGCTTCTCTCTAGCCTGTTCCTTAGTTTCCACCTACGATGGATTTGCAGGGGCCTGTTGGGCCTTCTCTTTGACTGGTGCAGGTTGTCGAGCTTCGTTCGGGGCTGGAGGAGGTTGTTGTCCTTTCTCATGGTGAGCATGCACCTTTAAAGGAGCCATTTGAGTAGCATCCACCTCTATTGACTTCTTTCCTCCTCTGGTAAGGACTGCAACTGGCTCTTCTTCACCAATTACCAGGTTTTGATCCAATTGCCTGATGACATTGACTTGACCGCCATGACTACTGCTCACCAGCATTTGTACATAGTGTTGGTGTAGCATGTAGGTATTCTCTTCATGAGGGTCATTACACATGGAGCACCAATGTATATAATCGAAAGTGCTCGGGGCTTCGTCTATTGCAACATTTCTTGCCGAAGCTCTTCCTTGTTGGACCGCTTGATCTTTAGTAAGTGCAGGTGTAGGATAAGATCTTCTTGGTAGAAAATCTTGTTGTGCTTGCTTCTTCTTCATAATGGTCATGTCGTTGGATAGGGTCTGCACTGTGGAGTTCAGGGACTGAACTTCTTGTAGTATTTTGGCTTGCATGTCTTCGGCTTTGGGAATCGGTGGCAATGGAGCCATTGTTGGTACTGGAGGAAGGGTAGGGTGTTGAAGTGGTGTTGGTAGTACAGGGAATGTCGAAGTGACCATGGGCTACAGAGTCAAAAAAGTGGGAAAATGAATTTTTGGAGCAGTGATTTGAGATACAATGGGATTCGGGTTCCAAGATGAGATCGGGTATGCAGGGGTTGTAGAGATCTGCGAAGCGGTCATGCTCGCATACTGGGATTGATGGAAATCAAGAAGTATAGGCATCGGCATCCTTTGGGGAAGCTTACCCATAGCTATTAGATCCATCTCCACTTTCTAGGCTAACTCATATAACTCTGGGAAGGTATTGATATTCGAATACCTCACCATGACGCTGATATCAAGATTGAAAGCCCGAAGGAAATAGTACGCTATAGCTTCGTCAGTTGGCCGAAGTCCAACTGGTATTCTTTGCCAGGTTTGAGTGAACCTAACATTGAAGTCGGTGATCTCTTCTTGTGGATGTCTCTGGATCATCGTGAACTGATGCAGGAGAGAGGTCGGATCGATGGACTCATTGAAGCTTCGCATCAACTGCTCGACTAACTGGTCCCATCTCGTAATGGTACCGGGTGGTAAAGATCTATACCAGTAGAGGAGCTTTCCTCTAAGAGACAGAACCAAAAGCTTTACCATAACCCGCTCTTTTGTGATGTCATGGATCACCACCAGAGAAACTATGTCCTGGATGTGCTCCAGAGTAGTCTTCCCAGTTCCATCGAACGTTGGGATCTTCTTTATAGAAGCAGGTGGCACTTGCCCTTGTCCCGCTAGATTTAGCGGTCCTGAAGAATTCCATGCTGGGAATAATCTGGGCAGAAGTTGCTGCATTTTTGTTGTTGTTGTTGTGCCATATTTACTCTTGGATTTTGAGAAATAGGAATTCCCGAAGCTCCTCCTTGATTGCTAACAGGACGACCAATAGGAATGGAGGTACTAGGATGCTTCGAAGAGTTGGGAGGATTAGGAGGAAAGCTAGCCACTGTGCTATCAGAAGTTAGGCCTTGTTCTTCAACAATGGCCTCTTGTGAGGATATTCCATGTAACAGAGACTCGGGGGTGACCAACCTAGATCGTTCCCCAAAAGCTTCAATATCAAGCTCAAAGAACTCAGTTTCCTCTCCTCTATTCCTAACTCTCCATCTTGTTTGCATGAAGGCATAGACTTCGGTACCGGTCTTTATGACTAAAAGATTCTTGGGTAAGACAGAGTCGCCAGATGCTAAGAGTATTTTGGTAGTGAGAGCATCGGTTCTCACTACTACTCACAAGGTGAGACTGATCAGGTCCCACCGAGCGTGCCAAAAATTGTTGGTCATCAAATCTGCCCAGGAAAGGATTTGGGTAAGTGTATGCGCCCTAGACCTGGACCAACATTGAAAGGCCGAAGGGAAGAGATGCCCCTCGTGCCAATCTTCGGAGAAAGGCCGGCTCCTATTCTAAACTACTTTGGTGTTTTAAGATAAGGGTGCAAGAAAGAAATAAAGGAGTAAGGGAAGATATTTTAGTAGTTTAATGGTGGGAAAGAACCAGAAGCATGATTTCTAGCCAATAGCTTGAAACAACAGCAAGAAACACCAAGAATATAACAAAATGAACACAATATTGACTTTCCTATGTATCCTCTGGACGAGTTCCAGGATTCCCCTTCCCCTTTCACCAAAATTCAGAGTTCAGAGTAACGACGATTAGGAAAAGTGAATATAATAGAAACACTATCCACAGGTAGCATAAAAGAAAGCCTCTATAGCGTTTTCCTCCCCTATGTATCCTTCGAGAAAATTTCAGGGTTCAGTCCCCAATCGCATACCTAAATCCAAGATTCAGAATTACAGTATACAAATGAAGAAAGATGAAAGAAATAAATGCAGAAGGCAGCATATAAGAGAGAAATAGAGTCCAAAGCTCTTTAGTATTAATCATAGAAATGCAAGTTACAGTAGCTTTCTAGCAGAAAGTTCCCCCCCTCTTTACATTACAATGCCTGGGTTTTTATAGAGGACCCGACCCTCTGAGCCATAAATGCACAAAATGGAAGAGTACACCCTCGAATACTGAGAAGTCGGCACTTCGTGGCCCTCGTGACTGAGCTCTCAAATTTGTTACCAAAACTAGTAACTGTGATCGGGTCAATAGTGGAAACAAGCATTAATGAGCCGTCTGAGCATCCTTGGCTTCTGGGTGCAGTGCTCGAGTGGCCGCCATGCTCGCTGGGCTCTTCTTCAGAGACTGATACTTCATTTCCAATTGCTAAAAATGTGCAGCTAGTTTTTTGGGCACGTAAAAATGCATTTATGAGGCACTTGATCGCCTCGAGAAAATACCCATCTTGGAGCGCGTGCCCTTGAAGTGCTTCGCTAGTTCTTCGTTCGCAACTTCGCTTCGCAATGGACTTGTGTCAAAGCAGATTCTCCTTGATTTGCACTTTGCATGGTGGAGCTTCGCAAAATAGCTTCGGGGGTGATGAGGGCCGAAGCAGATCTCCTTCGCAAGATGGGCTCTTCATTACTGCTTCGCTGGAAGATGTGCCAAAACTACTTCGTCGATGAACTGTTAAAATGCTTCGTCACGATCTTCCTTCAAAATTGTGGTTCGGGAGGATTTTGGCCGAAGCGCATTCTTACCTTCAAAAATGCTTTGACTGCTTCCACTTCAGGGGAAAGTACTTCGCACGAAGGTTTGCCGAAGTAGAAATGGTTCGCTGGCTGGGAGGCCCGAAGTGGGTGCTTCGGTGGTTTTTCGACGAAGTGTTTTCAACGTTGCACTCCTTCAAATCCTGCTTCGCAAGTTTCTTGCCCGAAGTAGCCTTTTGAAGTGCTTCGGGCCCGAAGTAGTTTTCATTCTTCTTCCTTTGCATTTTGCTTCGGCAACACCGCTTCGCAAAACTTTTGCTCGAAGTAGCTGCTGGAAATGCTTCGGGTGCAAAGCTCTTTTTTATGCCTTCTTTGAATTCCTTCTTCGGCAACGCCGCTTCGCAAGGTTTTCGCCCGAAGTAGTTGTTTGAGGGACTTTGGGCCCGAAGTAGTTTTCATCCTTAGCGATTTCTTTCGGTGAAGCTATCTTCCTTAGCTTGTTCGGCAGCGAAGCTCTTTCTTCTTCATTTTATGTACAAGGGGGTGGCAGGGAAAGCCAAAATTGCTGCAATGCTTGAAAATGTTGTTTCTAAAAAAACAAGGGAACAAATTCATGAAATTAAAAGAAATACTTTACAAAAAAAATTCAATTTTTCTACCCCATTGTGCAATGTGACAAAATTGTCAACAAGTTATATTATTCTTTTGATAATGATTTGTCCTCCCCCTAATGCCAACATTTACATTGATACTTCATGTTTTCCATAGTTTTTATTTTATTTTTATTTGTAATATTCTTATATTATTTATTTATTATGAATATTTAAAAAATGCCTAAACTATACCCAATTAGCAAAAGCCTAGTGAAGAATAGATCAAAGAAAATATATTTAAATAAATATACTAGAGGAATATTTTTTTGGTCATATTCTAATTAACATTGAAATAAACCTCAACTTTGAAGATGGATTTTGATATACTTTCAACAAGGGCATCTTATTATCATCAACACCCTTCTATAACTAAAGGGTGAACTAGAAACTAAATGGCTAATGTTAAAACCTTTTGAATCAGTTAATGTATATTTCAATACCTTTTCAATAGATAAATTCTCTACCTAAGTTATTTCACCTCAATAAAGTCTCAAGATACAAATCATTTTAAATAGTTGAAATAAATTACTTAACATCTAAGAGATAAATTGGGGCAATCAATATTTTCATTTATATTAGATCTACCCACATTTATTTATTTTTAAATGTATAAGGGATCCATTTTAAGGCATTCATACACCCTTAGAATGAACTATTTTATCATATCCAAACAATCCTCCTCTACTTCAAGAAATTGTATAGTTTTCAAAAGGTTTTTGAGAAGAATTGGGAGCTTTTCATCATATCCCTATGTTTGTGATTTCATGGAGTAGTCTCCTCCAACCTCAATTTGAGTTTTTATTACACAAGCCTCTTCCTAAGATACAATATTAGTCAAAGCATCCCACAAGATTTCCACCTAAACTTCAATGAGTACACTATGGAACATCTCACTTGTTATTGGAATTATATCTTCTAATGGGTAAAATCAAGGTCATTGTATGATACATGTAACATCTCTTATTACATTATACACTTTAGAATTTATAACTCATCTTTAAAATCATAGATTTTTCCTCTATTATACACTTTGGAATTTTCAACCCATTGTTAAAATTATAGTTTATGATTAAAATATTTGTATTTGTATATAAAATTTAAGAAGATCCAAATAATAAAAATTAAAAATTATGACATTTTATGAAAATGATGTAGGTATCTAGCTATAGCAACTCAATTGAGATGATAATTGAATTGGTTTGTAAACTCTCAGGCTCTAAAGGAGATATTTTTCACTTATCAATGGTGGGGAGTCTGAGTACAACCCCTTATTCTCTAGAAAAAAATAATCTATAGGTAGATCCAAAGGCAACGTAAAGGTAATGATGACCCAAAGGTGACCTAGAGGTAATAATGACCCAAAGGTAACCTAGAGGTAAGAACTTAGAGGTGACCCAAATGCAAATACCTAGAGGTAGATCCAAAGACTAATTCAAAAATGCACATCCAATGGAGATTATCTAGAGACAAAGGTAGAGCTAGAGCATAATTCCAATGTACCACCCCTAGAATTATAGAGGATAATTATATTTATACCAAATAATGTTATAAGGGGGTATGTTAGACTTAACTATATTGTTTTTTGTAATGCAATTATTATATTTTGTGGGATGATAATTAATATTTCATATCATATGTGGGTGAATAGAAATATCCTTAAAAAATGAGAAGATGAAATTTTATCAAGATAAAACACCAAGAGGTGAAACACTGAAGGGTATCTTTAAACTGAGAGACACCATAATATATAAATATGATGGTTGTACATGTATTTGACCTAGTGGAAATATCTAGTAAAATATTTATGTTATATTATTCTTTTGATTATGATTTGCCCTCCCCCTAATGCCAACATTTAAATTTATACTTCATGTGTTCCATAGTTTTTATTTTATTTTTATTTGTAATATTCTTATATTATTTATTGATTATGAATATTTAAAAAATTCCTAAACTATACCCAATTAGCAAAAGCCTAGTGAAGAATAGATCAAAGAAAATATATTTAAATAAATATACTAGAGGAACATTTTTTTGGTCATATTCTAATTAACATTGAAATAAACCTCAACTTTGAATATGGATTTTGATGTACTTTCAACAAGGGCATATTATTATCATCAACACCCTTCTATAACTAAAAGGTGAACTAGAAACTAAATGGCTAATGTTAAAACCTTTTGAATCAGTGAATGTATATTTCAATACCTTTGCAATATATAAAATCTCTACCTAAGATATTATACTTCAATAAAGTCTCATGATACAAACCTTTTCAAATAGTTGAAATAAAGTACTTAACACCTAAGAGAGAAATTGGGGCAATCAATATTTTCATTTATATTAGATCTACCGACATTTATTTTTTTTTAAATGTATAAGGGATACATTTTAAGGTATTCATACACCCTTAGAATGAACTATTTATCATATCCAAACAATCCTCCTCTACTTCAAGAAATTGTATAGTTTTCAAAAGGTTTTTGAGAAGAATTGGGAGCTTTTCATCATATCCCTATGTTTGTGGTTTCATGGAGTAGTCTCCTCCAACCTCAATTTGAGTTTTGATTACACAAGCTTCTTCCTAAGATACAATATTAGTCAAAGCATCCCACAAGATTTCCACATAAACTTCAATGAGTACACTATGGAACATCTCACTTGTTAGTGGAATTATATCTTCTAATGGGTAAAATCAAGGTCATTGTATGATACATGTTACATCTCTTATTACATTATAAACTATAGAATTTCTAACTCCTCTTTAAAACCATAGATTTTTCCTCTATTATAAACTTTGGAACCCATTGTTAAAATTATAGTTTATGATTAAAATATTTGTAAGAATATAATTATTTTTAACAAGATACAAATAAGGATCTAAATAGTTGGGGCTTTCCCAATAGTTTAAAAATTCAAGTGTGGTATTTTTTATGTGGAATCAAAGAAGCTAAAAATTGCATTTATAATGGGTGCTTAAATAGGCACAAAATTACAACCAATTACCCTTAGATTGAGCAACCAACCCCTTGGAAGGAGCAACCAATTCCCAAATTGGGAAGATAAGCTCTTATCCAGAGGCTTATTTTAGGGATTGACTATTATCAATCCAACTAACCTATTCTAGAAAATGTGCCAACTATTTATCTAGAAGATGGCTACCAAATCCTACGTGAGCAACAAAGTCTCACATTTTACAATTTATTCAAAATTAAAATAAGACTAAGCCCTATTCCACATGACTTAGCCTAACCTAAGGTTTTATTCAACCTAGGAGCATAAACCTTAACCTTATCATTTGATGTCCTCATCATACCTCCCCACAAAAGAAGCATTGGACTCCAATGCTTTTACAATAGTAGTGGGCTTAGTTGGAAGAACTAGATCTAGATGAAGCAAAAAGCAGACTCGATAGGGCTCTTCTACTTCATACCTTATAGCCCGTTGGGACTTGCTTCCACATTAGGCTTGATGAATTTCTACTCATCAAATGTCTCGTGACTTTCCATATTTGTTAAAAGCATTGGAGTCTAATGCTTTTGTTGTTGGGAGGGCTGATGAGGAATAATTTTCATGAAACTTTAGGTTAGGCATAGTTTTGTTAAATTATGAGTTAGTCTTATTTTTAGTTAATAAGCAATTTCTTAAAATTGTAATGACATAAATTTTATGAGCTCGTGCTAGATTTAGTCTAGGTCTAGCTATTCCCAATATCTTATAAAAGGATATTGAAATTTGGAAGGATAATGGGCAATTCCTCAAATCAACATTGTGGATAAATCTTATCTTCCCAATTTAGGAGTTAGTTTCTCAATCCTTGGAATTGGTTGCTCATTTTAAGGACTTATGGTTGTAATTTGGGGCATATTTAAGCCCTGCATTTCAATGCTAAGTTTAGCTTCATTTTGATCCACATCAATTTTGTATGTCATAAAGCATCCCATTCCATGTTTTGTATAAGACATCATAAAATTCACAAATGAGTGTCTTTGTGATTATATTAATTCTAATGTTCTAGGAATTTAATAAACATAATGTGTGTGTTATCGAATCTCAATCCCACCCTTCAATTGCAAATTTTCCATAGAGAATGTGCTTTTTAGGATATCCAAATATTTTCATTAAGAAATTACATATGTAATCATAGTATATATAGTCATCATAGTCGTATTTTTTTTACACATGAATTTTAGTTTTGCAATAATTTAAATTTCCTCAAAAACCCATTTTTATAGTCCTACTCCTAAGATTTTTTTTTGGTAATATTAAGATATGGGGGTTTTGACCAGGAATCCCCCAACCTATTACAATAAATCCACCGAGGAGACACACACCCACCCCCTCACACACTCACCCACGCCACGTTTGAACCTTGGACCTCTCGAAGAAGAGCCAAAGCCCAAATCGTTGCGCTGCACCCCTAGGTGCAAAACCTTTATATTAAGGAAAATTGTTCCCTAGGCTAGCCGAGGGGGTTTTTTGTATTCGACGTAGGTCGCCAAGCTTGAACCCCAGATCTCCTTCCGAGGATTGAGGGAACTTGCCAGTAAGGTACCTAGTGTGAATATCCTACTCCTAAGATTTATTGAATATTTAACATTTATATAATAACATAATATATACCATATTATTGCTTTTATTATGTATGATGTAATATAGAAATATATTTTTTATAGTTGTCATTTTGTCTTTGACTCAACCCCATTATTTTCTTCATTATTGTAAGATTGAATATTCATACTTAGGTAAGTTTCTTAGTGTAGTAGGAATAGGTTGAGTAGTAAAATACTCAAAATCAAGTGCATCCTTTGCACTGATTCTCTTTGAAATATTTGAAAGAAGTATTTTATCATGAAGATTCAAAGTCTCGAAAGACATAGCTCAACTGCATTTTTTTTCATAAAGCAACTATTAATTCCAAAAGCAAATGCCTTCTCATTGTGAAATCTATTTTCAATTCAAATAAATATCAAATAAAATCAAATCTTCAACTCATATTGAAATATATTAAAATATTTAAGGAATAGTACCCCAAATATATTTTTTTCCCCATATATTTAAATATTTATGGAATAGTATCCCAAATATCACTTGAATAGTCAAATGAAGTAATATCCTCCATTAATTTAGACCATCCAAAGTACCACCTTTCCATTCCAAGGGAGATAGAACTATGTAAGCTCCCACCCAAGAATCAATAATGCATAAATATGAATCATAATTTAATTTTACATAAATAAACAACGGTCCTTACATGATATTTCAAAAGGGGTAATTATAGTTGAATCATATGCATTTACAACCTTGAGTTTGATATTTTTCTCAATCCTATAAAAGGATAGTAACCTAATTACTTTTTGCATTTGATAATTGTCTATTCTATTTGAGTTTGTCCCATGTTGAAGCAATACTTCCTAAAGCTCCTATAATAGAAATGACTAGACAATTGTCAATATATAAAATCTTTTTGAAATCACCTCTAGATTTCTCATGACTTATTTTTAATTATTATATCAAAATAAACTCAAGAGTAGACCAACCTATCAATTCCCTAATAACTCTTTTTTCAAAGAGTTTTATCCATATACCTAAATATAATGATATTTTTTTTCATAATCACTTATGTTTTCCATTTATAGGCTTAGTCCCATTTCTTATGAACACTTTGATATTTACTTTTATTTTCCCATATCGATATTCCTTTGAGTTTCCTTTAATATTTTTTCTTTCTTTAAGGGTCTTTCTCTTTTTTTTTTCAATCCCACTAATACTTTCATCTTCATCAATCTCTTCAATTTTTCTAAACAATTTATTGTGAAAGATATCTATAGATTTATGCTAGCAAAAAGAATTGAAAATGCATGGAATAGCCTGAAAACACTTTGTTATTTATGTTTCCTTATAAACCCTAAAATGTAAGGGTAATCCTCCATAGTAATTGACTTTTTACCCTCCTTTAAAAACTATACATTTATATGTATATTCTTCATATTCATTTCTTTATCATGTTGCTCTAGAAATATTAAACTACAAAGGATAAAGTGTATAGTAGTTTTTTTTCTAAGGAAATGATTTTGTACTAGAGAAAAATGAAGATGATTTACTTGGAGTAAATATGATATATTCTGCATAATTTTAATTACCTCCAAATCGTATTGCACCTTTGACTCCTTTTAAATTTGAACATGCATGGTGTATTTATTTATTCCTTGTATCCTTGTTTGTTTCTTCAAATCATTGATTTGAGTGAACCATGATGGCCTTGGTCATCTACCTCCTAATCTTCCTTTGCACCTTTAATTACTTCTAAATTTGAACTTGCTTGATGTGCTTCTTCATTCCTTGTATCCTTTTTTGTTCCTTCAAATCATTGATTGGAGTGAACCATGATGGTCTTAACCATCTAATGATGTAGAAGAGATTTTCTTACCACATTTTTAGAAGTGTAAAATTCTTGATCTAGTCTAGATTCTAGAATAATATGAATTCCTAACTCCTACAATTTTGTCTCACAACCAAAAAATTTCATCTTTTTTTTCATAGTTTTCATATTCTAATCGCTTTCGATGTGTCTAATCTCAAAATATTTATAGCATAAAAATACAATTTATTCACAATATCCCATTCCCTTTATTTGTATTTAGTCATAATTTTTTTTTTGATTGGTTGAAAGGGTGTTGAAAGGTCCCTAAACCTTGTACAAGACAGCCACGGGCCTCCAAAGAGGGAGGCAGAGGGAAATAAAGGCAGCAGCAGAACGAGACAGCCTAAAAACAGCAAGGGCCACCTAAGGTAAAGGCGCCCAGAGGAACCAACAAGAAGAACTAACTAAAGGAAAACCTGACCAGAGGTTGATCAGAAAAGGGGAAGCGAAACTTAAACAAAAAATTCACCATTTGGAAGTGTTGTTGTTGCTCCACAACGTACCCCAAAATTGGAGCCCACCTTTTTGCATGTTTTCCAAGAAGTCCGAAGAAGCCCAATTGCTAAAGATCAAAGAAAAAGCAAACCACCACAAGGAGGAAAGTGTCACGATATCGCGACATGTTTTATTTTCACAGTCCAAAGCAAAGGGAGAAAGCAAGGAGGAAGAAGTGTCACGAAATCGCGACATGTTGCATCATCGCAGCCAAAGGAGCAAGAGGTGTCATGATATCGCGACATGTTGCATTGTCGCGATCGAAAGAGAAAGAGTGTCGCGATATCGTGACATGTTTCATCATCACAGCAAAAGGAGAAAAAGTGTCACGATATCGTGACAAGTTGCATCATCGAGGCCAAAGGAGAAAAAGTGTCACGAAATTGCAACATGTTGCATCGTCACGGCCAAAAGAGAAAGAGTTTCATGAAATCATGACCTATTGCATCATCGTGGCCAATGGAGGAAAAGTGTCACGATATCACGACATGTTGCATCGTCGAGGCCAAAATATAGGAAGTGTCACGAAATCGTGACATGTTGCATCGTCACTGCCAAAGGAGAAATAGTGTCACGATATCGCGGCATGTTGCATCGTCGCTACCAAAAGAGAAAAAGTGTCGTGATATCGTAGCATGTTGCATCGTCGCTACCAAAGGAGAAAAAGTGTCGCGATATCGCGACATGTTGCATCGTCATAGCCAAAGGAGAAAAGGTGTCACGATATCGCGACATGTTGCATCGTCACGACCAAAGGAGAAAAAGTGTCATGATATCGCGACATGATGCATCGTCATAGCTAAGGAGGAAAAGGTGTCACGATATCGTGACATGTTGCAACGTCGCAGCCAAAGGAGAAAAGGTGTCGCGATATCGTGACATGTTGCATCGTCTCGGCCAAAGGAGAAAAAGTGTCGCGATATCGTGACATGATGCATCGTCATAGCTAAGGAGAAAAAAGTATTGCGATATCATGAAATGTTGCATCAACGCGACCAAAGGAGTAAAGGTGTCACGATATCGTGACATGTTGCATTGTCACGACCAAAGAAAGAAGGTGTCGCGATATCACAACATGCTGCATCATCATGGCCAAAGGAGGAAAGGTGTCACGATATCGCGACATGTTGCGTTATCGCGGCTAGAAGAGAAAAGGTGTCGCGATATCGTGACAAGTTGCATCGTCACGGCCGAAAGAGTAAAGTATCACGAAATCATGACATGTTGCATCGTCGTGGCCAAAGGAGGAAAAGGTGTCGCAATATCACGACATGTTGCATCGTCGCAGCCAAAGGAGGAAAAGGTGTCGCGATATCACGACATGTTGCATCGTCGTGGCCAAAGGAGGAAAAAGTGTCGCGATATCGCAACATGTTGCATTTTCACGGCCAAAAAGAGAGAAGTGTCGCGATATCGCAACATGTTGCATTTTCGCGGCCAAAGGAGAAGTGTGTCGCAAAATCGCGACATGTTGCATTTTCGCAGCCAAAAAGAGAGAAGTGTCGCAATATCGCGACATGTTGCATTTTCACGGCCAAAAAAGAGAGAACTGTCGTGAAATCGCGACATGTTGCATTTTCGTAGCCAAAAAAGAGAAAAGTGTCGCGATATCGCGACATGTTGTATTTTCGCGGCCAAAGGAGAAAAGGGTCGCGATATCGCGACATGTTGCATTTTCGCGATATCAATTATGTATTTAGTCATAATTGATTATGAATTTATATATATATATATATATATATATATATATATATATATATATATATATATATAACATTGTTTTGCTTATTATAAGATGAACTCTCCTAGAGTATTGCCAATATAAAATCTACTTATTAATAAGTTGACTTCTAAAAAGCCTAACTCACAATAGAATTATTGTAATAGTTTTTGTAACCCTTAAAATATTCTCACCCCATGTTTTTGATTATATAAGATATATCTCTCCCTAAATAGTGATCCATCACCCATTATGTTATTTTTTATTTCTAAATTGGAGATAACAAGAAAATATTATTTTTGAAGAAGTCATAGAGTAATTTCAATCCTTACTTCCATTTGATCTAATTTTGAATATTTGAAAAGACCCATTATATCCCTAAAATTTACATATTAACCATTATATCATTCTCAATCATCTTAGGGCTCAACATAGACTCTCTCATACTTTTTTTCCCAATTTGGGCATCTATAATTCCACTTGGGACATCCTTTACTTCTGTTTAGGACTTTCAAAAAAAACTATCCTTCTATGCTACCTAGCTTTTCCTCCTAAAAATCTTTTTTTTAAAAATCCTTGAAAATCTAAAATAAGAAAAAGTTAGACCACTCCCTCTTACAGTATTATTAATTATAAAATTTAATTTTTTTAATAAAATTTATTATAAAAAAGTTATATTTAATTAAATACTTACTCGATAACATTTAAAAAATACAAACCAAAAATAAATTTAATATTACAACATTAATTATGAATTTACTTATTTAACATATATAGATTCTATTTTTTTAGTACAAATTACTTAATTTAGAATAGATTAACTCAAAGAATCAACAAAATAATAAAAGAAACATTTGAAAAATTCCAATAGTATTAACTCAACTATTAACCATCTCTATCCACGTGATGTGGTCTACCGGCAAAGATGCCACTTGCATTATCGGTGATGTGACCCGGGTTCAATCCCCATGACGGATATGTATATGTATAAGAAATATTTACTCAATAAAAAGAAAACTATTAACCATCTCTTCATCTCTTGCCACTTTGCCCAATCCCTTTGGCAAGACTTTGCAAACTCTTGGATAGAGCCCCTCTACAACTTTTAGACTATAAGGGATCTAATTTTGGTTTAGGTTGGTCGAAACTACGATCTTGACTATATTAGAGCCATTTGGGAATGGATCCCAACTTATATTATTTAGGCAGTTTGATTATGGAGAAATAAAATAATTTTTAGGAAGAAAAGAATCCCCTAATTCCAGAATTCACTTTCTATTTAGAGAGTAGTAGTTGAATACATTTTGGTCAAGCAATGGAAGGATTGTGATAAACCCTTAGATAACAATCTTAGAGATATCAAGATTCAATGGCTAGGCCAACATTTAGATGACAAAAGTATTTGGTGCCCAATCAAGAAAAATAAAACCATGAAAATCAGCTGGCAACCTTCCCACAGAGGATTTGTTAATTTTAAATTTGATGGTGTGTCTTAGGGGAAATTGGGTAAATCTCGTGGGGATGGCATATTTCTTGATGACCAAGGGAATATGAGAGGATTTATTTAGAATTGAATATACAACTAATAATCATGCTGAGGCATAGGCCCTCCTTGAAGGGTTGTTGTGGGCCCTTAATCAAAATTAATAAAATATTTATGTTAAATGGGATTCCCAAGTGATCATCAACTAATTAAAAGACTAGAAACAATCTTCCTCACTCTTTAACTAGAGTTTGGGGGATATTATTTAGACTATAAGAGAACTTCATCACTCGTTTCAGTCCTTTGAGTACTTTCATTTGCGAATATCTACAAATAAGGTGGCTGATGCTATTGCTAATTGGGGAGTGGATAAAGGTTTGAGAGAGATCACCTAGATCAACCAGTTTGCTGACATTAATGCTTTAAGGGCATCAAGTATAGAATTATTTCTCTAATCAAAAAATACGAGGATGCTGCTAGCACTAGTCATGGTGAAAGTAAGATGAAGGAAGTCTTATGATTGTTGCAATCTGCATGAGCCTTGAGTATTTGGTTTTTTGTTGTCCTTTTTCGCCCTTGCATGCATGGCTTGTTAACTAATTTATTTTTGGCTAGGCATGCTCTTTAATTTTTAGGTGTGTATTTTTGTGTTTTTCTATTGTTTTTGTTATTTTGTTTTATGTTTTTTAATTTTTTATTTTTTTTGTTTACATGGTGGAATCGGTAGCCACCACAAATCTGGGTAAACTCTGACTTTTATGGCCGCAACAATATTTTGTGTAGTCCGCCCCAAAAGCTGCCATACAGATCTTCGCGTAGTCCACCCCTATAACCACCATGCCACAATCATTTTAAACCTTTTTACGCCGTTGAAAGCACCAAGAAAGGGACAAGCGTTAAGTTCGACGAGGCTTGAGATTTGAGCCTTGGACCTCCGTCCCCTTATGGGATTTGGTTGAACCAATTAATCTACACCTCAGACCTTTTAATTTTTAATTTTATTTTTAATTTTTTATTTTAATTTTTTTTTGTGTGTTTGTATATTGTTTTGTTGTTTTTTGTGTGTTTGTATAGTGTTTTTTTTTTTTTTTGTGTTTTGTTGTTTTTTTGTGTGGTCTAAATTATTATTGTTGTTTTTGTGTGTTTGTATTTATTGGTGTTTTTGTTTTTATTGTATTCTTGTTGTTTTAAGCACTATCTTAAGTGTGCCAAAGAAAAGCAAGCCAAATACGAGCCTTGGACAATTTTGGGTAATAAATACCCTTCCCTCCTTAGGTCTTACTCAAATATAACATCCCAAAAAGGGTATTTTTCAAAAATAACTTAACTAATAATTTCTTAAATAAACATTAAGAAAGAGAGTAGCATTTAAAAGTTGTGAAAAAATATAGTCTTAATTATAACCATTTTACTACCCTATATACGTCGTTAAAAAGAAAAAGAGTGATCTACTGAGTGTGGTCTACTTGTAAGGATGCTGCCACTTGCATTATCAAGTGATGTGGCCCGAATTCTATCCCCATGATAGATGTTTATAAGAAATATATATATATATATATATATATATATATATATATATATATATATATATATATATATTTATTTATTTATTTATTTATTTATTTATTCAAGTGATATCATTTTATTATTTACCGGAAACTATATTTATGAAAATAAATAAATAATTAAAATTCATTTATTTCAAGTAAAAAAAAAAGTCAAAGATAAATTTTGCATTAAAAATTTAAAATTAACCATAATGTCTTTATTTATAGCTGAAGTCAATCCAAATCAATGGAAAAAATAAATAATTTAAATTCATTTATTTCAAGAAAAAAAAAGTTAGAGATGAATTTCGAATTAAAAATTAACCATAATTTATTATTTATAGCTGAAGTCAATCCAAATAAAGATATATATAACATTACTTACAATCTATAAATTAAAAAAATATATATTTCATCACATACCCGACTCTTCAAATTCGACAACTGTTGCTTAAAAAAGCGACAATGTCTAAGGTGCTTTTCACATCACACAGCTGAGTACTAGTTCAAACTTTCCGGACAAGCTCCGATTCCCTCTGTCCTGTTGCGCGCATTCTTACCGTGTGGTTTCCTCCTACATAAAAATACGGGAGAAGACTCCGTGACACACTGATGCGCTCAAACCCCTCTTCATTCTCAGGTTGAAACATCTGTTCCTCACTTTCCTCCAACGACCTGCCCTTTGTTTCTGGCATCAGAAATAACGTGCACAAGAACCCAAAGAAGCTTGCTATCCCAAGGCCAAGCAAGGCATGGCTCATGCCTATTCCCCTCGGATAACCGTCATCGCAATCAGGCAATTCGGGCGTGTTCCGAGGCTGTGATGCATACAAGAACCCAAACGCCCCAATTATGGCGCCCGCTTTTCCAGACGCACCAGAAATTCCATGGCACGTCGATCGCAGCCTCGCCGGAAACAACTCTGCCGGCACAATGAAAGTCGTGGTGTTGGGTCCAAAATTAGAAAAAAAAAACGTCAAGGAGTAAATAACTAAAAACCCCTGCTCATGGGATTTCCAGAATTCGTACCAAATGCCCAGCACAAATATGAAGACAGACATAAAGAGAAATCCAGAAAGCTGAATTGGGAATCTCCCAATACGCTCAATCAGCAAAACCGTGAACAAATACCCGGGCAGAGTCCCGCAGAGAGCAATCAGCGCCTGTGCTCTCGCTATGTAAAACACTTCCTCCAACGGATTCTTATACCCAGGTTTATAGACCCCAGATTTATCGCATTTCGATTTGTTCAACCATCCAACAGCTTCATATATGTCTTTCTGAAAAAGATTGTTGCTGTAGAATGCAATGTCCACCAAAAACCAGGCCAATGCCGTGCCAAGCAAGTCCAGACCGTGCAACTTTGCGAAAGCCTTGGAAAACAGACCGAATGGGCGTTCCTCAGATTCGATCCTTGAAATGTCCTCTTCCTCTTCGTCGATGTCCACGTTAAGAACTCTGGACATGTCCTCCGCGGCTTGCCTGGCGTTTTTAGCCACTAGCGCCGTGAAGCGGGCGGTCTCCGGCATTTTCATTCGCCAGTAGTACGTGAAGAGAGCCGGAACCGCTCCAAACATTAATATTATCCTCCACACCAAGTCCTGCTGCACGAACGTTGGATTAGGGCCAAATGCGCTGTTAAAAGAAGCCGAAACGATTATGGCCACGGCACTTCCAGCGAGAATTCCGAAACCTTGGAGAGCGAATATGGTAGCCATAAAAGATCCCCTGGTGCGGGTATTTGCGTATTCTGCCATGATTGTGGCGGACAGCGGGTAGTCCCCGCCGATGCCAAACCCTAGCCAGAAGCGGAAGAAGCACAGAGACGTTATCACGGCTTGGGGTGAGCTGCCAATGGAGAAGCCGGAGGCGATGGAACTGATGATCATCAACATGAGAGTAATTCCGTAGACCCTCTTTCGGCCGATCCTGTCTCCCAGCCACCCGAAGAAGAGGTGGCCAGCAAAAGTTCCGCACAAAGCAATTCCGTTCACTGCCGTATTTTCGCTGGGCGGCAACTGACGGCCATCGTAGTAGAGTCTTCCGAGCAGTTTGGAAACAGGCGGAATGCAGAACAAGTCGTAAGCGTCCGTGAAGAAGCCCATGCCCGCAATAACTATCGCGCGGAAATGATAGCACTGCGTTCGCGCTCCGTCCAGCGCAGAGAGCACCTTCAACGCCATAGTTATTCCTGAAAGTTAGCAGAAAAGGGGTCTACCCAGATACTCTAGAAATCATCCTGCTGATCCTTTAATTATTCTACAAATTGTTTCTATGGTATATTCTTGTGGTGGAATTTCGTTCCATGATTATGCCTGGTTCATACACTTTTTATATAAGATTCAACGAAATGGGTCTACTCCAACAGAAGCGGTATGAATTTACACGGAAACGAAGAATTGACCTTGTCGATCCGCAGGAAAGATATATGGGAATCATTGTGCATTTCTTTTGCAAGAATATTATGTAATATGCTAGCTTGGATCACGACTGTATTAATTTCAAATGTCGTATCTTGACTTTGGGCAACTTTTGAAAGCATGTTCATTCAATTCTCTGGTACGAAGAAAAGTCTCTGGACAGGCAAGTGGGCTACGAATTTGCTTAGGTTTCTAACAAACGAAAAGTCATTAGCACCATTTTTTTTTTTTAAATCTGACAACTGTAACAATTGTCAAATCGATCTCGCGCAATTGTCGGAGGATTCAATTTATCTCCGCCTTCCGGGAAGCTTCGAAGATTTTGACATCTACGGTTGTCGCTTGAGTGTTTGGTAGTGTTACAATTGTTCACGTTTTCTCGATGAATGTGGAAAATGATTGAACCCAAACTTCCAGAGACAAACTTTGTAGGCAAATAAATCATGGGTTAATATTTCTGCATCATTTTTAAAATTTAATATTGTGGCGACAGGAACGGGAGGCGATTAAAAGCACTGGGATCCTTATCAACATTTGAAAGTGTGGTAACGTAGTCAAAGAAATCTCAAACCACTGTAAACCAAATAAATTATAATATATAAAATATGGGATTCCACAAGTTCAACCCACTGTAAAGCAAATAAATTATAATATATAAAATATGGGATTCTAAAATATTGAATCCGTGAAGAGCTGGTCATTAGTGGCGTGCCAATTAAAGGTGCCTACCACGCTCTTTTAATTATTTATTATAACTTTGGACAAGATTAACACTCATATCCTCTCTCATTATTAGACTGTCAAAATTATCACTCATAAATTTTAATTTTCCCAACAGCTTGGACAAATTTATTGGCTGAGTGCTTATTTCTCTTTTTTTAGGCAGTAAATTTTGTTTCAATTTTTATTTTAGCGGAGTGGTTTGATTTTATGTTTCATGTGGGAGAGTGACTAGTTCACTTTGGTTTAAGTGGCATGAGATGCTCATCAGATATTTTAAATTGGAGTACCTTTGTTTTAGGTTGACCGCCAATACTCATTGAATATTTTAGTTGGAGCAGTTTGTTATTTTAATGTATTATGACTAAATTGAATGTTTTAGGTTGACCGCCAATACTCATTGAATATTTTTAGTTGGAGCAGTTTGTTATTTTAATGTATTATGACTAAATTGAAGGTTTGGGAACTTTCAAACCCTTTTTGTAAGCAAAGGTTCAAGAACCCTTTAAAACTCTTTCTTAAAAATTTAAAATATATATTTATTATAACTTTTATCATTTATTTATTATACTAACAAGTAATTTATTTATTGATAGATCTTTAAAAGTTTTTTATGCTTAAAGTTTTTACTTATAATAGGTAATTAACGGTTACTTAAGTATAATTAAATCTTGATAGGTTTTTTTATATTTTTGTCTATTAGTGTGAGAAACCCTTACAACCAAGCTTAAGGTTAGGCATTCCTACCATGACCCCTAATAAGGTTTAGAGCTAAACTTATTAATAGAAGATTAACACACAACCACGTACATGCTGTTGTTTGAACCTTGGCAGAGCCAAACTTGTTGTCCTCCCTAAACCTTGATAGGTTTATTTTTATTATAATATTTAAAAATAAAAATAAATATTATAAAAGAAAACATGTCAAGATACTACTTGTGAGTGTGTGAGGGGGTGGGTGTGTATATGCCTGTGTGTTTGGCCCTTATCAATAAGTTCAGCTCGTGTTTGGCCCTTATCAATAAGTTCAGCTCTCACCCTTATGAGAGGTCATGGTTGGATGGAGATGTCCAACCCTGAGCATCTGTCATGGGGGTTTCTCACACTAACCAAAATTAAAAAAATACTACTTGTATTTAATTATGTGATATAATTATAGACCACTAAATTGGTATGTTTTTGAATTTTTTTAGTTTAAACCATGAGATGGTATAAGTGATCCCAGTATATTTTCATTAATTTTTTATGATATAATTGTCCTTGTCTCTTATTGATCTTTATATATTATTTTATGTTATAATTGAATATATTTGTTGTATTTATTTTTATTAGTTTAAATCTTATATAACAAGAGTGTGAAGTGATACGTAAATTCATAAAATTAGTTGAGACATGTAAATGAAAAATCAAGAGATATAAAGTGTTTTTTTTTAATTTTTTTATACATAAATTCATAAAATTAGTTGAGCCATGTAAATGAAAAATCAAGAGAAAGGATTTTTTATTTATTTTTTAATATATTTTTTAAAAAATTCAATAGCTATGCATATATGAAATTTTATAATAAAAACAAAAATGATAGTTTTTACTTAAAAAAATAAAATAAGAAAAAAACATTAAAAAATTGTCCCTGCATAATGAAGTTTCCTCTTATTTTTACATTAATTATTTAAGTATATCTCTTTTAAATCTTCATCTTTACAATCATATGAAACTAAACTAAGAATATAATAATAAGAAATCTTATTTACAAAATATGCATTTATTCAACCGAATTTAATGTAAAAAGTATAGTATATAATTTTTTTAAGTAATATTTCTTATATACATTCATTATGGGGATTGAACCCGGATCACATCACCGATAATGTAAGTGGTATCCTTGTCAGTAGACCACAGTCACAGTTAATATATAATGTATAACTTTACTATCATTGTATTTGAACTTTAAACATATTATTCAAAGTTCCAAAAAAAAAAAAAATTATAGGATAAGTTTGATTAGAATTATTTTAAAATATTTTCTTCATTGATATTCAAACCTTAAGAAGTAAGAAATATGTTTTATATGGTGTTTGGTTCTTGTTGTTAGTTTCCATTATTTTTTAAAGGAAAGGTAAAGAATCAATTCCACAACTGGATGAATATTAAATGCCAAACCAAAAAATCTATTGTATTTTTATTTTATACTTCAATTTGATAATGATCTTTTTATAACCCACTATCTATATCTAAAGAGGTAATGTAACTATTTTGATTCATCTTAATTAATAGATTAAACAAAAGTGTGACTTTTATAGATATACTTATAAAATAATTTAGTTTTTTATTTAATAATTTAAATTTTAAAGAAGGATTCAAAAAATGAAATACAAACTCAAACATAATATTAAGTAAAGACTTGATATTTCTAAAAAATACAAAAAATGCGTGGTTATGCTATATATGTATTGTGTTATTTTTATCATAAAATTATAATTGTAAATCACTTCATGATTCTTTTTTAGCTATCCCATGACTCATGCACCAAGGACTTTAGATGGATGGCACAAAGGATAACTCAAAGAACCAAATAGCAATGCTTGTTTGCTATAATCAAAATTGTGTTATGAAATATAAGGTCTTTTTCTTGGTTGGAAAAGAAATGCATCTTCAAGAGAATTCATGCAAGAGAATGTTGTAATTGTAAAAATATACATTAAAAAAAATATTGTTTTATTAAGTATAAGATATCATTATAGATGCTTAGTATAACAGGTGTTGTAAGGTGAAGGTACTCTATTCTAAAAATGAAACAAGAACAACAACTAGAAGAAACACCAAAGAAGATAAGAAGAATGAGGGGAATTTTTCTTAGAGTCTTAGGTTCTTAGTTTTTTGATTGATTTGAGAAGTTCTAAGTTATATTTGTAAAATGTACAAATTTACAAAGAAGTTGGAAGGTGAGGCACTTTAGCTTTTAGTCCTTCTTGGAGGTAGTTTCAAGAGACAACCAAGAATTTGGTTCTTATCTATCAATAAAGTACATGCTAGTTTTTTGAGTGTGCAAATGGTAAACTAGTCTAGAATGATTGGTTTGGCTACTAGAAAGGCCATTGTAAGGTGATGCATGTTTTTTTTATTTATAATTTTTATCATCTATAATAGGTTCCAAAGGTTTAGAATTAGAGAATCCATGACACCAAAATATGGCTTGGTGATAACCTATGTGGAAAATACACTAGATGGACTACAAAGGTAGACAAACTACTAAAAATTTTGTGTCATGCTCTATGGGACTCTAAGCAACTCCTACTTTTCTCAAATCATAAATCACCCCTTGTGAAGCAATGGTCCCCATTACATCATCTTCCAATAGTGGGAAAACCTGTTTTATTTGGTCGAGCATGTAGCACTTTATTTTATTTTGTTTATGGAAAACACCCCAATTGGTATGCCACTTTCAGGTAATTCCTAAGGAGGTAGGAGCATCTATTCCACAAAAATTACCTAAGGCTCGCACCTAGCCTTCCACCTTCAGCACACTCAAAGAGCATGCCTAAAACAACAAAAACACAAAAAACACAACAACAAAATACAACAAAACAAACATAAAAACAACAAAAAATGCAAAAATAAACAAACAATAACAAAACACAAAACACATAAAAAACCACAAAAACAACACAAAAAAAATACATAAACATAAAAAACACCAAAAACAACACAAAAACAAAATAGAACAAAAATAATACATATGAAAAAACTAAAAAGAAGAAAAAAATAGAACACAACTTTGGCCTTTCCAGGCCAATAGGATTTTCAAGCAAGATTCAACAGAGGAAACATAAGAATGATCAGTTTGAGCAAACCAAATAGAAGCAAAAACAAAGTAAAAAGGAACTAGGTGCATCTAGTACTAGACCCATCTAGAGAAAGCATAGAAAGAAGAGTTTCCCTTATTTGTGAATCCCACCATCTGTGAGGGTGGCCATAGTAAGTAAATTCACCTTTGTCCAATTCCCAATTAGCTAAAGCATCATCACTCATGTTCTATTATTTTATCACATGATTGTATTCAACTTTCAAAAAACCCATATGGATTAATTGAATCTTCTCAATAATTATTTTTACTCTCCAACTAGTCTTATGATTCTTAGGAGTCTTCAATAAATTAATCATGACTTGAGAGTTAGATTCAACCAACACCTTTTTCTATTTGACCTTAGTCACCTCTCGAAGGCCTCTAAGGATACCATACCCTTTAACAAGATTATTAGTAAGGATACCTAAATTCTTAGCAATAGTGAAAACCGAGGAACCATTTGAAAGTCTACCAATTCCTCCCATACTAGATTTTCTATGGTTCCCCCTAGAGGCTCCATCAATATTGAATTTTCCAAAATCCTTAAGAGGAGGCTACCAATTCCTTGTTCTATCCATATTTCGATTACTCACATTCCCTTTAAGCTAGTTGCCCTTAAAAGAGTTAATATTCAATATTTGCATCACTTGATCCCATATTTGGTAGGAATTTTGGGGGTGATTAAGGAGTTTTTGGACTGATTCAACTAAGTTGGCAATGGTATTTTGCCAGATATAGTGAATTTTCTTCCTTTCTTGATTAAAAATTTAGTTGTTTCTTTTCTTCTAGATATTCCAAGGTAGAATGGTAGAACCCATCCAAACTAGTTGCCTAATAAAATGATAAACACCCTCCTAATTAGTCCAACCCCTCCAAAGTTGTTCAAAAGTAAAAAAATAGACCACTATAAGCCAAGTAAGATGGCCATTCTCCTCCATAGCTCAAAGGCTAAGGTACACTCAATAAAAATATGGCTAATATTTTCCACATTCTCTCCACACATTTATCATCTAGATAGACCATGAAAACCATGTTTCATAAGTTGCTCACCAGTAAGCATCCTACAATGAAATAAAATCCATGTAAAGAACCTCACCTTAGGCCAAAGTTATTGATCCCACAACTGAGTAAATATATCATTTGATTGGTTGGGATCATTATTGCATAAGGCCAAATAACATTGAGGAACTAAATACTCACCCTTAGTAGTGTTGTTCCATCCAAATCAATCTTTATCATGGGACCAAGAGAGATCTCATATGAAGGATATTTGGATATTTTTTATTTTTCTTTATAGCATTTTAATAAGCTAATCCTCAATAGGGATCCAATATCTAGCAACCTCTGAATTACCAATGAGCATGTAATACTTTCCTTATGATAAACATTGATCCTATTTTCTAATTCTAAATAGGTTTTATATCCCTTGGTGAGTACTCTTATTGGTAAAATCAATCAAATTAACTATTATGTGATTCAATTATGTTAAATTTAAATCTATCATATTTTATATTTCCATTAGTTGTAGTAAAGGAGGATGATATCTCTTGATGAGTCCTACATGTAACACTAGATGCATCCCTGTAGATACCCAATTTTGGTACACCAACAAAGAAAAAGATACTAAATAAGTCACCTACATCATAAAATATTAATCCAACCCAAAACCCATAATTTGGGCACCTTTTTCTACCTCTATCAAATTTTCCACTCACAAAAAATACCACTAGGGAATTTGGTAAACCTCCAAAATTCAAATCTTGATAGTCAAATTTGACTTCTGACTAAAAATGCCAATTAAAACAAAAATCACCACTGGTGAATTTGGTCATAAGTAGAAAATTTGAAAAATAGCCAAAATAACTCAGCATGATCTAGGGTTACATGGATTCGATCCTACCACTCCTTGCTCTAACCTCACACGCTCCATCAATGAACCTGACCTATGATGAGTGTCATTTTTACTCATCATTTAATTTTAATTTGTAAAATCCAAGGCAATGTCCAAGGCTATATACGATAAAGTAGGTTGGTAGTTCTACAACTCAAAAATTAGGGCACTTACTTATTTTGTAGGAATAGAGGTTCAAATGGTTCTTGTAGGTATTAAATTATCACTAAATTGCATAATTGAAACCTACTTAGTTTGTATAATTGAAACCTATTTAAGTTGCAGAATTGAACTGTGCTAAAGAAAAATAGAAAACTACATTAAATTTTCTAAATTGAAGTGACATGAAATGTAAATGCTAAAATGACATCAAATATTTTATAAAACTCTAGAAATTAAATTACTAAAACAAAATTGTTGAAGTAGGAAATTAAGGCTAAAAACTGCAAATAAAATGTTGAAACTAAAATTATAGAAATTGGAATAGAAAATGCAAGAGAAATAAATTCAACTAGATGAAAACCACAATCACACATTAATGCTTTAAAAAAGAGGAAAATAGGGGATAAAAATAGATCAAATATTATTACAACATTCTAGCAAGAAATTGACAATTTTCTAATAGAAAATAAACAAGAATAGAAAAACCTAAAAAGAAACTGCAACACTCATTCCACTAACCTTGAGAGTGGGCCCTTGCTCCTAGGTCTAGTAGAAGGTATAACTCATCAAAATATAAGCTTTAACTATCTACTCAAACATTAACAATACATATGGAAAAATATTGTACTTTATTTGATGATCTTTGTGATTACAAAGTTTCTAAAAAAATGTTATCTCCTATTTGATTGTCTATCATATAAATTTCTAATATTTTCAATGTAGGTGGGTGGAATTATTTATACAAATATTTTCCATATCCCTAGCCTATGTCTGACAATTGTAAATCAATCCTCTTTGTTGTTAGATCTTGATGGTTTGCCCTAGTACAACAGACTATCTAGAATTAGGACAAAATCTAATTTACAGCCAACTATACAGTTGTTCATACCTCCAAAATTATGGGAATTGGCTATGAATAGGTAGGATATTATTGGTACATATATCCATGTGGCAACTCTTTTATTCCCCTTGATATTTGGTCAAAATCTAATTTTTTGCTATTTCTACAAGTTTTTATACTATAGCTCTAAAATATCAGGTTGAATACCTATCAAGTGATGTTGCTTCAAACTCGATCATGTTGAGTCTTTCCCAAATATTTGGTAGGCCCCAAATAATTTCTTTGAAGCTCCTAGGATTATTTTAACCTTGATTTTTGCATATCTCCACATTTTTCAATAAACCTGCAAGTTGCTACCCAAATGCCACATCATCCTATAAACTTTTCTTAAGATGATAAAACACTTCAAATTGTTTAGCCAATTAGATTTCATCAAACCTTATTTAATAGCTAGTTTCTAATATACTTTATTCTTGTTATTTTATTGCTAAAATCATGCAAATAAATTATAGAAAGTGCAAAAAATACCCAAAACATCAACATATCATTCCTTAACATTTAATCATGCTAAAACTAACATAATAATGCATTTTAATCACACATTTGGCAAATAACTATATTATTGATCAAAATATGGTAGTTTTTCATGTTCAAAATGATGAAATAATGAGGCATTTTTGTGCCTCATCATTCCCCCCACTTAACCTGATGCATGCCCTCGTGCATTTTGATTGGCTAAATAGCATTAAGTTCCAACTTCCTATGTCATATTTCCCATAACTTGTGGTATTTTGAGTGATAACCCCTATTTTTCTTTAGTTTTTTCAACCAGTTCTAAAATTATTGTTCAGGTTTAGGATCAGAGTCAAAGTAGAAAGGTACATGGGTAAGAATAGTGGATGGCCTAAACCAAATACCTATCCACTAATGTTGCATTGTTAAAAAGACATCTATTATTTCCATTGCTCTTCTATCATACCACATTAGATTTGTAGGTGTGATAGGTTCTCTTTTCCTTAAAGAAATTAGATGCTCATCCAACTTGCTCTTACATGCTACCATTGCATTGTTGGAATTTTCCCTATAAAATTGTTAAAATGTGACCACACTCTCTCTGAGATTCTCATGATATGTGGCTTTGATATTTTGTCTGTCCATCAAGGGTAAATGTTGGTTGATGAATGCTACAAGGTTGGGCTAGGTATGCCTGAGCAGAAGAGCAGGTCTAATTTCTATAGTCTTGTGTTATCTCCTTTCTTGATACCAACATATTTGATTATGCAATGTGGAGGTTAAAGATCTAAGTTGTAAATCACATGTATAGATATGTGGTATAAACTGGACATCTTCAATTACTACAAACTTATGCAAAAATAACTCACATAGAATATTCCATTGCTCTCTAGGACTCTATAGGTATGCATCAATAAATTCTTGTTTAGAAGATAGTTCTTAGGATAGACTAGAATAGATCCTCATTACTTACTATATGAAAAGTATTTCCTTAAAAAATAGGCTATATAATCTGGCAGGCCTTCTACACTGCATCAACTATTCTGCAATCAAGCACAAGTCTCTCACTTTAGCTTACAATTTTGTAATCTCTACAGTTTATCTTTTGTTTTGTTTCTCAAATGGATGCATTGTTGCAAAACATGTTTCTAGTACTTGGTAACGAGCTATACAACCTTCTATGATTGTATTATGTGCTACCAATATTACCATATTTGGTTGAGACACTATAGTTGGTAGGGGTCCATGAACTGGAGGTATTTCAACCTAAATGCCAACATCTACATTTTGAACTATATTAATAGATTCTATGAGAACATATTCCTCTTCTTGCTCAGGTGTTGTATCCATTTGCATGAGTCCATTTTGTAATTCAAGAGCTTCCTCTACTAATGTACCTTACTCCAAAACTCTCAATTTATCATTCTATTGGTCTAGATCTTCTTCCTACAAATATTATTTTGATGCCATTTTTGGATGTTCTAGAGCTACTTGTGGATGTGTTAGAGTTACTTTTGGATGTTCTAGATCTACCTCTACTACAAGTTGCTTTAGTAGAATTTGTTGTTGCTTGGGATCCCCAATATTCTCTCCTTAGTGGTAGCATTCTCCAATGTCCATTGGATCCTTTTCAGCCCTCCTAATAAGTATAGCTTCTTCTAAATGTTGTTGTTCTACTAAAGCATCAACCATGGCAGAATATGAAAAGGGAGGTTCCTACTCTGAGGTGGTTTCCTTAATTCTATAAAGCAATTCTAAAGTGTCTTTTTGTGCATATTCATTCGAAATACGACCTGCTAGGTTAAGTAGAATTTTAGCTATATCTCTTCCTAAAACAATATATGTAGGCAGATTTTCCAACTATTTTATTTTCTCCTTTAAGTCACTCAGCTCCTGTAGAAACTTAAAAATGTATTCATATTTTTCCTTTATGGTTTCCTCTACATTTTCAATCCAAGTCTATTGGGTCTTGATTATCACCTTAGCAGCTTTCATGGGGTCTTCTGGTTCATATTTTGTTTTTTCTTCATATTCTAAAGAATATGTGGGTAGATCCATCATAGGTGAATAATTTTGCTCCATGGGTTTGTCAATCGTAGTAGGCTCCTCAGAAAAATCATCCTCATATTTCTACATAATCAATCTTCTTATCCTTGTTTTAGGGGGTGCAGAAGGTGTTGTTTCCTAAATTAGAGCAACTTCTTGTTGCTTCCTTCTTAGACTTCTTCTAAGAGGAGGGGGTGTAGGTACATTTTTTTGTACCTCAACCTCTTCTTCCCTGTATTCAACAAATATATCTGCAACAATATCCTTGATATGCTTTGTGGATCTTCTAAGTGGTTATGACCTTATTTTTTGCATGCCACCAGAATGTCTTGTTTTCTTAGGCTAAAATTCATCTTATGTGGAAGAAGAATCTTCCTTGCCATCCCCTTTCCCTACAAATGATAAATTAGCTGGATCAGCCTGTATCTTTACTATATCAAAACTGGAGGGCTCTTGCTTTGCTAAAATATATACCTAAGCAAAAACTTCACTTTACCCTATTCTAATTACCACCCTCCTAGTTCTACATTTTTTTGCACAACTAATTTTAACTTTTTTTTTTCTTTGTGCCCTAGTTTCAACAGATGGTTGAACATGAGAGCATGATGAAGTTTTCTCGGGATCAAAAGTAGCCTTGTTATCAATTTTTATTGTAGATTTTTTTGTTCTACTGATGGTTGCCTCATCTTTCTAATTTTTCTCATTCTCCAAAGAAATTTGTTCATCCCAAGGTTCAAAGAACCTGTTGAAGGTTTGAGATTTTCCCCTAAAATTATGTTTACAAATAATTTTAATAAGGCTAGATGTATAATAGATCCCTACCCATTTTGGTATCTCTTGGTAATATTACATAATTCTTAGTGCAGATATAGGGGAATTTTGACTCTAACTTCTGGGTATTTTGTGTCATGTCTGAAGCGGGTAAGGATTCTGATATGATGGCCAAGAAAGACAACAAATTATCCCTCACAATTTAAGTACCTAATGTCCTAAATTGCTACTTTATCCCATTTCTTTTGCAAACTAACACATTTAACCCCTTTGCATATGTTGTTGTTAATTTACATTTTAGGTTTAAAATACCCCTCCACTTGAAAAGCTCTAACTACTTCAAGGAGTGTATCTTTAAATGTTCTAGCTATATGTACTCCTTGAAGAGATAATTTAGTAATTTGACTTAATACAAGGGGATTTACCTCAATGTGCCTCCCATTGATCATAGCTTTATTGTTGCAAAAATTTCTAGCAAACTCTGTAGCCAATCCCTCTGAGTAGACCTCACACTTTTACAAAAATGAAATCAACCTAGATTACTGGAACACCTCCATAAATTTTGGGTACCATTATAATTCCTTTATGGTATCCATATCAGCTTTATGTTTCTCCCCCATGTGTGCATTTTCTTCTTCTCAATAACTTTACAACAAGTCTGCTACAACTCTAGTTCAACTCTTCTATAGGTTTACTACACTCAATTCTACTACAATTTCATAGAATGTTAAGATAATTTTTGGCAATTTTTCTTTGCATGAAACATTGGTTTACTTGGATTCTATTTCTGGTGTGTGATGTAATACCTATGAAATTTGGCAATCTATAATATTCCTTGGTTTTATGATTATTGTGTCCTTGTGTTCATAATTCCCGTGCATGTCAATTAGCTTCGAAATATGGTGTAGATTATCATCATCCCAATGCATGTATAGGACACATGTCACCTTTTGATTTGTTTTTACCAATAAAATTCAAATTACCTACACCATAGATAGAGGGTGGTGGTTGCAAATTTTCTTTGATTATGTTGATTAACCCTTATCAACATGCAAAAATTAGGAGCGGTTGATTTTGAAGTCAACAACTTGTATTACATGATGGAATTGTTGCATTATGAATTTTTTGGCACCATCCTCCTTGATGTATGCCACCTTCTACCTTGACATACATGGTCACATGGCTCTAGAATGGTGTATGATAATGAGGTGTGATGGGAGTTACTTTGGAATGTGTCATTGACAAAAATTTGATAGCCACCATATGTATGATCATGAATTATATCTAAGTTGAAATAAAATGATGGATCATGTAAAATCACTAAGTTGGCTACATGAGGTGGTATCTTGAGTGTCACATCAATTTTTTTTAAAAACTTCAAATGCCTGCCTTTTATTTTTTCGTGCATTTTCAAATGCTATTGCGGAAAAATATTTTGGAGCTCTTGAACCTTTTGGAGCTTTGTCATTTTGGAGCTCCCTATATTACCAGTTTTCATGTTGTCAAACTAAAATTTTATGTGACCAAGGACAAGATGGGGTATTTCTTAAAAATTTTAGCATAATGTTTCATATTTTTACCAAATTTGTAAGCAGTTTTTTCCAAATATATAATTATCATACACAAAATGCTAATGCTAACTATGAATAAAATGTAAGAAATACATACCTTACCATATTGAAAGTTTCCCATGTACCTTGTAGGTCACTTTTGATGATATTTAGCAAGTTATACCAAATATAAAAATAAAATATTACACATGTGTAGTAAGTGATATTTGTACAATGATGGGTAAATCAAGAAGGCAAACAAAATGAAAATTGGTTTTCATGTAGGTCTTAATTCAATAGTTCCTAAAAAGTTTTCACTATAGAGTTATTCATTTTTTTAACTAATTCTAGATCTAAAATGGAAGAGAACATCTCTTCTATGACACATAAATATGATGGTGCAAATTGTGTTGAAAACGCCTCCTTGGTTAGTGATTTATGGTACACCCTTAACCAGTGTCCATTTACCACTAACTTTGTCCTCAAGTCATCAATAGGAGAAATATGGACAACTCCATTCCTGAATACTTTCTCGATCTAGTATGGTCCAAGCCACCGAGATTGTAACTTGCCAAGAAAATATTCATAGCGAGAATCAAACAATAATACCCAATCTCCTAGTTCAAATTTTCTCTATTGAATATGACTATCATTCCACATATTTTATTTTTGTTGAATTATTTATGTTTGATGCAATACCTCAAATTGAAGTTCATCCAATACATTAAGTTACAAATCTCTATCCAGTTGTACCTACGATAATTCAATACCAATTTCCAAAGATGTACGAAGTGCTAGTAGCTCAAATTCTATTGAAAAAAGATATTTCTTACCATAAACCAATTCATAAGGTGTGAAACCTATGGTGGATTTCCATGTCATGTTATATGCCCAAACGACTTCTGGTAACTTGTTCAACCAATTCTTCCTACTAGAAGCTATTGTTTTCATTAGGATCCTTTCTAATTCCCTATTAGTGACTTCGACTTGGCCATTTTCTTTTGGATGGTAAGGTGATGACTTCCTATGTTTGATCTCATATAATTTAGTGAAAGCTTCTATGGCTTTTGATGTAAATTGGGGTCCATTATCTGTAGTAATAGATTGTGGTGCTCTAAATATTTGAAAATTTTGAGAATATAAAAATTCAACAACTTTCTCTTCACGATCATGTTTAAAGGCACACACTTCTATCCATTTGGTTACATAATCAATGCATACTAGAATATGTACCTTCCCTTGAGAAGGTGATTTAATGGGTCCAATAAAATATAACCCCCATATTTCAAATGGTTCTAAAACTACTTGAGGCTGTAGAGGTATTTCATTTTTAGGTGTGGCTTTTCCCATTCTTTGGAATTCATCACAATATCATATATACCTTTTTACGTATTTGTGAAGAGATGGTCAATAATAGCCAATTTTCAAAAAATTTCTAATGGTAGTTTTCATTGAATAATGTCCTCTTAAAGGTTCATTATGGCATGCACGAAGGACATCATACACCTTGTAGACACCAAAAAATGGTCATCCACAAAGTCACATTTAGCACCCCACATCAAATCCTGCATAATAAATTTATATGCCTAAGTTTAGACTTAGGTATATAAATCCTGCACATTATCCTATTTTTTAGATTTATTAAATATAGAAAATTAGCCTAGGATATCTTGCCTACCCACTAGACATATTTTCTAGCCACCTCACCAACATCCCTTACCACATATCATACACCCTTATCCCCTTTGTCCCTTAATATGGGGTAACCTTCCATATATCACCCCACTTGCAGCCACATCACCCTAGTTAAGTGAGATAGCCTGAGTGAGTCACTCTAACTACCCCCTTCATTTGGCATCCTAGGATTACCACTTCGTAATCCTGGCTTACCACCTCTCATTTCCCTCTAGAATCCTAAGGAGCCTATAAAGGCACCTTCACCCCATAAAATCAAGGAGGCTAAACATTTTTACCGTTAGGCTACCAAAATAAGACTAGAACTCTACACGCATCCTAAGGAGAAGAGATATCTAGATCCTGGTGGTCCTATTTTTGAAGGAATATTGCATTTAGTATGCATTGCCCATCCATGATTTCATAGTTGAAACTACATTCGTGTGGTTTACCCACCACCAGTGTATGGTTTTCCAATAACCACTACACATTTGTGGTTTATCATAGCTGAGAACATGATTTAAAAGATCAGTAAGTTTAAATTTATAGCAAGGAATTTAGTTTATTTTCTTTCCCTATTTTATGAATCATATATTTTCCCAGTTAGGGTTTTATAGTAGCATTCTATATATTGATCTGTAGGTACTAATAAACCCTATTTGGTTTCCATGTGTGTAAATAACATGTACCTTAAAGAAGCTGATGAAGCTAGAGTGGTCCTCGAATTTGATATCTAAATCCCACTCACCCTTCTAAAGCTATAACAAAAAGTATGAAGGACACTGGTTATTTGTTTGGAGAGCACTTTCCTTTTTCCATCTCGAGAACTTAACTTTTGCCATCAAGGGTAATCACATTCCCTTTGCCCATTAGATCTAACACTTCTTTGGAGTCATCTTGCAACCCCCTCAAAAATATGGCTTTCAACATTTTTGGTTCAATAGAGACATATCTCTTTTGCACAAAAGCAAATCTATCTAAATAATCTTACAAAATTTCATCATTTTCTTGTTTAAATTGTTTATCCTTCTTATTCTTCACTTAGCAGTATTCTTGGTATTTATCCAAAATTCTTGCTCCATTTTTTCCTAGGTTTGGATTAAATTGGGTGCTATACTCATAAACCAATGTAAGACTACATATTTGAGTGTGGAAGGAAGTACCTTAAGTTTTTTGTTATCATTTATATAATCATATGTTTGGCATACAACCTTGAATTCAAATAATAATTGGTTAGGATATTTAAATGCAACTCCCCTAAAGGTTGGTAGTACTAAAGGTGAAATTGTTTTCATTGGAGAATTCTATGTTGGATTTAATTGAATAAGATATTCAAAGGTTATGGCAAGAGTAGGTAGGTTATCCTGATTGAGGATATTACTACCTCCATCCAATTTTTCTTGTAAATTTATCATTATATCATCCAAAACCTGGTATAGATTCATTTAAACTAGCATGATGGTATAGATTTATTAGAGGTAGGTGATGAAGAACTAGTAATTTGCTTCTTTTGTGATTCTTTCTCGAAATATATGCTTCTTGATGATGTGCATTGTAGTTTTATTTTAATGATGTCATGAATCACAAATGTAGGCAATTCACCTCCTTGTCATAAATATTGCCTTCCTATGGTTGGTAAAGAGTTTGTTTTAGGGGATCATATATTTTCATCCCTTAATTGATTCATGCATCCTATGCTTGTATCTTGATATCTAAAATGTAACTATCAGTATTATAAATATTTTCATGCAAAGTGGTTACTTTTGTTTGTTCAAGAAATATTATGGTTTATTTGGCTCAAATTTTTAAAACAGTAATTGCAAGACTGATTTATCCTCTAAAAACACCTATGTTTTTGACAATAGTGCCAAAATAATGAGTGTCATTATTTTTCATCATTTAATTTTAATTTTTCAAATCTAGGGTAATGCCTAAGGCTATATATGACCTGCTTATTTTTTAGGAATAAAGGTTCAGATGGTTCTTGTAGGTATTAAACTATCATAAATTGTAGAATTAAACCTACTTAATTTGTAGAATTGAAACCTATTTAAGTTACAACATTAGATCATGCTAAAGGAAAATATAAAACTACATTATATTTTCTAAACTGAAGTGACATAAAATTTAAATATTGAAATGAAATCAACTATTCTATCAAATATTGGAATTAAACTACTGAAACAAAATTGTTAAAGCAGGAAATTACTGCTAAAAACTATAAATAAAATTCTAAAACTAAAATTGTAAAAATAGAAATAGGAAATGCAAGAGAAAATAAATTCATCTAGGTAAAAACTACACTCACACATTCACACTCGAAAACAGAGGAAAATAAGGGATAAAATTAGATCAAATCTAATTAGAACATTCTAGTAAGAAATTGATAATTTTTTGATAGAAAAATAACAAGAACAAAAAAACTTGAAAAAAATTGTAACACTGCTTCCACTAGCCCTGAGAGTGGGCCCTTGCTCCTAGGTCTAGAAAAATATCTAAATCACCAAAATCTAAGCTCTAACTATCCACAAATATTAACAAGACATTTGGAAAAATACTGCACTTTATTTGATGATCTCTACTATTACAAAATTATTGAAACAATGTTATCTCCTATTTACTTGTCTATCATCTAAATTTCTAACATTTTAAATGTATGTGGATGGAATTATTTATACAAATATTTTCCATGTCCCTAGCCTATGTTTGATAATTGCAAATGAATCCTCTTTGTTGTTGGCTCCAGATTTGCTGCCCTATTGCAACAAACTTAGTCTAAAATTTGGATATAATCTAATTTGTAGTCAACTGTGTAGTTTTTCACACCTCCAAAATAATATGAATTGGCTAGGAATATGTAGGATATTATAATTTACATATATACATGCACCAACTCTTTTATTCCCTCGAATATTTGGTCAAAACCTGATTTTTTGCTAATTTTTTAGGTTTTTGTTAGCTTTTGATGGGAGGTAGTACAACCAAAAGATGTAGGATTAACTAATATAATATAAATATAAATATAATGGCACAATAATATGTAGGAAAATAATAAAATGAACTTCTACAAATAACTCAAAAATATTCCATTAATGAGAGTGATGAAAATAGTACAATGCTATATAATGGAGGACATGAACACTCCTTGAAAGTATATGAAAGAACTATATTGTAACTTACTACACACTCTCCTACTACATACTTCCTCTACTTATCTATCTAATCTATTATATCTATTATCTTGTCTCACATACTACCTATGATGCCTTTATATAAGAATATAGATTTCTTGGCCTTTACTCCATCTATGACCCATGTACATGTGGACTACATGCACATTTACAACTTGCACATTGACACTTGCGCATTTATTATAATACTTGAAATAACTAACTAAATTTACTTTGAATTAAACTCCTACTCTCAATATGTACCAAAGGTGGTACATTTACATGACCCAAATGATGTAATATACTCTAACACCCTCCTATATTATATTATTTGGGTATTGAAGACTTTAGTCTTCAATATGGATCTTTGAATTTGAAAAAATCTTCAACTTGATCTAGTTTTTCTTCATCTTGATCAGATATTTCTTCCATATATTGTAGATGGACAAGTAAGGCATAGTGCACACGACCTCTCATCCTTTTAATTTTGAACCTTCTATTTCTTCTTTTGTTTTTATGATATATAGTTTATTCATTCTCTTCGATATGCTCTTTAGAAATAGCATTAGTATTATTTTGAAATACAATAGTATCCCATGAGGTTTTTATAGAATCTAGAGTATATATATTTCTATGGATTGATATGATAGCTTAAAATTCATTTTGATGTATAATAAGACATATGTTAGATCCATTTATGTATCTGAAGTCAATCATCCTTTTACTTGGATACTGAAATGAGATTAGTTGTTAGTCTAGGGACATACATCACATCATGTAGTAGAAATTTTAGAAATAATTTACTAGGTGACACACACCCATATCCATGTATATGATAGTTATTACCATTTGCAATTTTTAACTTATAGTTGTTAGTGATCTCAAGATAATCAAACCAATGTAGATTTCTTATCATGTGGTGGCTTGCTCCTAAATTGATATACCAAATGTCCTTTTTGCTTTGACCTATGAAACAATTTGAGCTTGAAGAAATTTTACATATTTTATATGGTATATTGAAAATTATTAGGATCCTTTTCCTAATACATAATAGTTTCATTGCACTAATCATATTAAGGACCAATGCATCCTTTCATCATAACTCTTCATTTATATTTATGTTCATTGGATTTCAAGCATTAAATCATCAAATCAAATACTATTTCAATACATTTATTGCTTGGGCTTCCTTGCATCTAAAATCGTGATTCGCATAACTATGATTCTTCTATTTGCATCTATCTAACCCATCTACAAGAGTAATTATTGTCTTGAATGAGAGTCAGACCATAGGAATCCAATATCTGGTATCACAGTAGTTAAATTCTTGTACCTGTGGTGTTGACAAACAAATAAAAATACATACTCTTCCCCTGTTTGGCTTGGCAATAGAGCAGTCATCCAATTCTTCTTTGCTCGGCTCGATGACAAACTATGTCAATAGTTTTATCATAACAAGTACCCCGGCCCAAAGAACAACATCGATGCTTAGAATGCACTTAAAAGTTAAATTCGATCACCATATTATGCACCTCATGTACCGATGATAGGATAACAAGGACAGAGGCTAGAAGATAACATAATTTTTTTTCTGAATGCAACAAACTGGACAGAAATCATGTGCATATCCCAAACGTCGTGAACTATACGGAAGACCCCAATCAACGATTTTTGTAATTTTAGTCGATCCACAACCCAAAAATTTAAGCAAACAGTGAAATAACAGTCAACAACATTTTTTTTGATAGACCTTGTAAATTTTGGAGAGAAAAAAATTAAAGTTTTAAAGTTGGACTAAGATTTAGCGAATTATCGATGACGAAAAAGGTAAAACTCAATGATGGAATTTTTTACGATCATAAGTTGACATTGTTTTTTTTTTAGGATAAAGTATTTATCCCATATTGCTCCTACGAAAGGAGCAACAAGGGTTTAAAACACTTGTGAGACGTATACTGAATTTCCTAGCTTGTTAGGCACCACGCCGATACGTGGCACTTTAGTGGATCACGACCCGAATTTACCTAACCTTTCATGCTACCTCGATTTTCATTCCTGACTTAACCTACCTCACCCTCACTTCTTAACCTACTGTGTAGTCTCGTGCTATCTCGTGTTGACTTACCGTGTGGTCTCGGGATCCCTTTGGTTTCGCCAACACTCCTTGCTCGATTAACACTCTACCTGTTGCACCTTAGTTTTGCCTCCACCGCTCTATGCTCGATTCCACTGTTGCCCCACTCTCACTGCCCTGCCTTCCTTTCAGGTCATAGGTTCTCTCATAAAAAATTGACACCATTTTTTCACACTAAGAAAAAGTTGTCAACAAATTTGAAGCTCAAATAAATTGCCAATTTTTTTTTGTTTTACAACAAAAAATTATCAATTTTGATAACTAAATTTTGACAAAAAATTTCTAATTTGACAAATTGAAACACAAAATTGTTTCAAACACCCACCATGGCAGAAGGGAGGAGATCGTAAGATATCACACTCGAGAAAATTTACTAGGAACTCAGCCAATGCAAAGAAGAAAGTGTCGCTACAAGACAAGAATTGGAGCAAAGAATATCAATAATTGACTTAAATATAGATGCCTTCAATCAAAATATGGTGTCGGTTCAACCTAACAAAACAAACGGGGGACCAATGCACCATAAAAAATTAGGAGGACCACATATATCCATCCTTTCCAAAACTACTAAATTGGATTTTCCAAAATTCAAAGGTGGTGACCCCAATAACTAGATTTATTATGCAGAACAATATTTTTCCCTAAATCAAATTCTAGAAGTACAAAAAGTGCATATTGCATCTTTCCACTTAGAAAATTAGGTGATCCAATGGTACCAGTGGTTCAAAAATACCAATGGTACCCCTACTTGGTGAGAATTCACACAAACCCTATTAGTACGATTTGGTCCTAGCAAGCTCAAAAATTTCATTGGAGCCCTCACCAAACTGTGCCAAACTAGGTCAGTAAGTGAATATCAAGAATAATTTGAAATATTGGCAAACCGCACAATAGGGCTAGATGCTTCATTTTTTCAGGATTGTTTCATCAGTGGATTGAAGGAAGAAATCAGGCTAGAAGTACAAATGTATTACCCGACTACCATGATCCAAACTATTGGACTAGCCAAATTAGATGAGGACAAAATCAATGCACAACATCGATTATGG